>CM045770.1:130041106-130478300 GCA_025200525.1 Camellia lanceoleosa | reverse complement strand
ATCTTTGTTGATGATTTTTCACGATTTACTTAGCTATTTCTCATGAAAAATCGATCTGAATTTAAAAAAATTTATTATACCTTTGCAACAATGGTCCAAACCCAAATTTTCAAAGAACATTAAAATTTTTCGCTCTGACAATGTTATGGAGTATCGGGATTCGAATTTTCTCTTTTTTCTTCAATGTCATGGAACTCAGCCTCATCGTTCTTGTACTGGCACGTTCCAGCAAAATGGACGTGCTGAGTAGAAACATCGACGTATTCTCGACACTATTTGAGCTCTTCTTCTCTCTTCTTCCTATCCTGAAAACTTTTGGGGAGAAGCTGCATTTACTGCTGTGCATACTATTGATTGTGTTTCCACTCCTGTCATTCATAATCAAACTCCTTTTGAACGTTTGTATGGCACTAGCCCTCCATACACACTTCTTTTGGTTTTTGGGTTTGCATGTTTTGTCCCCCTTCACCTTCATGAACACACCAAACTTGACCCTCGTTCTCGTCTTTGTTGCTTTCTTGAGTATGGGATTGGACATAAAGGCTATCGCTGTTGGGATCCTATCTCTAAGTGTCTTCGTGCATCCTATCACGTGATTTTCTGAGAGCATAAAATGTTTTCACTTCTATCCTTGTTTCACTTATCCATACCTTCTACCTCCATCATGTTTACTAATCCTTCCACAGATCTCTTCTCTAATGCATTTGATGTAGGTTCCTCATTTGTAGGGATACCTTTGCTGACCCCTAATCCCGTTTAGACTGCTCTCCCTGACGGTCCACTGCCCATTGCGCTTTGTAGCTTGTCTTCTACCTCTCCATCAAACCTTCTCCCTACAACTTTTCCCATCGGTCGTCCACATCGAGTAACTCAACCACCTGTTCATCTTCGTGATTATATTGTCGAGTCTACTGCTTTTTCTACTTATGAACCTACCTCCTATTGTGAGGCTTATACTAATCCTCTTTGGCAGCAAGCTATGACTGATGAACTATAGGCTCTAGACAAAACTCATACTTGGGATGTTGTTGATCTTTCTCCTGAAAAGACTGCGATTGGCTGCAAATGGGTATACAAAATGAAGACCCATTCTGATGGCTCTATTGAGCGCTACAAAGCCCATCTTGTTGCAAAGGGCTTCACCTAGGAATATGGCATTGGTTATGAAGAGACTTTTGCTCCAATTGCTCGGCTTACCTTTGTGCGTATCTTAATTGCTATTGCCGCTGCTCGCCACTGGGATCTCTTTCAAATGGATGTCAAAAATGCCTTCTTTAATAGTGATATTCTTGAGGAAGTCTACATACAACCTCTTCCTGAGTTTGTTTATTTGGCTCATAAGGTTTGCAAACTACAGCGTGCTCTTTATGGTCTCAAGCAAGCCCCATGAGCTTGGTTTGCTAAATTCAGTTCCATCATCTATGACTTCGGCTTCACCTTTAGCTTATATGACTTTCCTCTATTTGTTCGGACCACTCCTTATGGCACCACTCTTCTTCTTCTTTATATGGATGATATGATTATCATCGGTGATAATGTGGCTGGTATTCTTAGCCTCAAACAATTTGTCAATCGTCAATTTGACATGAAAGATCTTGGTACTCTTAATTATTTCTTAGGGCTTGAAATCTGTTACGATTCCACTGGTTATTATTCATCACAAGCCAAATATGCATCCGATCTTTTGGCACTTACTGGTCATATCGATTGCAAGACTACTTTTACTCTCGTTGATCCTCAGATTCGTCTCACTCCTTTAGATGGGGATCTTTTCTCTGATGCTACTCTTTATCACCACCTAGTAGGTGGTCTTGTCTATCTCACTATGACCTATCCTGACATTGCCTATGTTGTCCATCTTGTTAGTCAGTACCTGTCGACTCCTCGCACCCCGTATTATATTGCTCTACTTTGCATACTTCACTACCTCAAAGGCACTATGCTCTATAGCCTTTACTACTTGTGGCTCGTCTTTTTTTTTTTGTCGCCTCCTTTCGAAAGGATATGAAAAGAAGGCCTCACAATTCGGCCTCCCGCGCTTCTGAATCTAATCTCACAGGTGCAATGTGAAACTGATAAATACCAAAGAGTCCAAATTCGACAAATCATTTGGGAAAATCAATTTTCAATCAAATAATGTCAAAATTGGACTGCTTTGCCAGATATAGAGTCGCCACCTAAATATTTTATTTTGGGAAAATTTAGGAAACCCTGACTCGTGCCAAAGGCCACGTGTTCGTTATCACCAAAGTTGTATCGGCTCGAGAACTTAGGTACGAAGGGAGAAGGTCATGAATTGAGCACCCCCCTCTTGCCCAATCAAAGATCGACCTCTACTAATCATAATATGACTTTTATAAACATTATGTGCTCTTATTCCGGTTATTAGCTAACATTACTATGTGATGCGCACAAGCAAGTGTAGGCTAAAATTGAAAGACTTAGAACAATTCAACTCATATTTGTTTGTGAAAATGGTTTGAATTTGCCACCTCAAGTGGGCTTAAAGTATGCGGATTTGCCACCAAACATAGTGGGCCTAAAACATGATTTGCCACTCAACAAAGTGGGTTTAAAACTTACATTTGTTGAATTATTCCAATTCAAACAACAAGCCTTTATCCATAGGCATTCATTCAGTTTAGCATTTAAGCACATAGCCTCGTGGTAAGCATGCTAAACATGGCAACATTCACATTCATGCAAGTATGCTAAAGCATTAACAACTCACCTAGTACTCTAAGCTAGGAAGATGTGAGTTAGAAAATAATGCTTGATTCCTAACTATGTTAAGATGTCTAATACAACACATGCAATATGCAATTAATAGGCTTGGCTACTAATATGGCATATGAATCAATTTGATAACATGCGTTAAACATGTATTCAAAGAAGTATTGAAATGACAATGCAGTTTGAATGATGCGCTGAGCCTCGGTGCATGCAATACGAATGAATGAATGCAAGCATGTGATATGCTAATGTAAACATGTCTCTAATCTAACCATCAAAAGTGATTAAGTAAAAGGGAGAAAGACGTGGGGTTGGAAGATATACACACATGCACGCACACTTATTACAACATTATGCCCTCGTGAAGGAGGGTCCGAATGAATAAGAGCTAACTAGCTACTCTAATTAAGCTAACTAATTATTACAAACTGAAAACTAATTAACTTTTCTAGCTAACTAATTAAATAATTACGTCACATCTAATTAATTACCTATCTAGTTAATGGATTACAAGTCAATTGCAAGTAAACTAAGTGATCAACTACTTAGCCTCGGAAGGTGATAAATATGCATGTGCATGCTCAATTCTACACCCAAAGTGCCACTGTTTTGCTGTTGCAAGCCTCTGTTTGCACATTTGATCACTGAAAATTTTGCCAACTTCTAGAACACCTCGGCTTCACCTTACCATCACATTGTGCAAAAATCACTAATGGTCGACAAAAGGGGCAAGGGGCCGGTCGGCTACCAATGGTGGCTAGGCAACTACCATTGGTGGTCGATCGGCCACTGATGATGGCTGTCGGCCACTGCTGGTTCACACTTCCATGTTGCAACAAAGAGCAAAACAGAGCAAAACAGTATATTCTCACAGATTGTTTGTACTGTTACCCTCCTTATCATCACACAAGCTCAAAGGAGAGAAACTTTCGGCCCTCAAACCATCAATCAAGAAATTTCCATGCATGATGGCTAAGGAACCAAGTTTGTACAAGTTTAATAAATGCACAAACAAGATTGAAATGACCACCACCCTATCATGCATGATCAAGGGCAACGACGACCAAAAAAAATGGCACATTTCATCACTTTTGAGTATGAAATGTCTCATTCTTCTTGTGTTCAAGCTAACATCCGATTTGAACACATGCAATGCAACACAAAGAGATGATTATCTTGTCTCTTTTACTTGTCAATTTCGTTTACCCATTTTAATTACCAAGTCATTCTTTAATTGATTAGTCCATTGGTGAGTGTCTTCTAATGGAAAGAGGGCTCAAACCAAAACTTGATTTACGCATGAAAGAGGCATTACACTGTTGGTAATGAACCCCTCTAAGGGATTAAACCATTAGGTGTAGCACCTCCATTTCACACTTAGGCAAACAAGTGGTTTGAAACCACTTTCAAAGCAAACAAAAGAGTGAAGAATTGAGGGAGATTGCAGGGATTTTAAGTGTTGAATTGGAGTGGAAAAAGCACTAAAAACATGCAACCAAGTCACACCAATGATGGTTAAAGCCTTAAAACAACAAGCTAGTGCAAGGACTTACACTATAACTATACAAAACAAGCCTCAACTGAACTAACCAGCCCAAAATAGAGCCAAAACAGGTTATTTTAGAGGCAAAAACATGATGGACTTAAGCTAAGCTAAGTTAGAAAAACATGCAAACATGTGAAGCTATCTAGGCATACAAACAAGACACAAGGAGGGGAGGCTAACTCCTCCAATTTTGGACTTCAAAATAAGTTTTTGGCCACTGAAAATACTCTGAAATTCAATGGTTAAAAGGCCCAAAAAATTTGATTTGAAAGTGATAAACAAAGGCACCAAAACTTAGCAAACTAGTAAGCAAGAAGGGTGAACCACCCCTAACTAAAAAAGGGCTCAAACCACCACTTTTAAGTCACAAAAATAGAGCTTCTTATAGTTCAAAACTAGGCCAAAAACAATTAAAATAGATGAAAAACAAGTATACTAAACAAGTGGACAAAGCAAGTAAACTACCTCTTGAAGCAAAGAGCAACTCTAGGCACAAATCTAAGCTAAAACCACTTGCTAGAGCTCAAAACAAGCCTCAAGGAACCTCAGCTCAAATAGAAGTAACTTTGATCAAGGTTGTGTATGTAAAAGTGTAGAGGAAACTAGCTACAAAGCACAAAGTTGTAAGAGAGAGAGAGAGAGAGAGAGAGAGAGAGAGAGAGAGAGAGAATTGTGTTCTAAAATTGCTAACCTCCCAAAATGGGGGAGGAACCCCCATATATATAGAAAAACACTCCTTAAGCTTAGAAACATCCCACTATACATGTGTAGGGAGATGCAGCTCACTGCGCTAACAGTTGGTATAGCTGTCAACAAATTTCTGGAAAAAGGCATTGGTGGCCGACCGGCCACACCTTTGGCCGACAACCATTATACATGGCCAACAGCCTATGGTGGTGGCCGACAGGTCACCAAAAGTTCCATGCAAGAAAAACCAACGTTTTAGTCCAAAACAAGGCACAAAACAGACAAGGTTTCAAGGCCCAAAGGCAGGGCACTCCGCCGAGGACTTCGAGAACATGCAATCAGAATCATCGAGTGCACAAGCTATGACGTCCGAATCTTAAGGACAGTAAAAAATGGGGTGTCTACAGTTGCTCCTGTTTGACAAAACTTGGAAGTCATGGAATTACGGGAGTGAATGTCAAAGCCCAGAGATGACCCATTTTTGACAAGGCTGAAGACTTAGAGAAACAAACAAGCAAGAAAAAACAAATGGTTGCACCCGTATGCTGCCTACGTATCCCTTTGTAAGGAAGCAAACCAGCGTAGTTTTGGGGCAAGATGCAAGTGCTATGTACGATGCAGAAACATAACTTATGATCATGCAATGAGGCTGTAACGAAACATTTGAATACAAATGCTATATAATGAAAATACCACGTTCAAACAAACCAAAACAAGGTATAGCAACCTCAAACACAAAAGTAAGTAAGTAAACATGCCACGCGTGGGAATTACAGATCGAACCACATTTTATACAGAAATGATGTAAGAAAATTATGCAAGCTTAACTACGCGACGCGCAGGAAAGACGAATAGCAACCGTCGGACGCACCTAAGGTCTCAACCAAGATCCTAATGTGTTGCACACATGAGAAGGAAAAGGGTGGTGCGAATACTGGGACACACCCAAATGTTTTTTTAACCAAAAGGAGTGGTGTAAACACCGGGACGCGCCCGAATGCTTTTAACCAAAAGGAGTGGCGTAAACACCGGGACGCGCCCGAATGCTTTTAACCAAAAGGAGTGACGTAAACACCGGGACGCGCCCGAATGCTTTTAACCAAAAGGAGTGGCGTAAATACCGGGATGTGCCCGAATGCTTCTAACCAAAAGGAGTGGGGTAAACATTGGGGTGCGCCCAAATGCTTGTAACCAAAAGGAGTGGCGTAAACACCGAGACGCTTCCGAATGCTTCTAACCAGAAGGAGTGGTGTAAACATCGGAACGCGCCTGAATGCTTTTAACCAAAAAAGAGTGGAGTAAACACCAGGATGCGCCCGAATGCTTCTAACCAAAGGAGTGGTGTAAACACCAGGATGCACCCGAATGCTTTTAACCAAAATGAGTGATCCCAACGCGTCCAAACGCGAGAGGGGAAAAGTGAATACATCCAAACGAGCCTCATGTGAGAGGAAAAAGTGAATAGATGCAAAGGGCATAAGCGATTAAGTGTGGTAGATGCACGAGGTAGGGAAAACGTTCTCTTACCGAGACATAAATGATCTTATCCAGAGCGTCTCTGAATGAACTGTACATACAATATCATTTGACTGTGTTGGCTCCACCGAATGAACCGTACATACAATATTGTACCTACGTAAGAAAGAAACTCAACGGATACAATATAGTAAGAATGCATATTCTATGCAAGACAAATAACCAAGATATAATGTTAATGGCATGTTTTATGCAAAACATGCGAGAAACAAAATAGAAGCATATTTTATGTGACGAGAGCTGGAGCATGTTATATGCCACATTGGGATGCATATTCAATGCAACAGTACAAAATACATATTCTATGCATGATCAATAGTACCAAATGCATGTTCAATGCAAGATTAATAGCATGTTCTATGCATGGTGCATAATGCATGTTCTATGCAAGAACAAAAGCGAATATTATCGAAACAAGTTCAGTGGTAACTTTTCGATTTGCCTCTCGGAAGAGTTGCGATACACAAAAAGGATACACCTTGTGCAACGAGACGGATGACGTCCACCTGAAAACACAGTTTCAAGCTTCCACCGAGAGAACTTGAACTTAACAGTGACCTTTCCTTGCACTTCTTGAGAAATGAAGACACAAAACAGCATCAAGATTTAATTTAGGAGCATTGGGCACTGGACGGCCACCAGAAGAGGGTGTCGGCTACCTGTCGGCCACCTGTCGGCCACCCTTGAGCACTATCGGCCACCAGTGGTGGCCGGTCAGTCACCAATGGCAAATCGGGGCCAATTTTGTCTTTTCTTAACGAGTCTTTAAGTACACTATCCCAAACTTCATTTCCTCACTCCTCCAAACTCGAAAACCCTCTCTCTCTCTCTAGATAGTTTTCCCTTCTAGATCCGAGCTTTATATGCATTTTCCAATGCTCCACGCACATTTGATTCGCTAAATCCTCTTTGTATACTCCATTTTGAACCAATTGAAATTCGATTTCGGTACCTTTTCTTGGAGTTTCACCACTTGTTTTCCTCGAGTTCTTCTTGGGTTCCGTGCCTTTTCCTAGGCTTTGACTTTTTCTTCCCTTTTCTCTCTCCTAAGGTTGACTTTTGGCATTTTCTACCTATCTTGCTCATTCTCACCCACTTTTTTTTTTTTTTTAGATGGCAGATGACGTTCCTTATGACGGAGCTTCCCTAGAGATTCCACCTCAGTTGTCCCCAGAGATGGAGGCAGAGCCCGAGCCTGTGTTACTACCACCCAGGGTTCAACCCTTCGACCTGACGACATATGATCCTCAGACGTATGTGCTAGAACCTGAGAGTGTCCGGCATTTCAGAGGGTTTGAGTGAGGTGTACCAAATGATCTTTTGCCATGAGAGCCGGCCTTCCATTTATCTTACGGCACCACCAAGGTATACACTGTATTTTCATGTTTTCTTCACTGTACCTTGTATTTCTTGATTAAACCACACTCTTACACTGTATTTCTTACACTACTTGTTCCACACACATTCTGGCACTGTATTTCTTACACCTGTTCATTCTGATCACATGAGGACTCCCACTCTATTAGAGGCTATGGGCCCACATTCGCGAGGGAGTGGTATATGGAGCTCCCTGATAGTGTTCGCCACATTGTTGATGAGGCCGGCTTCGGCTTGTTTTGCATGGGGCTATCACGCCTTATAGCGAGTCGATATGTACTTGGAGCATTGGTAGAGAGATGGTGGGATACCACCAACTCTTTCCACTTCTCTACCGCGGGAGAGATGACGATGACTCCCTATGATTTCTCTATGCTCACTTGCATAGAGGTAGGGGGTCATCCGATCCCTTATGATACAGACATGGGTGAGTGGGAGGCTGCATGGATCTACCTGCTCGAAGCACACCCACCTCTCTTCTAATCGAGGATGGTATGGTACAGCTGGTTTACAGAGCAATTCCGAGGAAGAGAGCCAGAGACCCCAGAGAAGATTGAGCACTATGCCCGAGGCTTTTTGATGTTCCTCTTCGGCACCACTTTGTTCGCAGACAAAGTTCTCAACCAGGTATTGAGCCTACAACTGAACACAGCGCATAATGACTCAACAAAGAAAAACAAGAGGTAAACAACCTAAATACATCGAGAAACACTCGAAATGACTCAAAACAAGAATCAAGACAACAAAAGACACGACACTCAGACGTGCACAGGGAGCTTGTTTCTCCGGGTATTGTTTCCCACCCTTTCTCATTTGTGATCCTCACATCACTCGGCCCTCAAGCTTTGTTTTTCTGAAAAAGCCATTTTCCTCACTTTTTCTCTCAGTGCACATCTCTCTATTCTTCAATCTCTCATTTTTTATCCCTCCTCTGGTTGGTTGATGGATAAACAAGAAATTGCGGGCTCTTGCCCCTAGCATGCTGCTAGATTCTCTTTCTTCCGCTCACAGCCAGTGAGTTCCTCCAACAGAAGGGTTGCACTAAGATGGGGTGTGTAGCAAATTTACAGCTGACATCGGTTGATGATGCTTTGTTGGGGAGTTTGGACGTGATTAGATCTGTCCAGATAAGGAAGTGGAATATCTTGATCCATTCCAGTTCGTGCTTCATACTTGGCTTGATTCCTCGTTGCTTGGAGGATGTGAGAGCTTTCAGCTTCAGTGGTGCCCTTTTTTGGTGAATACGGTGCCCTTTCCGGCAAGTAGAGTGCCCTTTCTAGCAAGTGCGTTGATAAAGGGAAAAAGACAGAACACTCGACTCAACTGTGCCCCTAGTTCATCATTTTGACCATTTCTTGTTTTTGGCTTTCTACTAAAACAATTTTGACCAAAATGAGAGTTAGATTAACATGCTTGTTTAATTTTCTGATTTGAAATCATGCAAGTTAGGCTATGAGCACTGAATATTTTCCTTTTTTGGGTCTAAGAAATGGTCTAGTTTTGGAAAAATGGGATAATTTTCAAGAGAATCAGTCAACCTCAGTCAAAATTCTCAAAAGCCATTTTGGCAAACAGCCACTACTGAACGAGCACAGAACTTACTCTTGAGATGCACAACCTCAGATCGGAAGGAAAACTACCATTTGTCTGAAGGACACTACATGGCAACGGAAAGTTGCCCCTTGTTTGAATGGCACCGTAGCACATTGAATGGCAACGGAAAGTTGCCCCTTGTTTGAATGGCACCACAGTGCATTGTAGTCAGCCCTCAGAGTGACGAACACAACCAAACTCTTGGATATAGATAAGGCAAAGATGATCAAAACCATTACATGGACATAATCAATTTGGAAGTGTTTGTGGCTGGACTTCAGAATGAAGTTGCCTACGTATCCCAAACATGGGAATCAAGCCTTACGTAGTTTTGGTTTGGTACACTCGGGTATTAACCTCTCCTTTTGCGCTCTAACTTTTGCCAAGGCCGCCCTTCCGGGTTTTCAACCCTGCGAGCTATGTTCTTCTTTTCTTTTCAATTCTTTTCTTCTTTTTTCTTTTTCATCTTTTTCTTTTTTTTTTTTTCATTCTTTGCATTTTTTTTTGTTCTTTTCCTTCTTTTTCTTGCTCTTATTTTTGCCTGGGTCACCCTTCCGGGTTTTCGGCCCAGCGAGCCTCTCAAGGGTAAAAGTGTAGCTTTGTCCATGTCAAATGGTTTTGAGATCCTGAAGTCATCTGAATCTAGGTGAATGGCTACTGTTCGCTGATGATGCAGGAGTCCATCCAATGGGGGGCTGAATTTGCCCCTAGTGTTGTGGATAGGAACTCGGTTATCTTTCAACAACAAACTTTTTTCTTTCTTCCCTTCTAGGATTTGGCATTCTTGCCGATCTTCGTTGATTTGTGGAATGATCCATCTTCGGCTCGTCGAGCACAATCTGACATCTTTTGCCCCTAATTCGAGGGGTGTTCCTGATCTAGCTTCACAAGCTTCTTTTGATGAGATCTGATCTTCTTGATCTTTTCTTGCCCTTAGTTCGTGGGTTGCTTCAAATCTGGCCATGCAGGCCTCACATTATGGTTGACCTTTGAACTTTCTGAGTCCAAGTTCGAGGTTTGAAAGCAAGGGGTCGAGTCTCGAGGCTGAGAGCGATCCTAAGCTGCACAATCTCAAGAGCGATTCCACACAGGTCTTTGCAAGACAGCGCAAAACATTTTTTTTTGAAATCTTTTAAGAAAGCAACTAATCGCTCGCGTGGAAGACGATGTAGAACTAATCTAGATCAAGCCAGGATCCTTCTCAGTACTTACACTAACAAGCATGATCTCATTCATTAAGGGCTTAGCACGCCTCTCTTTCTCTCATATGATCAAATTTTGCAAAACCCGAGGAATTCCTTCATCTTCGTTTTCATCACAATGTTCAAAAAGTTTTAAAAAACTCAGGTCAATATAATGATTTTAAAGCACAGAAAAGACACAGTTTTTAGTCAAATACTGCCATCTCATTCAGAACTTTTTGCACAACAGGCTCAAAGTAGAAATAAGCATGAAGTATGAAAACCACTGCTGCTTCATTCAGATCTTCTGGTGTAACTGGCTCCATGGCAGAAACAGACTAAAAAAGAAAGCAAAGAGACAAACACAAAACAAAATAGTGACATTCGAGGTAACATCCCCGGAATCACCCGACTCTAACAAAACAGGACTGACTCGATATAACAAGACAGACCCAACTGACTCAGTATGAAAAGACTGACTCTATATAACGGGATAGACTCAACAGGACTGACTCGATATAACAAGACAAACTCAATACCCAAGTCAAAAAGTAGAATAAATAGCATTCACAAATGCTCAAAATAGTGCGTGTCATCCATCACATCTGGAGTAAACTGAGCACCGACAGCAAGTGGTTCATCCCCTAATCACATAATAACACAGGTCCAGAGTACCCGAGGGATATCAGACCCTTCTGGAGCTATGGTTCCAAGACTACTTAGCAAGAGAGAAAATAGACAACACCTCAGGTTGATGTCACCAAAACAGATATGAGCAAAGCTGAATGACCGTGCTCTCTACTGAATTCTGCCCAAAATTCTGCCTATAAACTGATACCCTCAGGTAAAACTGATTCCACCAAATACTGATGCCCGCGGGCCTGATACTCAGACTTGCGAACTGATACATGCATTCCTTGTAGAGACACACTCTAAAAGCACATAGCAAGCAAGTAAGAGCCAAAACACCCCTATGTTGGGGTAGGGTTTCTCTTTCTTATTTTGTCAGGAGCTAGGGTTTCACTACGCACGCAGCAGTTTCAAACAACCTAGAATTGGGTAAGCAACCTGTCCTAGTTTGGAATGGTCACTATGGGTTCCGAATATGTACTAGGTCGAATGGTCAAAAGGGGTGCCCCGGTAAAATCGGGGTTTGTGTTCCCATCGTGGCAGAGCAGTAACGATCGACCTTATGGCACGCCATAAGCGAGCCTCCCAAGAAACCGTTCAGGAATAGCATACGGCAAACACGGTGTCCTAGGCGCACCAATGCAAATGCAATGCAAAGAAACACATAAGTGTAGTCAAAACAAGATATCATGAGTTTGAGTCAAGTTCTCTAAATCCCCCAGCAGAGTCGCCAGAAACTATAGACGTCCCCGAACGTCCCGGGAGGGAATCCCGTTTTGTTCATTTGGGCTCACTACAGTTCGGACTCAAATTGTCATGGTTCTTAATCTGATCTCACAATGTACGATGTGAGATTGATAAATCACCAAAGAGTCCAAATCCGGCAAATCGTTTTGAAAAACAGATTTTTATAAAGAAGTGCCAAACATGGACTGCTTTGCCAAATATAGAGTCGCCTCCTAAATGTTTTATTTTTGAGAAATTTAGGATACCCTGACTCGTTGCCTAAGGCCACATGTCTGTCATCACCAAAGTTGCCTCGGTTCGGGAACTTGGGTAAGATTAGGGAAGGTCAGCTATGAGCACCCCCGCTCGCCTGATCAAAGATCGGCCACTACTAAACATGATATCTCGTTTTTGAAAACACATGCGTTCTTATTCTGATTAATTAGCTAGAATTACTATGTGATGCGCGCAGCAAAACAAGTATAGACTAGATTGCCTAATTTGGAACAAAGCATCGCATATCCGTTTGTTTGGAAAATGATTTGAAGTTTGCTACTCGTAAGTAGGCTAAAACACGGATTTCAATGAATTATCCCAATTCAAGCAATCCAACCTTCACCCACAGGCATTCAGGCAGTTATATCACCTAAGCAATTAGCCTCATGGAAAGCATGCTGTCATGTTAACATTCACACTCATGCGAGATGCTAAAGCATAAACACTTACAGTGTACTCCGAGCCAAAACAAGAAACTAGTTAGTAATCATGCATGATCCTAGTTTATGTTAAGATGGCTAATGCAACGCATGCAAAATACAACTAAGATAGGCTTGGCTATCCTAAGAATGGCATATGAGGTGTGACAATCCAATACATGTATTCAACTTGGAATTGAAATACAATGCAGTTAGCATGATGCTACGAGTGCATGCATGTCTGAGATGAATGATGCAAACATGCTATCATAAGTATGCTAATTAAAACGTGCCCTAAAACTAACGATTGAAAGCAGGTAAGTAAAAGGGAGAAAGAAGTGGGGGTTAGAAGACATGCACACACTTACGCACACTTATTACAACATTGCCCTCTCTCGGAGGGTCCGAATAAATAATACAAACCAAATAAATAATTAACTACTCTAGCTAATTAAATATTACAAAATTCTAATTAATTAACAAATTAATTACAAAAGGAGGTGGCTGCAGCCCTGCCTCGGAATGATGGGACGATGCATGCTCGATTCGCCTCGCTCGGAAACCCGTTGACATGCCACATGTTGCCTCTGTTTACATAGTTCTGCACCTCTAAGAACTGCACAAGTTCCAAGGATGCTTCTGAACCACCTTCTGAACACTGTGGAAGGTCACCGGCCAAAAGGAAAGGCCACCGGCCATTAGAAAATGGTCATCGGCCATAAATGGAGCTCTCGGCCAACAATACATGGCCAACTGGCACTGAAGATGTCCGACCGGCCATCTCTTCCTGCAGAATCCTGTTTTGCTGCAGCATAGGGCAAACAGAGCATGGCAATGCATTTTCAAAGCAATGTATGCACAACCACCCTTCCTATCATGTTTAAGACTCAAGGGAGTGTAGTCCTCGACCCTCGGACCATCAATCACGCATTTCAATGCATGATGGCCAAAGAAGCCAAGTGTGCAACTCGATATGGAATGAAATACACAAAACACATAAAGGGCCTCAACCTCTATCATGATTGATCAAGAGGCAAGGGATGTACACACAATGCAATGCAACCTAGGGAAGCAAGCAAGCATGCAAATAACTCAAGTATGCAACAAATCTAATGCAACATGAGCATGTTAACATGCACTATGCAATAGGCATAAAACCTAAACATGTGGACATGTATAGCATGCAACAACATGCAAAATGAAACAAGCATGCAACAACATGGTGAGATGGACTTACACTAACATGGGTAGCTCTCAAGCATGCCAAAATCAGTGGCCAAGATGATGCAAACAAGGCACCGAAACTCATGCAAACATGCATAATGCAATGGCCCCGAGCCTAAAGCACAAGATGCAACTCCCCAAGAGCATGGCAAAGATGAAACATGGCATACAATGACATACATTCCAGCTCTAAAATGGCATACTAAATGACTCCAAAAATGACTCCGAAGCATGCAAACACTCATGTAATGCATTGTTAAAGACTTAAGCACCGAAGCTAGTGAAATGCAATACACTATAGACATGCAAAGCGATGCTCAAATGATGAAACCAACCCCAAACAGTCCCTATACAGACCAAAATCAGTGGCAAAATGTGTTCGGATGGTGGCTCGGAATGCATTTACATGAAGCTCATGCAATGGCTCATAAATGGGGCATACAAGCACAACTCTAAGGAGCCCTTAAAACATGGAAAATATGGAAGTGTAGCACCCCTATAAGCTCTGAAATATCATGCTCAATGATGCCAACACATGCAAATAATTCAAGTTAGGCATGCAAGAGTGCTTAAGACTCAAAGCTAGTCAATGCTATTACACAACAAGTATGCATGGCAAGCATTTTTCGACCATGAGGCCACAAAACAGAGCTGAGGTAGCCCAAATCATGAACAAAATCAGTTTAGAGCAAGGTCAAAATGTGCTAGAATGGAGGGCCAAAACAACATGCAATGTAAGCTAGTAAGCATGAGTTACACTACAAGCCTATGAAGCATGTGAGGGACCACCAAACCAGCCAAAAACAGATTCATGGTATGCCAAAATATGACAAGAAACCCACTGAAATGAGGCCAACATGAGCTAAAAGGACATGCTCAAACATGAAGCAAACAAGACTAGTTTGCAAAATTTACACTACAAGTGTATAAACCAAGCATGGATTGACCAAGATAGGCAAAAATAGTGGCATATGACAGAAAAATAACCACAAATACCAGCTAAGACATGGCCAAAATGAACTTAACAAAGGTGTTCACATATGAGGCAAATATGACAAGTATTGAAGACAACAAGGAGAGGGGATGGCCCTCTCCTTCTTAGGACCTCAAAACACCATCGCCACCACTGAAATCCCTTTGGATTTCAGTGGTGAGAAGGCCAATACAAGGTGGTCCCGAAGCTCACAAAAAAGGCACAAAAATGAGGCCAAACAAGGCCTAAGAGGGGGTAAACAACCCCAAACACAAAAGTGATCTTAAACAAACTTCAAAAACATGAACAGGATATATGCCTAAATTATAGATTAGATGAACAGGATTCGACCAGCACAAAAGTGGAGGTGTATGGAGGGCAGGGTTTGTGCCACCTAGCACCAAATATCTGCATAAAGCAGATGAACCGGATTCGGCCAGCAGAAAAGGCCGATCAACCAACACAAAGGGCCGGCCAACTAAATACATTGCCGACTGGCCATCACTTTTGGCCGGTAGCAATGAAACAGGGCCGGTGGCCTCAGGCCATGGCCGGTGATGTGTGGGGATAGCCAACAAGCCATTTCCCGCCCTTAAGTGCAAAGACCACAAGTCCTTGGTCCAACCAAGCACAAAACAAATAAGTCGAGAGATCTTAAGACAAGGCGCGCGACCAAGACCTCTGAGAACTCAAGACGAACACGAACATGGATGATCATTGAGTGTTCAAACGATGACACCCAAGTCTTGAGGACGATAAAAAATGGGGTGTCTACAGGGAGGCACTGCTTGGCTTCCACAGCATTCAGGTAATTTCTTCAGTTTTCTTAGATTCCAGTTATCACATTTCCACTGACACACTGAAACTGACACTTCAATTAAAAATTTCCCCATACTGCACTGATACACTGTATCGAAATTCATGCATTGTACCTGACTTCTACATATGCTCATTCTGTACACCATACTTGCATCTGTTATACATACTGTGGCTGACATATACCAACTGTCTTTTCAGGTCCCACCTATACCGACAGCACCAGCGGCAGTAGCACTAGGACCATTAGTACCTCCTTCGGCAGTAGGAAGAGAGAGACAGGCTTCAGCACACAGTCGAGGCCAAGCTAGAAGCGCCTGAGCTGAGAGTGGCCCTTTAGAGCCTATTCTGAGCGAGGATGATACTGCGACCAGCGAGGTTGAGAAGGTAGCAAGTCAGCATGCTGAGTCGTCTGAGAGTGAGGACAATGACGCTGGCTCGGGTTCTCTTAGTGGCGAAACTTAGAGCGAAGCGGCGATGATTGATTCGATTCGATTCGGCAGAGTGGCCTTGAGATGGAGACAATTCTTAGTCCCCACCTAGGAAGATAACGAAGAGGGCCTCACGTGCCTGAGGTAGCTGGCGTTGATCTATCTATATTTTTGCTTAGTTTCTTTGTTAGTAGTGTTAGCACTTTGTACAACTTTAGACGAGTTTTATTTGCTATAAAAACTTGTACTGCACTTTTGTAAAAACAACCATGATCGGAATGGAAACCAAGCTTTTTTTTATTTTTATTTTTATTTTAAAAAAAGTGTTGTCTTTTGTATCGTGAGCACCACATCGCATGAAAATGAGATTGAACTAGACAATGAACATGGACATTGTATTGGCATAACCTTCTTCGTCAGGTAATGAACTGACTAACAACAAAACAAGGAAAAAAAATATTCAACTCGATAAATAATAAAGCAATGTACAACTCAATAAACAAAACCCGATATAAAACAAGACAAATACAAACTCGATAAACAAATCAAAACAAAACGTCTCAACAAGTCTAACTAAAAACAAGACAACACAATGCACAAAGAGTAGAACAAAACACAAGTTAGAACAAAATACAGGTTCTCAGCACTCTCAACCCATAAGTAGACCACAGGACAGACAGGAAGGCTGTCGACCATTAACAGAGGCTGTCGGCGACCAGTGGTGGCCGGTCGGCTACCAAAGTGTGCTGTCAGCCATCACTGTTGGCCGGTCGGCCACCAATGTAAGGATCCTCCAGAATGTTAACACCTGGCTTCCACTCACTGCCTTATCTTCTACAAAAGTTCTAGCTTCGTGAATTCTTCATTTTAGCTGTTGTTTTGCCATCAATGGAGCCATTTCTTGCCCAAAAACTCTCAAATTGGATTGCAACTTTGGATGGCTTGAAAAAGCTGAATTTTCAGGGTTTTGGTCTAAATGCACTATTCCCGCTGAGTCGTTCTCTGCTTTGTTTTCTGTTCCTACATGTCGTGGCTAGATGTTGGAACCTGATTACGCACGCCGTTAATTTCGGGGGACAGGAGATATGCCTGATGATCGAAGAATTTCAAGTGCTAATGGAGTCCCAAAGCGATGAGGAAATCTTGCCTCAGTCCCGTTTTGGCCACATCCAAGCTTTAGGACAGATGTGTGGGCTTACTTTTCATGAGGCCTGATCCTTTGTTCACAACGGGAAGCTGGACATTCCTAGCCTAATCTATCAATTTTCTGAAATTGGTGACTGAGGCAATATTTCTTGGCGAGTTTTTTGGCAACATGCCCTTTGTTTGTGCATGCTAGCACACTTTCTTCTTGCCCCTAGTTTCGAAGGGTTTAGCATTCAGCTAGTTGAAGTGGCACAAGGCCTGAAAGAGGGCAAGAGTTGTATTGGCTTGACATTAGCCGAGACTTTGATGGGGTTGGATGCCTTCCACTGGCAGGAGACCACCAAATTTGCAGGGAGTCCACTACTTCTTCAGGTAATGTTTCACATCCTTTCTTACATGTATTTCTTACATCTTTCGGCACTCATGCTCTATTTTTTTTTTCTCTCAAAGCCCTTTCCTCATTCTTCTTTCAACGCACACCTCTCTATTCTTTAATCTCTCTTTTCTTTCATCCTTCCCTAGATATGGATCATGGACAGGTTGAAAGTAGTGGATACTTGCCTTACATATTCAGTACGGGGCTATTTCTTTCGCCAACAGCTAGTTGACTTCCCGAACAAATGGTGGTGGTGCCATTGGATGTGCAACAAGTCTGCTGCTGACATTGCTTAGTGTTGCCCCTGGTTTGATTTGCTCGAGATGAACTACAGCATGGCTCGGCAACCTGGTATTCAGCTGATCGGCCTTACAAACGGTGTATTCTACTTTCTGTTCCGATTCAGGCGTTAGTTTGGACATGATCGGACTTGCCTAAAAGAGGGGGTAGAGTACCCAGTTTCATTCCCCATTTGTGGTTCACAATTGGCTCGATACCTCATTGCTTGGAGGATGAGAGAGCTTTGGCCCCTGTCCCGAGTTTCAGTTGCGCCCTTTCTAGCAAGTGCCTAACTTGGCTCGAAGATGAGACACAATCTAGGCCCACTCTAGTATCAAAAGCTTCCACAAGCACAAGCGGGGGGCACAGGAGCACTTGACTCATCTATGCCCCTAGTTTATTGCTTTGATCTTACTTTTCAAGTTTTATGAATGTAATAAAAACAACTTTGATTTGTATCGAGAGTTGGGGAACTTTGTATTGAAATCAACAAAATTAAAGTTGTGAGCAATGAAAGTTTTCCTTTTGGTTTAAAAATGGTCTAAGTTGTGAAAAGATTAATTTGAACAAAGTTAACTTTTATTAAAACCTTTCAAAACCATTTTCGATAAGAATCACAGCTTGACACACACGAAATCTATCCTCCAGATGTACAACCCCGAATCCGAAGATCACAAATTGCCCCTTGACTGAATAGCACTGCTCAGCACTGTAACCAACTCTTCTCTCGGAGTAAGGATCACAATCGAACTTTCATATATAGAACGAACAAAAATGACCTAATCAACGCATGGACATGACAGTTGATTTGGAGGTGTTCATGGCCGAATTTCGAGATGAAATTGCCTAAGTATCCCAAAGATGGGAATCAAGCCTTATGTAGTTCGGTTCGGGTTCACTCGGGTATTAACTCTCTCATTTTGAGCTCTAACTTTTGCCAAGGCTACCCTTCTGGGTTTTCAACCTTGCGAGCTCAATTTTTATTTATTTCTAATTTCTTGTACTCTAACTTTTGCCTAGGTTGCCCTTCTGGGTTTTTGGCCTAGTAAGCCTCTCAGGGGTAATATTTCTTTGACTTGTCCATGTTGATTGGTTGGAAAAATTCTAGGCCATCCAGGTCCATAAGAATAACGGCTCCACCTGACTAGATAGTTTTAATGATATAAGGACCAGTCCAATTGGGTCTGAACTTGCCCCTAGGGTCATGGATGAGACCTCGGTTGTCTTTCAGCACCAAATCCCCTTCCTTAAGATTTCTAGACTTAAATTTCTTGTTGAAAGCTCTGGCAATCCTACGTTGATAACCTTGAACGTGATACAGTGCCTTCAACCTCCTCTCTTCAAACAACATTAGTTCTTCAAACCTGCTCTATTGCCAATCCGCCTCTACTATCTGACACTCAGCCATGACTTGCAGTGACAGAACTTCTATTTTAATCGGCAGAACAACTTTCATACCATAAACAAGAGAATAATGAGTCGCCCCTGTAGACGTCTGGATCAAAGTTCTATAGTCCTAGAGCGTAAATGGCAATTTGTCTGGCCAGTCCCTGTAAGTCTCAACCATTTTTTGCAAGATATGCTTGATGTTCTTGTTGGCGGCCTTAACAGCTCCATTGGTTTATGGTCGATATGTGGATGACTTATGAAATGTCACGTTGTATTTCTCCAACAAGTCAATCACTTATTTCTTGAAATGGGAGCCATTATCTGAAATAATCTCGTTAAGGACTCCATATTGGCAAATGATGTTGTTTCGGATGAACTTAGCCACATGCGATGCTTTCAGCACTGTGTAGGACTGAGTTTCCACCCACTTCGTGAAATAATCAATTGCCACCAGAATATACTCAAGCCCATTTGACTCTTTCAGCATAATTGCCCCAATGACATCGATTTCCCAAACTGAAAAGGGCCACAGTGAAGTCATGTTGTATAGCTTCGACAGCGGAATATTCATGCGATTGACATGGATTTGGCATTTGTGGTATTGCCGAACAAAATTGATACAATCCTCCTCCATGGTAGACCAGTAGTAACCCTGCCTGAGAATCTTCTGGGCTAGCATTACTCTGCTCATGAACGCTCTGTACTCTCCTCCATGGATAGCCTCCATTAGGCGCTTTGACTCTTCTGCATTGACGCATAACTTGTGCATTCCTAGATGAGCCCTCTTATACAGTTTACCCCCACAGATGATAAACTGAGCAGCCATTCGCTGTATTGCCCTTTTATCTTTGGCATTCGCCTCCGGTGGATAGACCTCCTTTTCCAAGAAGTTCTAGAAATCATAATACCAGGGGTTTTGATCTTGAACTTCATCTATGGCGACTATGGTCTCATAGGTTGGCGCATATCTCTGCTTAATAATGATCGGACGTATCCGGACATCATAGAGTTGATAAGGCATCAGCGAACCTGTTGTTCTCTCTTAGTAGATGAGTGAAGGTCAACTTCTCAAACTTGGGAATCAGAACATCCAGAGTTTGGTGATAGATCTTCATCTTTTCTTCTTTGACCTTCCAGTCTCCTTTTGCTTGAGACACAACTAAGTTCGAGTCCCCGATGACGTCAAACCTTTTTGCCCATAGTTTTAGGGCGGCTTTCAAACCAGCGATACACGCCTCATATTTTGCTTCGTTGTTGGATATCTTGAAACGGAGTTTAAAGGCTAAGGGTATGTGAGAATTGTCGAGTGCTATTAGCAACACATCTATCCCATACCCGTACTGATTAGACGTTCTGTCAAAGTACATTGTCCAAATCTCTTCCTTGACTTGCAGAATAGCCTCATCTGGGAACAAGTATTCTACCGCTTCGTCCCCTTCCACTGGATGATCCGCCAGGAACTCTGCTACTGCTCTCCCTTTGATAGACTTGTGAGTAATATACTTCAAATCAAATTCAGAGAGAAGAAGCAACCAACAGGCTAGCCTACCCGTTAGCGCTGGTTTCTCAAAGGGATATTTGATGGGATCTAATCTCAAAACCAGAATTACTGAGTGAGCTAATAAGTAGTGCCTCAACTTCCTGGTAGCCCATACCAAGGCCAAGCAAGCCTTCTCCAGCAGGGTGTAATGGGTCTCGTAATCCAACATCTTTTTACTCAGGTAATAGATGGCTTTCTACACCCTATCCTCAGATTCTTGAGCAAGCATGTATCCCATCGTTGTATCCATTACTGATAGGTACAAAATCAATGGCTTCTCGACTCTGGCGGCAATAATACAGGTGGATTCTGAAGATACTTCTTGATCTTTTCAAAAGCGAACTGACATCGGTGATCCCATTGGAACATCTGTCTTTTTTTCAGGAGACCAAAAAGTGGTTCACAAGTCAAGGTTAATTTTACAATAAACCATCTTATGAATTGCACTTTACCCAGAAAACCTCGCACCTTATTTTCAGTTCTTGGTAGTGACATTTCGAAGATGGCCCTAATTTTTGAAGGATCAATCTCAATGCCCCTCTGTGTAATCAAGAAACCCAGCATTTTCCATACTCTCACACCAAATGTACACTTCTGTGGGTTCAACCTCAATTTGTATTTTCTGATCCATTGAAAGAACTTCTTCAAGGCAGTGTAGTGGCCCTCTCTTTCTTTAGACTTGACAATCATGTCGTCCACGTACACCTCAACCTCTTTATAGATCATGTCATGCATAATTGTAGTTGCAACTCATTGATAAGTAGCCCCGGTGTTCTTCAGCCCAAACGGCATCACTCTGTAGCAGTAGGTTCCCCACGGTGTAGTGAATGCGATTTTCTCCCTGTCTTCGGGTGCTATCAAAATCTGGTTATACTGGAAAAATCCGTCCATGAAGGAGAGCAACGCATGGCCTGTGGTAAAGTCTACCAATTCATCGATGTGCGGTAGAGAAAAGTCGTCCTTTGGACTGGCTCTGTTCAGATCCCTGAAATCCACACATACCCGAATTCTACCATCTTTCTTCAGTACTGGAACAATGTTGGCCAACAAAGTTGGATACTCAGCTACTAACAAGAACCCTGCGTCTATCTGCTTGGTGACCTCTTCCTTAATCTTCAAAGTCCAATCCGGGTGTATTCTCCATAGCTTCTGTTTGATGGGTCGGGCCTCGGGGTCAAGAGGGATCCAATGCTGTACAATCTCAGGATCGATTCCAAGCATGTGTTCGTAAGACCACGCAAAAACATCTTTGAAATCTTTTAATAAAGTGACTAAGTGCTCACGCTCCTCCGAAGACAACGCCGACCCGATCTGGACTAGACGCGGATCCTTCTCAGTACCCACATTACTTGTAATGATTTCATCAACAAGGGGTTTTACAAACCTCTCCTCCTCGCGATTAATCAAATGTTTCAAAACCAAAGGAATTCCTTCCTCATCGTTTTCATCAAAATTTTGAAAATCATAATCAATGCAATAAATAAGAGGCACAGAGAAGTACTCAGAAACTGCAACATCATTCACATTCAAAAGGTCCAGCTCATCCAAATCCTCGGATACAACTGACTCAAAAGAAAAGGAAAAAGACGAGCTGGACAAAACCTTGGCATCTGGGTTATCACCCCCAGGAATACTGGACTCTGACTTAGAAGAACTGGAATTTGATTCCGACTCCACAGACTTTGTGGAATTAGATTCTGGCTCATTACTCGACTCAGAACTGGTGGATAGGTAGCCCTCCTTGAATTGCCAAATGAGGGATGGTGTGTCAGATGCATCCAAAATTCCGATGGAATGGTTCGAACCTGATTGGTCTCCGATCATGGAAACGGTTAGGTCATCCCTTAAGCTCTCTGACTTAATCTGAGGATCCGAAAGGAGACATGCCAGTGCTGCTTCTATCTTGAGTTGATCGCTGTTGGAATCACTTTTTGTGCTCCGTGGAGCTTCAGCAGTTAGTTCAGTCGGTTCCTCTGTGTCACTCTCTTGCAGCTGCAAGTCAAAGAACATCTCAAAACCTGGGACCCGCTGTTTCTCAGAGTTGATCTAGGGTTCGGGGAAACCACATAATGGGAAGTCTTCTCCCTCTCGTACAAAATGACCATTCGGGGTTCCCCGGATTGGTCGATGCACCAGTTCATACCTCTTCCCAGATTGCTTTGCTCTGGCTCTTCTGACCATTTCTTTCCTGTTCCTCACCTAGTCCTCTTTGGTGGGCGTATAGCCGAGACCAAAGGCATGTGGGTTATGTGGCACATCAACCAACGCAGTAATGCCCTTCTGGTCACTTCTTCCTAATCCTATTCCGAGCATATATTGTAACTTGTTCATGAGGTATACAGATTGGGCACTGACATACAAGCCCTCATCAACAGCCAAGATACTTTGCACTACCCGGGCCTCAACCAAGGTAAACCCAGAAAGGAAAACATCTTCTTCGTTGTGCATAATTTCTAGCACAGGTGTAGTGATCTCTGGTGGAGGATGAATGGATGAGTTCCTGAACACAATGGCCACCCCTTTTCCATGGGGGTACTTTAGCATCTGGTGGAGGGTGGAAGAAACAACTTTTACTTGATGCAGTCAAGGTCACCCAAGCAGTAGGTTGAAAGTGGCTGGAACTTCCAGGATGTGAAACTCGATATCCTGTTGAGCCGGTCCAACTTGTACTTTAATCTGCACTGTCCCCATCACTTCTCTGCTAGTGTTGTTGTACGCCCGAATCACTTGGGCCGTAGGTACAAAATCTGCCAGTTTCAAGCCAATAGCATAAGCTGTGCGGCAAGGACAGACATTAATTGCTGACCTAATGTCGACCAGTACTAGCGGTATCCACTTTTCTCCACACTCTACTGATATGTATAGAGGCTTGTTGTGCGTAAAGCCTTCTGGTGGAAATTCCTTATCTAAAAAGGTCAAAGTTGGCATAGCGCCTTCCAGGAAGACTAATCCCACTAGTTTTTCTGGGGTAGTCTCAATGGACAACTTGGCTTTATCCATTATCGGCAGTACAACTTGTTTGTGTACTTGCGAAGCCATAAGCAATCCCCAAATAGAAATGTCAGCCTGGATCTTCTTTAACTAATTCAAGATGACTTCTTCCTCCAAATATTTTTTCCTTATGTTTCTATGTTTCCTTAACCTTCCCAGATGCTTCGGGTAGGTCCAGATGTGGTGGTTTGAAATACCGACCACTTCTTGTTATGTGGTCAACTTTTTCCACATACCAAGTGTTGTCAGGAAGGCCTTCGCCCCAATCCTCATCAGTATGGGCAAGATGCAAATCATCATCTTCCCACTATATTCCCTCAGCGATCGACAAACTATTGTCCGGTTCCATTTTAATCATCACCTCATCAGAAGTGTTCCCCAGAGGGAGTTGAGTTGTTCCAGCTTCTCGCTTGCCTTGATCCTTTTCTTGTCCGAACCACTTCAGTGCGGCCTCCTGTTCAGTATCCACAATGCATACGGTGCCCATTTCTTGAGCGAAATTCTTAGTACTGGTGCTCTCCGGTAATTTACCCTCTTCATTGACCATTCTGGCCATTGCAACGGTTCCCACTTTCTGCTCCTCCAGCTTCAGTTCAGTTTCCTTCCCTATATCAGGTTCATCACTCAGCCACCCAGAATTGTTTGTTGATCTGTTCAGATTGAACCAGTCAATATGCACGTCTCCTTGATCTTGCTCATCAAATAATTACAATTTTTTTATATCTTCCTCTGGGTCGGCTAGATCATCTAATCACTGGTTTGGTCCATCTTTTCGAACCACATTGATCTCCATCCCCACTGGCAATACCACTTCCGGCTTGACCTGATTGATTGGAAAAATGTAGCAGCATGGGTTGCACACCTCTTCAGATAAGTCCTCAGAACCCTTGGGCAATGGACTAACACTTTCCACTAGGGCCAACCTCTCTTCCTCTGCCACTGTCACCACCATAGGTGCGGTTTGGAATGTGGACGTGTTCATCACGCACAAGTGTGTGCTATCAGGGATGAACAATGCTGGCTTAGGTAGGTGGGAGGGAGTGATGTATATACTGAGGTCATAGGAGACGGCTAGTGTTTTGATGAGGTTTATATGCCGAGGTGGAGGGACTTGGTTATATGGTGGGAAAGGATTTGTAGTGACATTTAGCTTCTAGGGAGGGGCTATCACTTTGTTGTCAATGAGATCTTGAATCTCATGACGCAACCTAAAGCACAGATCAGTGTCATGACCATGTTGTTGGTGAAAGGCACAGTATTTGGCTGGGTTATGTCTTGGGGGGAGAGGATCAGGCAGTGGGCATTGTTCTAACGACTTGAGATGCCCTTTTTTGATCAGGACCCCCAGGGCTTTGGACAGAACATGTATAGCGAGATGAAAACCCTCTGTCCTCGAGCCTAATGGCTTGAGGTTTGTGAAGTTGTGTTGGATGTACCGGCAAAAGGGTTGGCAGTCTTAGGTGTGGTGGTGACCGTATTAACATTTGAAGGCGGCGCAGAGATGCTGCCACTCGCGGTTGCGTTAGAGCTAGGTGTAAAGGACCTCTTGGGCTGCTCCTTCTCACTATTTATTAGCCCTTACTTCATCGCATCCTCAATTTGAACCCCAACTTCATGGAGCTTAGCAAATGTAGACAAAGGCAAGACTATCATCTTCTGCAACATTTTTGTTTACAAGTTACGGACCACCATTCTGATCTGGTCCTTTTCAGCTGATCGGATGGTCATCATAGAGGCCTTAGCCGTCCACCGAGTCACAAAATTGAAGAAGCCCTACTTTGGCTCTTGGCGAATTGCTTTGAGATCACGAGTAGTGATCTCGATCTGAGTATTATAGGAGTATTACGCTATGAAGGCCTTGGCCATTTCCTCTAAACTTCTCTTCACAGAGTCCTGAAGTTTGGCATACTAAATGGCCGCTATTCCAAACAGGGTCTGGCCAAAAAATGACAACTTCTGTAGTCTAGGGAGACCCATTAGTCGAAGGACATCAGAGAATAGCCGCAGATGGACCATGGGATCTCCGGAGCCATTAAACCGGTCTATGTGCGGCATCTTAAATCTGTCCGGTAGAGTCACTGTAGAATCTGTATAGCCATCCTCTATATCAGGGATTGAATTCACGCCCTAAGCCCGTTTAAAAAGCTTTTCCAGCTTGCTCACTTTCAGTGCCGTAAGATCGACCTCAAACTCAAACGATGCCTCCATTTGATAAACTGGTGCCTTGGAGGTCTGAGGTGGGATTCACTCTGCCAGAATGCCTGTATTTTCCTAGACATTAATGGTGACCCCGGGCGCCGGAGTACCCGCTGGGGGTGTATGGGATGCAGAAGCTACTGCTGGTTGCGGTTGCTGCTACTGAAGCCTATCTATCATTTCAGCTTGGCGGGCTATAACCTCAGTTTGGCAGGCTGTGACCTCAGCCTGGCAGGCAGCATCTAGCTGCATAGCCTCAATAGTTTGCTGGAGCTGGCGAAGCATATCTTCCATGCTGATTGGAGGATGTTGAGATATCAGAACTGGTGAACACTCTCTTTCTGGAGTAGAACTAGAAGACTGGACTTGACTGGCTACAATCGAAACAAAAGCTGATTATTGGATCGGTGAACTCTGCCTGATCCTCATCTGCCTGGTAACCGGGGGGAGTGAAACAAACACTAGCTGTCCCCTGACAAGATCCCTGGATCTTTAAATCCTTCTCACTCGGGTCCAGCGTGCTTGGGGGGTAATAGAATCATTTGAAGCAATAGTGAAAAACTACCTTGCAAAAGAAATAATGTAATAAAGAAAACAAAAATCAGAAACTGCACAACACCTCGGCTCAGACATAGACAACACGGAGTTGCGATCATAAGTTGGAGAATTGTACTCAAACATTGATTTCTGCCCCCAAAGACTGATACCCAGACTTGCAACTGATACACATGTTCCTGTAGAGTTTCACTCTCTAAAAGCACGTATCAAGCAAGTGAGAGCCAAAACACCCCTATGATGGGGTAGGGTTTGTAAACACCCCATTTTTGAACGACCTCAAGACTTGGATGTCATCATTTGTGCACTCGATGATTGTGTTTGTTTGTGCTTGTTTTGAGCACCCGAAGTTCTCGGTGGAACGCCTTGTCTTTGAGCCTCTAAACCCTTTTTGTTTTGTGTTTGTTTTTTTGGGCCAAACCTTGTTGCCTCTTGCCTGGAAGGGGGAGGGGCCTTGTCGGCCACTTTTTGGCCTTGTCAGCCACTTTTTTTTTCTTGTTGACCACTTGAGTAGCCGATCCGCTAGTTGAAGTGGCCGGTCGGCTACTTAGAGTGGCCGACGACCACTTAAAGTGGCCAATGGCCATTTGTTCCCTTTTTCAGATATTTGTTTGCCAGCTGTGCCAGCTGTTGCTCACTGAAGTCCATCTCTATACATGTGTATAGAGGGATGAATACAAGCTCTAAGCTTGATTTTCTATATATAGGGGATGCTTTCCCCCATTTGGAGGGGTTAGAAAAATTTGGATCAAATTTCTCTCATTCTCTCTCTAGAATTCTCTCACTCTCTTCTCTTGATTTGTGCCTTAAAGCTAGGTTTCTCTACACTTTTGTGCATCAAACCTTGACCAAACACCATCCCCTTGGAGTTAAGGTTTCTTAGAGCTTTATTTTAGTCTTGAAAGAGGATTTGAGCTTGAATTAGTGGCTGATTTGTGCTATGCTTCAAAGGTAAAGGACTTACCTCACTTGAGTTTGCTTTAATCACTTGCTTTGCTATCCTTTTGTACTGTTTTTGGCCTAGTTTTCAACTACAAAAAACTCTGATTTTTTAGCCTTAACATGATGGCTTGAGGTTACTTTGTGTAAAGGGGTAGTTAACATTGCTTGTTGCCTATTTGTGTGAGTTTTTGTGCCATCTTTCAAGGCTTTTAAATCAAAAATTTTGGGCCTTTAAACCACTGAAATTCAGAGTTATTTCAGCGATGGAAAGCATGTTTTGAAGTCCAAAATAGGAAGGGTTAGCCTCCCCTCCTTGTGTCTCACTTGCATGCCTAGTTAGCATCACATGGTAGCATGTTCTTGTGGCTTAACCTAGCTTAATTCAAGCATGTTTTAGGCTTTATTTTGGACTGTTATAGCTCTGTTTTGGTCGACTTTGGTCATAGGAGTCTTGTTTTACATAGCTGCAGTGCAAACGGCTTAACTATTTTAGTGTTTTAAGCCTTCAAACGTGATTTGCTTGAGATGGTTGCATGTTACAGTGTCTATTTTTACATGTAATTTTAGCATATATAACTATGTCACATGCTCACTTGCTTCACTCTTTCATTGCTTTTTGAGAGTTGCTCACGAGTCCCATTTGCAAGCTAACATGTGAGCATGTTTTTCTAACACTTTGTACACCAATCTCAGCATGTTTTTGCCATTATTTTGACTGGTCTTAGCTCTGTTTTGGGCTAGTTTAGCCCTTCGAGGCTTGCTTTGTATGCTTGTAGTGCAATTGTGCTTAAGGGTCTAGCTTGTGCTTTGTTTTGGCCTCTTGTTCTTGCCATTTTTGATTTACTTCAAACATGTTTCAAGACCTCTTTTAGGCTGTTTTAGGACTGTTTTGAAGTGTTTGTACCTTTTGAGCTTTGTACTGCATAGCTGTAGTGCAAATTGCTTCACTAGTTTGGTGTTTTAGGCTTTCAAACTTGATTTGCTTGAGTTGCTTGCATGTTGTAGTGTCATTTTTCATGTCATTTCAGCATCATAAGCTCTGTCACATACTTCTTTGTTTCACCCTTTCATTCATGTTGAAAGTGGTTTTGAATCCCTTGTTGGCTTGAGTGTGGAATCGAGACCCTCATGCCTAATGGTTTAATTCTTTCGGGAGTTCATTACCAACAGCATGAAGCCTCTTTCATGCTCAAGGTACTTGTGGGTTAAGCCTACTTTCAATTAGAGGACATTCACTTTTTGGACTAATCGATTAAAAAATGAATTGGTAATCTAAAATGTGTAAACAAAATGAACAAAGTAAAAAAGGCAAGATTAAGCATCTTCAGTTGCATTGCATGTGTTTAGTTCAGACGTTAATCCGAACATGAGAAAAATGGGACGTTTCATACTTAAAGTGATGAAACGTGCCACGTTTCTTGGTCACCATCACCCTTGATGATACATGATAGGATGGTGGTTCTTTGAGTCTTGTTTGTGCATTCATTAAGCTTGTACAGGCTTGGTTTTCTAGCCATCATGCATTAAAAATGCTTGGTTGATGGCTCGAACGCCAAGAGTTACCTTCCTTTGACTTTGCGTAATGATAAGGAAGGCAACAGTACACACATTCCTTGAAAATACATTGCCATGCCTCTGTTTGCTCTCTGTTGCAGCAAAAGAGAAGTCCAGGGATGTGGTGGCTGACCGGCCAGTTTTAGTGGCCGACAGCCACTTGGAGTGGCCGACTGGCCAGTTGAGATAGCCAACAACCAACTTTTTGTGACCGACTGGCTACCAGTCAATTTTTGCACCAAATGTGCTCCTGAGTTGGAGTAGAGGCATTTTGGGAGTTGGCACAATTTTTAGTGATCAAACGAATGCAAACAGGGGCATCTGATGGCAAGACAATGGCATTTTCAGGAGGAACAACCGAACATGCATGCGTCCCTCGCCCTCGAGGCCATTTAGTCACCTTTGTTAGATTAGAATAGGTTAACTATTTCATTCATACAAGTGTTGTAATTAATTGGTTTAATTTGGTTTGTAATATTTAGCTTGCTTAGAATAGTTAGTTAATTTGTTTCAATTTGTGTAATAATTAGCTAGAATAGTTAATTAGTTTTGGTTTGTGATAGTTAGTTAATTAGCGTAGCTAGTTAGCTTATTCATTTGGACCCTCATTCGCGATGGCGTAATGTTGTAATAAGTGTGCGTGCGTATGTGCATGTCTTCCAACCCCGCGTCTTTCTCTCTTTTATTTAATCATTTTCGATGATTAGATTAGGGATCATTTTCAATTAATATACCTTATGCTTGCATGTTTGCATCCATTCATTTGTTTTGCATGCACCGAGGCTCGGCACATCATTCAAACTGCATTGTCAATTTCAATACTTCTTTGAATACATGTTTCAAGGCATGCTATCAAAGTGTTGCAAATGCCATATTAGTAGCCGAGCCTATTAATTGCATTATTGCACGTGTTGCATTAGGCATCTTGTATAGTTAGCATCATGTATTTTTCTAACTAGTTTTTGTTTTGGCATGGAGTACTCGGTAAGCTTTTATGCTTTAGCATGCTTGCATGAGTGCGATTGCCATGCTTCGCATGCTTGCCATGAGGCTATATGCTTAAATGCTAAACTGCATGAATGCCTGTGGATGGAGACTTTGTTACTTGAATTGGAACAGTTCAATGAATGTGTGTTTTAAGCCCACTTGAGGTGGCAAATCTGCATCTTTTAAGCCCACTTGAGGGTGGCAAATTCAAATCATTTTCACAAACAAACATGGTTTGGAATGTTCCAATTCTTGCGACATAGTCTATACTTGCTTGTGTGCGTCACATAGTAATGTTAGCTAATAACCGGATAAGAACACATGAGGTTTATAAAAGAACATATCATGATTAGTAGAGGCCGATCTTTTGATCGGGCGAGCGGGGGTGCTTATTTCATGATCTTCCCCCCTCGTACCCAAGTTCCCTTGCCGAGGCAACTTTGGTGATGATGGACAGTGGCCTTTGGCACGAGTCAGGGTTTCCTAAATTTCCCCCAAGACAAAATATTTAGGTGGTGACTGTATAATCTGGCTAAGCAGTCCAATTTTGGCATTATTTGATTTAAAATCGATTTTCCAAAATGATTTGTCAGATTGGACTCTTTGGTGTTTATCAGTTTCACATTGCACTTGTGAGACTAGATTCAGAACTGTGATAGGAGTCCGAACTGTAGGACCAATTCAAGCTCTCCGAAAGAGGGCGTGAAAAAGTCGAGCTATAGTTTCTGGCGACTCCGCTGGGGACTTAGAGAACTTGACTTGAAAATCATGATTTGTTGTTTTATCTACACTTATGTGTTTCTTTGCATTTGCATTTGCATGGTGCGCTTAAGTCATAGTGTTTGCCATCTGCTATTCTTGAATGGTTTGCCGGAGGCTTGCTTGGAAAAGCTTGCGAAAATGCTGACCGGTTACGGGCTCTGCCATGATAGGAACACAAGCCTTGGATCTGGACTACCGCTGTATCATTTGATCCTCCTTTCACTTCTCGGTGTTAGGAGCAAGAGGTATATTAGGTGGTCTTGCTAAGGTACCCCTTTTTGACCAGTTAACCTAGTTGCGTATTAGAAGCCATAGAGACTATTCCAAAATAGAACAGGTTGCTTACCCGAATGCAAGAATTGTTTGAAACTGCTTGTTTGCATAGTTATCCCTAGTTCCTGACGAAATTAGGATAGGGTAACCCTACCCCATCATAGGGTTGTTTTGACCCTCACTTGCTTGATACGTGCTTTTAGAGTGAAACTTTGCAGGAATGTATACAGTTGCAAGTTTGGGTATCAATTTGAGGATATCAGTTTTAGGGTAGAAATCAGTGTTTGAGTGCAGTTCTCCAACTTTTGATTGTAACTGTGTGTTGTTTCTATCAGAGCCCAGGTGCTATGCAGTTTCTGATTTCTGTTTCTTTTGCTTTATTTTCTTTTTGCAAGGTAGTTTGTCATGATTGCTTCAGACAAGCCAGTTACCCCCCAAGCACTCTGGACCCGAGTTAGAAGGATTTACCGATCTGGGGATCTGTGTTTGTATCGCTCCCGTTGGTTACTAGACGGAGGAGGGTTCTGTAGAATTTGCCAGTTCAACAGTCACCATTTAGCTCACCTGTGCCCAGTCAGGCCTAATCATCTACTTCTACTCTAGACAGAGAGTATTCGTTGGTTCCGGCAGTTCAAATCCTCCCAGTCAACATGGAAGATATGTTACGTCAACTCCAACAAACTATTGAAGTTATGTTGTTCTATGTTGCCCGTCAAACGAAAGTCACCGCTCGCCAAGCAGAAATAGTAGCCCAACAGGTTGAGTTGATTACTAGGTTACAGCAACAATAACCACAACAAGCGGCAGCTTCTTCTTTACATCCATCCCCAATCAAGGTTCCAATACTCGGGGTTAGAACTAATGTCCAGGAGAATGCGGACATTCCGACAGAGTTAGTTCCACCCCAGACTTCCAAAGCACCGGTTTACCCAATGGAGGCATCGTTTGAGTTTGAGGTCGACCCTAATGTGCTAAAAGTGAGCAAACTTGAGAAGCTTTTTAAATGAGCTCAGGTGTTAATTCGATCCCAGATATAGAGGACGGCTATACTGATATAGCTGTGATATTACCAGACAGGTTTAAAATGCCGCATGTAGACTGCTTTGATGGTTCGGGTGATCCTATGGTCCATTTGCGGCTATTTTCAGATATTCTGCGGCCAATGGGCCTAACTAGACTGTAGAAATTATCCCTCTTTGGTCGGACCTTGTCCGATATTGCGGCCATCTAGTACATTAAACTTGAGGATTCTGTGAAAAAGAATTGGGAAGAAATGACAGAGGCCTTCATACTGTAGTACTCGTATAATACACAGATTGCGATCGCAACTCGTGATCTCGAAGCAACCCACCAAGAGCAGAAGTAGGGATTCTCTGATTTTGTAACCCAGTGGAAGGCCAAGGCCTCCATGATGACCACTTGACTCACTGAGAAGGACCAGATCCGAATGGTGGTCCGTAACTTGCAACCGAGACTGCTATAGAAGATGATAGTCTTACCTCTATCAACATTTGTCGATCTCCATGAAACATGGGTGCAAATAGAGGATGCAATGAAGCAGGGTCTGATAGACCATGATAAAGAGCAGCCCAAGAGGGCATTCACACACAGTTCTAATGCAGCTATGAGTAGTAATGCAGCTGCAAGGTCTTTTGATGTTGGTATGGTCGCCACCACACCAAAAACTGCTAACCCCTTTGCTGGTATATCCGACACAACCTCACAAGCCGTGAAGCATTAACCCCGAGGCTAGACGATTTTCACTTCACTTTACATGTCTCTATCAGCAGCCTTGAGGCTCCTAATCAAAAAAAGGCATCTGAAGCCCCTAGAGTTATGCCCATTGCCTAATCGCCTCCCTCCTACACACAACCTAGCTAAATATTGCGCCTTCCACCAGTAGCATGGTCATGATACTGACTTGTGCTTTAGATTGCGTCATGAAATTCAGAATCTCATTGACAATAAAGTGATAGTGCTTCCTTAAAAGCCTAACGTCACTACAAAACCCCTTCCACCATATAACCAGGCCCCCCCACCTCGGCAAATAAACCTTATCCAAACACTGGCTGTTTCATACGACCTCAGTATATACATCACCCCCTCCCACCTACCTAAGCCGGCGCTGTTCATCTTAGAAAGCACAGACTTGTGCATGGTGAGCACGTCCATATCCGAACTCAACTCGTGGCGTGGTGGTAGAAGAAGGCATGCCCGAGGGCTCCATGAGCTTAACTGAAGAGGGATACAACCCGTGCCGCTACATTGTGCCAACCAGTCAGGCTAGGCCAGGGGTCGAATTATTGACAGGAATAGAGGTTAATGTAGTCTAGGAGGGCGGATCAAGCCAAGGACTGGATGACCTAGTCGAGCTCGAGGAGGACATCAGCAATCTACAGTTCTTCGATGAACAAGGCTTGGGGAGTGTACAGATTGGCTGGTTCGATATGAACGGATCAACGGATAATACGGGGTGGCCCAGTGATGAACCGGATGTTGATGAGGGGTCTCAACTAAAGTAGGAACAGTCAGAAACGGGGACTGCTGTAATGGTCGGAATGGTCGACGACCAGGGAAAGTTGTCGGAGAGCACCGGTACTGTCATGACCCGAACCCGCCCCTATGGGTTAAGGACATAACCTGCCAGTAATCCTAAGATTACTTATGGCCTCAAACCAAAACAGACGTAACTCAACAGAGTAAAGGGGCCAAACGGAAGCAGAAATTAAAAACTTTGTCCATAGAGCCATGCTTATATGCACTTCAAAACAAACCATACTCATATACCTTAATAACCCACGACAAAACACAGTGCCATAAAATTCTTTACGGACAGGATCATCCAAACTAAGTCAACCCATAACAGACTATACACAAATATACACAAAGTCCTTGCCAACAAGACAAAATACTAATACATAACAAAATGGCAAGGATAGGTCTCGTGCGTGAGACACAATGCTGACTTTCCCAAAACTCATGTTGTTCCTGGCAGATTTCATTGGGGCTGGGTGTGGGCTTCCCTTGGCTCAACTACAAACACATGAATGAGCGTGAGCGATAGCCCAGTGAATAATATCAAATACAGAAGTTACATAACAATGTAGAACAACAGGTTCCAAACGGCCTGGGGCCCAATTCATATTTCTATTTAACAAATGTATAACTATACGAATTTCAAATCAAGTCACTTGTAGTTTCAACATTCTGGCCTTTGGCCCATTCAGCTTTCCATTCATGTCAAAACGGCCTTCAGCCTGATCATTTATATCAAAACGGCCCTCGGGCCACTCATTCATGTCAAAATGACCTTCGGTCCATCCGTATAAGTCAAATGACCTTTGGTCCATCGATATATGTCAAAACGACCTTTGGTCCATTCATACATGTCAAAATGGCCTTCGGCCCACTCATTTATGTCAAAACAGCCTTCGGCCCACTCAATCATGTCAAAACGACCTTCGGTCCATCCATATAAGTCAAACGACCTTTGGTCCATCCATATATGTCAAAACGACCTTTGGTCCATTCATACATGTCAAAACGGCCTTCGGCCCACTCATTTATGTCAAAACGGCCTTCGGCCCACTCATTCATGTCAAAACGACCTTCGGTCCATCAATAAAAGTCAAACGACCTTTGGTCCATCCATATATGTCAAAACGATCTTTGGTCCATTCATATATGTCAAAACGACCTTCGGTCCATTCATTTCTATCAAAACGACCTTCGGTCCATTCAATTCTATCAAAACGACCTTTGGTCCATTTGTGTTTATCAAAACGACCTTCGGTCCATTCATTTATTCATGTCAGACTTTTGTCCACAATCCCAATTAGCAACTCATAAAGCTTATAAGGGAATAAACAATTGGACATTCACAAGCATTCGAATATCGATATTACTCACAGTGATTGGCTTGTGGATTTGCCCCGGAGCTTGACCCTACACATTTCATGAACACAAAAGGGTCACCAACAGTTTAATCCGTTCTTTAATTCACATATTCCTCTTTAGGCTTTATTCTTATCTCATTAACTCATTTACAATGCTTAACATATGCCTAAGAGTGCTTACAAGTGAAAGAGAACGGAAAAACAGAACACATAATGCATTTTCAGAATTTCAGAAAACAGGGCCCCGCTCGAGCGTGGGATCCCCCGCTCGAGCGGACCCTTAAGCCTGCAAAAGTACTGGTTATCCCAAATTTCCGCTCGAGCATGCACTCGGCCACTTGAGCGGACTGCCTGTCTAGATGGCTCCCCGCTCGAACTTCAACTTCCCCGCTCGAGCAGGAACCATGTCTGAAAAAATGCTGGGAGCTCAATTTCTCCGCTCGAGCGGCACTTACCCCCGCTCGAGCGGACGTAAAAAATCTGGGTTTTCCAGATTAAATTCTTAAGCTCCAACTCAAATTTCCAGCCCATTTTTCATGCTTTCTGAGGCTCAAAGTTCCCATATATTCATACTAACAAGGTACAAACACCAAAACACATTGTTAAGGAGCTCAGTTTCAAGGATTACACACTTGCATGTCTCAAATTGACACCAAATTCAACCCTATCATGTATATTCATGCATTTCAAGCTCCCATCCTCAATTATTCAAACATGCATGGTCATCTTGACTTTATTTTCATTTCAAAAGATGCAAATGGTGTCAAAGCTCAACAAACCAAGTTTGCATGCATAATCAAACTTCAAATCTTGCTTAATTGACATGATACATGCTAGATTATGCAACTTGTGGCAATTCAAAAGCAATTCTATGCATGCATGATCATATCTCATCAAAACCAATTTAAATCATGCTCTTGGTCACAAAAATACTTTGAGCTCACAAGATTACAAGTTCAATTCATGAATTTAAGAGTCAATGGCTTACCTAGAAGTCCAATTCTTGAGCTAAAACTCCAAAATTTCCAAGCTTTAAGCCAAACCCTCAATCTCCTACTCTCTCTTCTTCCAACCGACCCTCTCCTCTCTTTTCTTAGTTTATCATCAATCAAAATGAGGCTAAGGAGAGAGAGATTGAGTGTTTAAAGCCTTGACAACAAAACCCACTAAGGCCAATATTATAATAATAAAGTAGTTGGGCTCTAATTCATCAATTTAATCGATTTAATTTGGCCCGAATCAATTTTCAATTAAATTTAACCGTAGGCTCTAAAAATTATACCAATCACAATGGCGTAATCAATTTCGGGTTCTGTGGCCGATAGGGCCCTCAATTTAATTTTCAAAGCAGATTACTTAAACAGATATTCCTACGGTGAATAGATAGAATTTCAAAATCACATATTATCACACAATGGCACACAAAGTCATGTTAAACACGTAATCATACTCGAATTAAGGACAAATTTAGCATACTACGGGACCGGGGTATCACAGGTACTAAGAATTGTGCTAAGGAACTGGGTAGCATTTGTACAGCTGATACAGAGCAGGAGGCCACACTGAAGCAGTTCAAACACGAAAGTGATGGGAATGATCAGAAGGCTAGAAAAGCCAAAGGCCCTGTAGGGACTGGCTGTGATGTGGATGCAGGAATAGTTACAACGGAACTGGATAGTTGCTTGTCGGTTGTCGGAGGAATGTGGTAGGAAGACGATGACTTGCGTCTTGCCACACTGATGAAGATTGGGGACATAATTTGCCAGATGATACATGGTATTCCGAGGAAGTTGATCACATGACTTGGAGTGGGTGGTATTTTAAACCTCCACATCTAGACCAACCAGAAGCATTTGGAAAAGATAAGGAGACGGAAAAACAGAAGGAGAAACTGGTAGAAGAAGAAGCTATACTAAAGCAGCTAAAGAAGATCCAAGTAGACATATCCATTTGGGATTTGCTCATGGCTTTACACGTGCACCGGCAAGCTGTATTATTGACAATGGATAAGGCTAAACTCTCTATCGACACAACTCCTGAACAAATAGTGGGACTTGTCTTTCTGGGAGGTGTTTCTCCGACTTTGACCTTCACAGATAAGGAATTGCTGCCCGAGGGCTCTGCGCATAACAAACCACTATACATCTCTGTTGAATGTAAACAGAAGTGGATACCAGTAGTCTTGGTTGATACCGGGTCTGCAATTAATGTGTGTCCATCACGCACGGCCTATGCTATTGGCTTGAAGCTCGCGGATTTTGTACCGACGATCCAGGTGATCCGGGCTTACGACAACACAAGTCGGGAAGTGATGGGAACAGTGCAAGTCAGAGTGCAAGTTGGCCTGACACAACATGATATTGAGTTTCACGTCTTAGATGTTTCGACCACTTTTAATTTGCTCCTTGGATGGCCATGGCTGCACCAAGTGAAAGCTGTTTCTTTCACCTTGCATCAGATGCTGAAGTACCCTATGGGAAAAGGGTAGCCATCATTTTTGGGAATTCTTCCATATATCCTTCACCGGAAGTTACTACACCGGTACTAGAAATCGTACACTACGACGAGGATGTCTTCTTGTCTAGATTTACCCTGGTTGAGGCTTGGTTGGTGCAAAACATTCTAGCTATTGATGAGGGATTGTACGTTAGTGCTTAATTAGTTTACCTCATGAACAAGCTACAACATATACCCAGGATGGGACTGGGAAAGAATGGCCAGAAGGGCGTGCCTGCGTTGGCCGAAGTGCCATATAACCCTCATACCTTTCGGCTTGGCTACTCGCCTACCAAAGAGGACTGGGTAAGAAAATGGAAGGAAATGGCACGAAGAGCCAAAGCAAAGCAAAGTGGAAAGCATTATGAGCTTGTGCACAGACCAATTCATGGAACCCTAAACGAACATTTTGTCCGGGAGGGGGAAGATTTCCCATTCTGCGGCTTTCCTGAGCCATGGTTGAACTCTGAGAAGCGGCGTTTGCCAAGCTTTGAGATTTTCGTTGACCTCTGATTTGCAAGGATGAAGCTACAAAGAAATCGATCGTTTTTACCGGTGAAATTTGAGCAATCTGAAGGATGAGTCCAATGGCAGTGAACTTGAGATAGGAGTAGCATTGGCCTGTCTCCTTTTAGATCATCAGATCGAACCGAAGAGCTTGGGGGATGACTTTATCGTTTCCATGATCGGAGATCAATCAGCTGTGGACCCTTCCGGTCGTATTCTGGATACATCTATTGCACCCTCTCTCGTTTGCCAGTTCGAGGAGGGCATTTTGTCCAATAGTTCTGAATCAGGTAGTGAACCGGAATCTGATTCCATAGAGTCTGTGGAGTCAGAATCAAATTCCAGTTCTTCTGAGTCGGAGTCTAGTATTCCTGGGGTTGATAACCCGAATGCTGTTGTTTTGTTCAGGTCATTTTTTTCCTTTTCTTTTGAGTCGGTTGTAACTGAGGAATTGGACAAACTGGAAGCTTTTAATGAGAATGGTACCACTGCTGTTTCTGAGTACTTTTCTGTGCCACCTGTATATTGCATTGATCATGACTTTCAAAATTTTGATAAAAACGACGAGGAAAGAATTCCTTCGATTTTGAAACTTTTAATTGATCGAGAGGAGGAGAGGTTTGTAAAAACCCTTGTGATGAAATCATTGCAATTAACGTGGGTACTGAGAAAGATCCGCGTCTGGTCCAAATCGGGTACACATTGTCTTCGAAGGAACGCGAGCGCTTAGTCACTTTATTAAAAGATTTCAAAGATGTTTTTGAGTGGTTCTACAAAGACATGCTTGGAATAGATCCTGAGATTATACAGCACCAGATTCCTCTTGATCTTGAGGCCTGACCTGTCAAGCAGAAGCTTCGGATTGGGCATTGAAAATCAAGGAAGAGGTCACCAAACAGATAAATGCGGGGTTCTTGCTAGTATCTGAGTATCCTACTTGGCTGGCAAACATTGTTCCGGTGCCGAAGAAAGATGGAAAAATTCGGGTGTGTGTGGACTTCAGAGATCTGAACAGAGCCAGTCCGAAGGACGACTTTCCATTACCGCACATCGACGAATTGGTGGACTTCACCGTAGGCCATGCGCTACTTTCCTTCATGGATGGGTTTTCCGAATACAACCAGATCTTGATGGGACCTAAGGATAGGGAGAAGACTGCCTTCACCACGCCGTGGAGAGCCTACTGCTATAGGGTGATGTCGTTTGGTCTGAAAAATGCTGGAGCTACTTATCAACGGGCTACAACCACGATCTTGCATGACATGATCCACAAAGAGGTTGAGGTATATGTGGACGACATGATTGTCAAATCCAAAGAGAGAGAGGGCCACTACACCGCATTGAAGAAAATTTTCCAATGGATCAAAGACTATCAGTTGAGGCTAAATCTACATAAATGCACTTTTGGTGTCACAACAGAGAAAATGCTGGGGTTCTTGATTACACAAAGGGGCATTGAGGTTGATCCTTCCAGGATCAAGGCCATCCTAGAAATGCCACCACTAAGGACTGAAAAGGAGATGCGAGGGTTTCTAGGTAAAGTGCAATTCATAAGGTGGTTTATTGCAAAATTAACCTCGACTTGTGAACTACTATTTGGTCTCTTGAAGAAAGGAAAGAAATTTCAATGGGATGACCGATGCCAGGTTGTTTTTGAGCAGATTAAGCAATGTCTATAGAACCCACCCATGTTGTCATTGCTAGAGTCGGAAAAGCCGTTGATTTTTTATCTGTCAATAGCCGACACAGCAATGGCCTGCATGCTTGCGCAGGAATCTGAGGATATAGTGGAGAAAGCCATCTATTACCTGAGTAAGAAGATGCTGGAATATGAGATCGGTTACACCCCGCTGGAGAAGGCTTGCTTAGCCTTGGTATGGGCTACTAGGAAGTTGAGGCACTACCTGTGAGCTCATTCCGTAATTTTTGTTTTGAAATTAGATCCTATCAAATATCTCTTTGAGAAACCAGTACTTATAGGTAGGCTAGCTCGTTGGCTACTTCTTCTCTCTGAATTTGATTTGAAGTATATGACTCGCAAGTCTGTAAAAGGGAGAGTGGTAGGAGAGTTCCTAGCCGATCACCCGGTAGAGGGAGACGAAGCAGTAGAGTATCTGTTCCCTGATGAGGCCATTCTGCAGGTCAATGAAGAGATTTGGACTATGTACTTGGATGGAGCGTCCAACCAGTACAGGTATGGGATAGGGGTATTGCTAATAGCACCCAACCATTCCCACATGCCCTTAGCCTTCAAGCTCCGATTCAAAGAATCGAATAATAAAGCAGAATACGAGGTATGTATCGATGGCTTGGAAGCCACCCTAGAACTAGGGGCAAAGCGGTTGGACGTCATTGGGGACTCGAATCTTGTTGTGTCTCAAGCAAAAGGAGACTGGAAAGTTAAAGAAGAAAGAATAAAGATCTATCACCAGACCTTGGACGTTCTAATTCCTCAGTTTGAGAAACAAACCTTTACCCACCTCCTAAGGGGGAACAACAGGTTCGCTAATTCTTTAGCAACTCTATCATCAATGATAGACATCCCGTTGGGAGTATGGATGCGTCCAGTCATTATTGAGTAGAGGTATCTGCCGGCCTACGAGCTGATCGCTGCGATAGATGAGGTTCAAGATCAAAACCCCTGGTATTATGATATCTGGAACTTCTTGGAAAAGGAAACTTATCTACTAGGGGCAAATGCCAAAGATAAAAGAGAAATATGGCGAATGGCTTCTTAGTTTATCATCTTTGGGGGTAAATTGTACAAATGATGCCATCTGGGAATGCACAAACTGTGCGTTGATGAAGAAGAGTCAAAGCGCCTAATGGAGGCCATTCATGGAGGAAAGTGTGGATCACATATGAGCGGAGTAATGCTAGCTCGGAAGATTCTTAGGCAGGGTTATTACTGGTCAACCATGGAGGAGGATTATATCTGTTTTGTTCAACGATGCCACAAATGTCAAATCTATGCAAATCGCATGAATATTCCGTCGTCGATGCTGTACAACATGACTTTTCTGTGGCCTTTTTCAATCTGGGGAATCGATGTTATTGGAGAAGTTACACCGAAGGGCTCGAATAGGCATGAGTATATCCTGGTGGCAATAGACTATTTTACAAAGTGGGTTGAAGCCCAATCTTACGTAGTGCTGAAAGCATCATACGTAGCCAAGTTCATCAGGAATAACATCATTAGTCATTATGGGGTCCCGAATGAGATCATTTCAGACAATGGTTCCCACTTCAAGAAAGAAGTGATCGACTTGTTGGAGAAGTTCAATGTGGCATTTCATAAGTCATCAATATATCGGCTACAAACCAACGGAGCTTTTGAGGCCGCCAACAAGAATATCAAACACATTTTGCAGAAGATGGTGGAAACCTACAGGGACTGGCTAGACAAATTGTTGTTTGCTCTGTGGGCTATAGAACATCAATTCGGACATCTACTGGGGCAACTCCGTATTCTCTGGTTCATGGGATGGAGGCTGGTCTGCTGATCGAAATTGAGGTATCATCACTACGGGTTATGGCTAAGTGTCAGATAGCAGAAATGGATTGGCAGCAGAGTAGATTTGAAGAACTAATGCTGTTTGATGAGAGGAGGCTGAAAGCGTTGTACCATGTCCAAGGTTATCAACGTAGGATTGCCAGGGCTTTCAACAAGAAAGTTAAGTCCAAGGATCTGAAAGAAGCGGATTTCGTGCTCAAAGACAACTGAGCTCCTATCCATGACCCTAGGGGCAAGTTCAGACCCAATTGGACTGGTCCTTACATCATCAAATCAATTTGGTCGGGTGAAGCTGTCATTCTTATGGACCTAGATGGCCTTGAATTCTCCAAACCAATCAACATGGACAAGTTAAAGAAATACTATCCTTGAGTAGCTCGCTAGGCCGAAAACCCGGAAGGGCGACCTAGGCAAAAATTAGAGCACAAAAAAATTTGAAAGAAGAAAAACTTAGCTCGCAAGGTTGAAAACCCAGAAAGGGCGGCATTGGCAAAAGTTAGAGCGCAAAAGGATAGTGTTAATACCCGAGTGAACTTGAAACGAACTATGTAAGGCTTGATTCTTATCTTCGGGATACGTAGGCAACTTCATTATGAAGTTCAGCCATAAACACTTCCAAATCAACTGTGTCCATTTGATTATTCAGGTCATCTTTTTCTTTTCTATATCTAAGAGTTCGGTTGTGGTCTACATTATGAGAGCTGGTTATAGTGCTGCGTAGTGCCATTCAGACAAGGGGCAACTTTCTGTTGTTTTGGATTTGGGGTTGTACATCTTGAGGATAGATTCCATGTGTGTCAAGTTATGATCCTTATCGAAAATGGTTTTGAAAAGTTTTGATAAAAGTTGATTTTGTTCAAATTAATCTTTTTACTGCTTAGACCATTTTTAGACCAAAAGGAAAATTTTCAGTGCCCACAACTTCAATTTCATTGATTTCAATACAAAGCTCTTTAACTCTTGATACAAATTAAAATTGCTTTTTATTACATTCAAAAGGAAAACTTGAAAGTTAGAACAAAGAAATAAATTTGGGGGGCATCGATGAGTCAGGTGTTCCTGCGTTCCCTCTTTGAGCTCGTAGAAGCTTCAGTTGCTAAAGTAGGTCCATCTTGTGCCTCATCTTCCAGCCAAGCTATGCATTTGCTAGACAAGGCGTAATTGAAACTGGGAGCAGGGGCTAGAAGTTCTCTTGTTCTCCAAGCAGCTGGGTATTGGGCTAATGGTGAACCTCAGATGATGTATGAAGCCGGGTATTCTATCCCCTCTTCTAGGCAAATTTGGTCGTGACCAAATTAACACCTGAACCTAAATGAGAAGTAGAACACACAGTGTGTCAAGATAATCAACTGAATGCCGGGTTGCCAAGACATGCTGTAGCTCATTTCGGGCAGATCAAACTAGGGGCAACACCAAGCAATGTCAACAGCAGACCTGTTGCACATCCAATGGGACCACCACCGCTCGTTCGGGAAATCAACTAGCCATTGGTGAAAGAAATAGTCGTGTGCTAAATATGCAGGGCAAGAGTCCATTACTTTCAACCTGTCCATGAACCATATCTGGGGAGGAATGAAAGAAAAGAGAGATTAAAGAATAGAGAGGTGTATGTGGAGAGAAAAAAAGTGAGAAAGGGTTTTGAGAGAAAAACAGAGCCTGAGTCTTGGGGATGAGGAACACATGTGAGATAGGGTGGGAAACATTACCTGTAAGAGTAGTGGGCTCCCTGTGAATCTGGTCGTCTCTCGCGGATGGAAGGCGTCTAAACCCATCAAAGTCTCAGCCATTGCTAAGCCAATGCAACTCTTGCCCTCTTTCAAACCTTCAATCACTTCGATGAGTCGAATGCTAGACCCTCCGAAACTAGGAGCAAAAAGAAAATGAGCCAACATACATAAACAAAGGGCATGTTGCCGAAAACTCCGCCAAAGACGATCGCCACGGTCACCGGCATCAGAAAACCGATGAATGAGATTGGGAATACCCATCTCTCTATTGTTAATCAAGGATCGAGCCTCATGGAAAGTGAGTCTGCACATTCTTCTTAGTGCTTGGATGTGACCAAAATGAGACTGAGGTAAGATTTCCTTGTCACATCAGGATTCCATCAAAACCTGGAATTCTTCGATTATAGGGCATATCTCTTGCCCCCCAAAGTTGAACACATGTGTGACCGGGTTCCAACATTTAGCCACGGCTTGAAGGAATGGAAAACACAGTGGGGTACGACTTAGTGTGAATAGTGCATTTATCTCGAAACCCCAGAAATTCACTTTTTTCGAGCCATCCGAAGTTACAATCCAATCGGAGAGTTTTTTGACGAAGAATGGCTCAATTTGTGGCAAAAATAGAGCTAGAATGATGAAGCTACGAAGTCCTAACTTTTGTAGAAGATAAGGCACTGAGTGGAAGACAGGTGGCAACAATCTGGAGATCCCCTGCATTAATGGCCAACCGGCCACTTTTTGTAGCCGACCAGCCACTTTTGGTGGTCGATAGTCAACACCAAGTGGCCGACAGTCCCTGTTTCTGCCCGGTAAGATTCCTTTGGTCTTCCTATGTGTCAAGAGTGCTAAGAATCGGTGTCTTGTTCTGCTCTTTGTACACTGCGATGTCTCGTTTTAGTTAGTTTTGTTTATCGAGTTGTTGTATTTGTTTATCGAGTTATTGTATTGCTTATCAAGTTGTATTTGTTTATCAAGTTGTTGCTTTGTTCACCAAGTTGTTTTACTTTGCTTATTATGCGTTGGTTGGTTCATTACCTGATTAAGTGAATGCCAATACATTTCACAAAGTTCAAATCCCATCAATCCTATTTTTTTATACGATGTGGTGTAATGCGATGCTTAGAATATAAAATACAACACTTTTTCATCAAAAACTGTTTTCATCCCTATCATGGTTTCTTTTTACAAAGAGAACAAGTTTTCACAAAATAAAACTATCTAAAGCTGTACAAAGTACTAACACTACTGATAAAAGAAACTAAGCAACAATACAGAGAATCAGCGCCAACTATCTCAAACTCTAGAGGCCCTCTTCATTCTCTTCCTTGGCAGAGTGGACTCTACAGTACTGTTCTATCGGTGCTACTGTCTGAATATGAGTCGGAGCCTAAATTGGAGCTGCCTCCGTTCCCCTCCTTGGAGCCCTCCTCAGCATCAGTATCCTTACTCTCAGAACCTAAACCAACGTCATCATCTCTGCTCTCGGACGACTAGTTATGTTGATCTACAACCTCCTCAATCTCACTGGCCTTGTCGTCATCGTGCATGATGGGCTCCCGACGTCTCCCTCGGCCGCTTACCGGAGTCTTTCTCTTTCTCCCTGCTGTTGGAGGGTGTGTTGATGGTCCTGCTTCTGTTGCCACTGGTCCTGTCGGTAGAGGTGGGACCTGAAAAGGTAGTTTGAATGTGTCAGCCACAGTATGTGTATCAAATGCAAGTATCATGTGCAGAATGGGTACACGTAAAATTCAAATATAGTGGGTAAATGCAACGTGCCAAGTGTGATCTATGCATGCAGTGTATCAGTGCAGTGTGGGGAAATGGTCAGTTAAGATGTCAGTTTTAGTATATCAGCAGAAATATGATGACCGAAATGCAAGAAAATTGAAAAATTACCTGAATACCGTGGTAGCCAAGTATCACCTCTCTCCTCAAGATCATGCCCTCGAATAAGGCCAGCATCTCAAGTAACCCCTCGACGTATCCTGTGGAGGGTTGCAAATGCAAGTTGGAATGATCAGTATCTGAAATGAAAGTATTTGAGTAAGAACGGAAAAAATGAAAGCTGTAGTCCATACCAAAGGTGAATCGGGTGTCCTGACATATCGGTGACCAGGCAATGGAGGCTCAATCGGAATATGATAAGGCTCTCTAGACTACTGCCAACCTGTTAGCCCGGTTGGAGGCTCTGGCCATCCAAAACTTTGCCTAGCGGGGGGTATATCCCTAGCCTTGCCCCTTTACGCTTAGGCCCTGCTCGTCGAAGGGGTACCTGCTGCTGCTTGGGTCTTGCTCGTTGAAAGGGCATCAGTTGCCCTCCCTGTCTGAGCACGAATACCTGTTAAGGGAGGCATGAGGTGCGTCTGGATGTAAGTCGTATAGTCCCCATCCTCAAGGAAAAAGTCCGCGTCCACACCTCGCATAAAGTCAATAAGCTCCTGAGGGAAAAGACTCTTTGTGGCTTGCATGGATGCCAGAGGTGGTATCGGAACTGTCTGTAATGGCATACCTAACCTCTGGCACAGGAAGCGCTCGCTTAGGGACCAAGCTCAGCCTACTGGTCCCTCAAGCACTAGCTAATAGCGGGAAGCGCCCCAAGCACTGGCGAATTGAAATCTGACATCCTCTGGCAACGTCGCCTAGGGCTGCCACATGATCTGTAGACGGCAAGTACATAGATTGATTAGTTGCCAATAGATATGCAATATGAATTTGAGCTGAAAGTAGAAAGAATTGTGAGTTTCGGGTTACCTCTGCTACCCTCACTGTGTCAAAATACTGGCAAAAAAATGAGAGGGACTCTCGGGTCCTCGGCTGACACCTCCCGTCGTACCAGTGAGAATATGGCATGACAGGAGGCATCTCGACCTCAAGCTCTGGGGCAAGGATCGGGAAATAGCCGTATACCCACAGCTACAAAAGGCAAAAGGGCGACAGTGAGTATACAACAGATAAACACAGATAATGCGAAAAGCGTGGTATGTGTGTAATGTCTAGAAAGGCATAATGCAGAGAATGTAGAATACAGAGAAAATGTAGAAAGTAAGGTGTGTGGTACAATATACAGAAAATGTATGTCATGTAGAAAGCAGATTGTGTGTAAATGTAGTGTACAGTGTGTGCAGTGTACAGAGAATGTAAAGCAGAAAGCAGATTGTGTATGTGCAATGTACAGAAAGTGCAAAGTAAAAAGCACAGTAGAAAATGTAAAGCAGAAAAGTAAAGCATACCTCCTAGGCTCTCCAATAGCCGCCAACCCTGTTCCCACTCCTGCGGGATGTCGAGCTCAGATACCAGTACAGGGTAGCAAGGCCAATGCTGCCCCAATCATAGTGCCAGACCTAGGACAAGTCCACCAAAGCACTCAGAAGATATAGCCCAACTGTATTTGCCCTGTCGGGGAATAAAGCAGTGCCAAAGAGGAACATTAGGAATCCTCAGGCATGCTGCTTGATCTCCTCTATGGTCTCTGGTGCTGTCCCTCTGCAGTGATCTGCGAACCATGTATACCGAACTGTCCCTGATCGGAAGAGAGGTGGGCACGTCCCCAGCAGATATATCCAGGCGGCCTCTCACTCGCCCATGTTAGTGTCATATGGGATCGGCCAGCCTCCTACCTTGATGCCCGTAAGCATAGCGAAATCATATGGGGTCATCGTCATGTGACCCGTGGTAGAGAAATGGAAAGAGTTGGTGGTGTCCCACCATCTCTCTGCCAGCGCTCCCAGTAAGAATCTGCTTGCCATGAGGTGCAACAGCCCTATGCAGAATAGGCTAAATCCATCCTCATCAATGATGTGGCGGACAACATCAGGGAGCTCTATGTACCACTCCCTCGCGGATGTGGCTTTGTACCCTCTAGTAAAACGAGAGTCCACCTGTGATCAGAATGAGTAGACAAAAGGCAGTGTAAGAAATGCAATGCATGAATATGATCAAAGTGAGCAGACAAAAGGCAGTGTAAGAAATACAATGCGTGAATATGATCAGAGTGAGCAAATGAAAGGCAGTGTAAGGAATATATTGCATGAATATGTTTGGGATGAGCAGATAGTGCAAAAATACGAGCTATACAGGAAATGCAAAGTACATTGTGGAAAATGTGAGGAAATAGTGCGTACATCAGAGGCATCGTAGGATAAGTGAGACTCTGGCTCTCATAGCAAAAGATCATCGGGTGCGCCTCGTGCGAATCTATTGAAACGACGGACTGGTAGTACATATACCTTGGGTGGTATCTCTCCGAGTTGAAGGGTCGAACCCGGGGTGGCAACGGGATATGCTCGGGATCGTCCTCCATCCTTGGAGAACCTCCGCCATGAGGATTGTCGTCTGCTATCTAGAAAGAAGGTGAGAGAGTAGGCGAAAATGAGCAAAGTGGGTGGAAAATGCCAAAAGTCAACAAAAGTCAACTATATGAGAGAGAAAACGAGAGAAGAAGTCAAAACTCGGGAAAAGGCGTCAAACTCAAGATAAACTCAAGGAAAAGAAACCTCAAGTGGCAAAAATGGAGAAAAAAACTCCGAAAACAAATTTTAATCAGTTCAAAACGGAGGAAATCAAGATGTTTTAGTGAATCAACTTCGCGTTGGGCATTGGAAAATGCGTATAAAGCACGGATCTAGGAGGAAAAAGTGTCTAGGTTAAGAGAGGAAGCAATTTCGGCAATGGTGGTGTGAGGAAATGTGGTATGGAAAGGTATACTTAAAGATCTCATGCAAAATGACCAAAATAGCTGGGTTTTGCATAAACTGGCCAATCGGCCACTTTTTGTGGCCGACAACATCCTCAGGTGGCCGACACTGCTTCAGGGTGGCCGACGTGCTTCCAGTGTGCTCCTTGTGTGTTTCTATGCTGTTTTGTGTCCTTGTCTCTTGAGAAAGTGTAAGAAAAGTTCACTTTTCGGCTTAAAGTATCTCTGCTGAAGTTTCAAACCATGCCTTCGATGTATGACTCATCATTGGCCGACACGAACGAGGTGTATCCTTTTGAAATATATCGTAACCCCTTCGAGAGGTAAATCGGGGAGGTTGCAGCTGAATCGGTTTTATTAATGCACATTCTTATCGTGGCATAGGACGTGCTTTTCTTTATTCAGTGTTTTGCATCGAACATGCTATTGGTGTTGCGTTGAATATGCATCGTTATTATTCTGCATAGAATATGCGTGTCGCGTTGTATTGCATTACACATGCTCTCATGATTGCATAGAATATGCGCGTTGCATTGTATTGCATTGTTTATGCCCATACATTCGCCTAGAAAATGTTTGTACCTGTTACATCGATCATGCGTTTGCTATTGTTGCATTGAACATGCATTTTGATATTGCATAGAACATGCTCCTTTTTTTCGTTGCGTAGAATATGCTTCTGCTTTGTTTCTTGCATGTTGTGCATAAAACATACCTCTTCTCCTTTGTTTCTTGCATGTTGTGCATAAAACATGCCTCTAACATTGTGTCGCGATTATTCGCCTTGCATAGAACATGCACTCTTATTGTATTATGCTTGTTAAGTTTCTTTCTTATTCAGACACGATATTGTATGTACGGTTCATTCAAAGTTGGTGCAATCAGACGATATTGTATGTACAGTTCATTTAGAGGAACTCCAGATAAGATCATTCCCGTTCCTTTGAACCTTGTGTTGGTTAGAAACATTCGGGTATGCCCAGTGTTTACACCACTGCCTCCTTGTTGGTTAGAAACATTCGGGCACGCCGGGTGTTTACACCACACCTTCTTTTTGGTTAGAAACATTCGGGTACACCCGGTGTTTACACCACACCTTGTTTCTGTTAGAAACATTCGGGTACGCCCGGTGTTTACGTCGCTTCCTGTTGGTTAGAAACATTGGGACGTGCTCCGATGTTTATACCACCTCCCGGTTACAAGTGTTTGGAATGTGTTTCGATGCTTATACCACTTTGCTTTGGTTAAAAACACTAGGACATGTTCCGATGCGTATACCACCCTCCGGTGCTTGCACCGTTCCCTTTTCCCTCTCGTGCGTGACGCATTAGGATGCTTTGGTTAAAAACAATGGGACCTGTTCCGATGTTTATACCACCATCCGGTGCTTGCATCGTTTCTTTTTCCCTCTCGTGCGTGACGCATTAGGATGATTTGGTTAAAGCATCTGGACGGATTTCGTTGTTTATACCGCTCTTTGTTTTGGCTATATAATATTTGGACGTGTTTCAATTGTTATCATTGTTCTTTATGGTTCGGAATCTTGGGGTGTGTCCCTAGGTTCACACCGTCTCTTTTCTTGCGTGTGCCACGCCTTAGGATTTTTGTTTCACGCCTTGGGTGTGCCCGAGGGTTGTGTTGTTCTTTGCCTTTCCTGCGTGATTCATAGTTAAGCCTGCATAATTTCTTACATCCTTTCTGTATGAAATGTGGTTTGGTTTATGCCTACTTGCTTATGTATGAACTCGTAGCATTTCTTTGCATAGCACTTGCATCTAGATGTTTCGTTACAGCCTTATTGCAAGATCATAAGTTATGTTCTTGCATTGTGCATATCATTTGCATCTTACCCCAGAACTACGCTGGTTTGATTCCTTGCAGAGGGATACGTAGGCAGCCTACAGGCGCAACATTCTTTGTTTTGTTTGGTTGTTTGTCTAAGTCTTCGGCCTTGTCAAAAATGGGTCGTCTCGGGGCTTTGACATTCACTTCCGTCATTTTGTGACTCTCAAGTTCTATCAAAGAGAGGCAACTGTAGACACCTAATTTTTGACCGACCTCAAGACTTGGTGTGGGCCCGACTTTCTTCGCGCCCTTTTTCGAAGAGCATCGAATTAGTCTCCAACAGTTCGGACTCTTGTCACGGTTTTGAATCTAATCTCACAAAGTGCAATGTGAGACTAATAATAAACACCAAAGAGTCCAATCCGAAAAATCATTTTGGAAAATTGATTTTGAATTAAATAATGCCAAAATTGGACTGCTTTGCCAGATTATAGAGTCGTCATCTAAATATTTTATTTTTGAGAAATTTAGAAAACCCTGACTCGTGCCAAAGGCCACGTGTCCGTCATCACCAAAGTTGCCTCAGCTCAGGAACTTGGGTATGAGAGGGGGAGGTTCTGAAATGAGCACCCTCGCTCACCCGATCAAAGATTGGCCTCTACTAAACATGATATGTTGTTTTATAAACCTCATGTGTTCTTATCTGATTATTAGCTAACTTTACTATGTGACGCACAGCATACAAGTATAGACTAAATCACCTCAGGTTGAACGAATCACTTTGAATGAATCAACTCAGGTTCGTTTTCGAAAATGGTTTGAAAATGCCACCCTCAAGTGGGCTAAAGCGCGGATTTTCCATCTCACAAGATGTTCTTTAAAATATGATTTGCCACTTCGCAAAGTGGGCTTAAAACTCACAATCGATGAATTTTCCCAATTCAGGCAACAAAACCTTCATCTACAAGCACTCAAGCAGTTTAGCATTTAAGCACATAGCCTCATGGCAAGCATGTGAAACAAGGTAATATGGCAATCACACTCATGCAAGCATGCTAAAGCATAAAACTTACAGAGTACTCCAAGTCAAAACAAAAACTAGTTAGAAACAATACATGATCATAACTATGTTTAAGATGCCTAATGCAATACATGCAATATGAAATTAATAGGCTCAGCTACTAATATGGCATTTGATATAATTTGATAACATGTTTTGAAACACGTATTCAAATAAGTGTATTGAAATTGCAATGCAGTTTGAATGATGCACCAAACCTCGATGCACGCAAGACAAATGAATGATGCACGCATGCAAGCATAAGGTATGCTAATTGAAATATGATCCTTAATCTAACCATCGAAAGCGATTAAATAAAAGGGATAAAGACGCGAGGTTGGAAGACATGCACACACACACACGTACGCTTATTACAACATCATGCCCTCACGAAGGAGGGTCTGAACGAATAAGCCAACTAGCTACGCTAATGAATCTAAGCTATTACAACACAACTAATTAATTGTTCTTGCTAATTAATTACAACACAATTGAATCACTAGCTATGCTAAGCTAATTAAAGCAATTAAACTAATTAACTATCGAAGATAATTAAATAGTTACAACACTAGTACTAATTAGCTACAACTAACTAATAAAGCATTTAAATTGCCTCAGGGACGAAGGATGCATGCATGCTCAGTTAGCTTACCCTCGAAAATCCATCGCCTTGCCATCGGTTGCCTCAGTTTGCACTCATTTAATCTCTGAATATTGAACCAACTTCCAGACTGCCACAGCTCCAAAACACGAACACTTTTGCACAAAAACTCACTGGTGGCCGGTCGGCCACAAAAGGTGGCTGTCGGCCACAAACACCGGCTGGTCAGCTAGTTTAATGGCCGGTCGGCTACCTCAAGTGGCCGTCAGCCACTTGCTTTTCCAAAATTCTGTTTTTGCTGCAACAGAGGCAAAACAATGCATTTTTCAAGGATTGTGTGTACTACCACCCTCCTTCTCATTTGTCAAGCTCAAAAGAGTGCGACACTCGGCTCTTAAGCCATCAACCAAGCATCTCAATGCATGATGGCCAAAGAACCAAGCTTGTACAAGCTTAGTGAATTTACACATAAGACTCAAATGGCCACCACCCTATCATGCATTATCAAGGGTGACGGCGATCAAGAAACGTGACACGTTTCATCACTTTGAGTATGAAACGTCGCACATTTCTTGTGTTTGGATTAACGTCCGATCCAAACACATGCAATACGACACAATGTGCTTATCTTGGTCATGTTTTACTTGATTCATTTTGTTTACACATTTTAGCGTTACCAATTAGTCCTTTAACCGGTTAAGTCCAATGTGGGTGTCCTCTAATGAGAGAGGGGTCAACCAAAGGATGGCTTAAGACATGAGAGAATTCACGCCTTTGGCTAGGAGGAACCCTCAAAAGGGGGTTAAAGCCATTGAGCACAAGCTCTATCTCAAGCTTAAACACAATCATAAGGTTAACCACGCTCAAAACAAATGGAAAAATGAAGAAATGAGGGAGGTTGCAGACTCTTAGTGCTGAAATGGCATGCAAAAGACACTAAATAATGCAAGATCATGCAAGCAACACATGGACAACATGTTAAGGGCCAAAAGTATCGAAACTAGCAAAGAGCATTTCACTAGAGGCATGCAATATCAAGCTCAAATGACCAAACCAGGTCTGGACAGAGTTAAAACATGCCAAAACAGTGGCTAAAACATGCTAAGATTGAAGCAAAGAAAGCAAGAAAAACATGCTCACATGTTGGCTCACAAACAAGGCTCAAAGCACAACTCTCAAAAGTAATGAAAGAGTGAAATATGTGAGAGTGTGACAAAGATATATGCATTGAAATCATGTGTTAAATGATGCTACAACATGCAATCATCTCAAGCAAAGCATGTTTAAAGGCCTAAAACACAAAGCTAGTGAAGGCATTTGCACTACAACCATGCAAGACAAGGCTCATATGACGAAGCCAAGTCAAAACAGTCCTAAAACAACCTAAATGGAGTTCTGAAACATGCTTGAAATAAGCTAAGAATGGCTAGACTTAGAGGCCAAAACAATAGCACCATTGCACTACAAGTATACAAATCAAAGCTTAGGTTATCAAACCAGCTCAAAACAAAACTTAAACATGCCAAATCAGTAGCTAAAACATGCTGAAAATAAGCTAAGTTAAGCTACAAAAACATGCTAACATATGAAGCTAACTAGGCATGAAAGCTAGACACAAGGAGGGGAGGCTAACCCCTCTAATTTTGGACTTCAAAACATGGTTTTTATCACTAAAAAATCTTTGAGATTTAGTGGTCAAAAGGCCCAAAAAGTTTGATTTGAAAGTGATGAAAAATAGCACAAAAAGCTTTACAAGCAAAGGAGCAAGAAGGGTGGACCACCCCAAACTCACAAGGGGCTCAAACCATCACTTTTAGGCCACAGAAACAGACGTTTTCTAAGTTTAAAACTACCCCAAAAACAGCCCCAAAGTAGTTGAAAAAGATGGCAAAGCAAGTATGCAAAACAAGCTTAAAGGGAGAGAGTTATACCTCTTGAAGCCAATACACAATTGAAGCAATAAATCAAGCCAAGAACACCTTCTAGAGCTCAAAAAAGGTCCCAAGGAATCTCAGCCCAATGGTGGTCAAGTTTGATCAAGGATGTCTAGGCAAAGGAGAGGTGTATCTCTACTTTTATGCATATCTCTACTTGTATGCACAAAAGAGCAAGAGGGAGAGAAATCTAGAGAGAGAGATTTTAGAGAGAGAGGCTCCCAAACTTTATAACCTTGCAATATGAGAGATATAGCTTCCATATATAGCAATGCAAGAGCTCAAGGTCGAAATATATGATTTAGAGACAGCTGGAGCAATTGGAAGACAGCTGAAGCAAAAGACCAGCAAATTCTGAGCTTTCTGGACATTTGTGGCCGACCGGCCACCATTGGTGGCCGACCAGCTACTAATGTTGGCCGAAAAGAGTCACTTTTGGCCGACCTATGGCCGATAAGCTCCATTTGTGGCCGGCACACTCCCCCGGTGGCTGACAACAAAGCTGGTCCCTATCCCCGACTTCAAACAAGCATAACTGCTTCATATGGACTCCTTTTCAGGTCATTCTTAGTCTAAATGAAGCCCCAGAAATCTTCTTTCCAATGATGGCAGCCTAGCATCAAAATTCCAAGTGCTAAGAGATATCCCTCTTTTAGTGAAGACTGCTCAGTTTGGGTCCAACCGGATTGATGCCCAACTTCAACCAACCATATCTTCCTCATCTGGCCTCGGCCTGAGGAGATTCTTGAATGTAAAATAAAGCCCCAGAAGTCCACTTTCCAACGGTGGTGGCCTCGTTGCTGAAACCCAAATTTACAAATGGATAGGCCCAATTTAGCGAGGGCTACTCGACACTCTCTTAACGGTTCATGCCCATCTTCTTCCCCAACTTGGTTTCTTCCCTCTCCTCTTCTTTTCTTCAAATCCAAACCTCTAACCAAGATGTTTTAAAGAGGTTTTCAAATATTTCACCTCTCTTTCATTCGTTTCCACTTTGTCTTTGCTCGGTTTATTGAAAAGCGCAATATTTAACGAAATGCGAGTCTCGGAACATCGTAGGAACATTTCAAAAATATTTTGAAAGAGAGGTTTTTTTTAAGGTCTAAAATCATTTTTGTCAAAATTGTTTTGGTCCAAAAATGGGGTGTGAGGTTTGGATTTGACGCTCTTCTTACCGAAGAAATCGAACCTTTGCACAAGATAGGCTACACCATCAACTAAGCGATCAGTGGCGCCCAAGTCTTAAGAGCGGTCAAAAATGAGGTGTCTATAGTTGCCCCTCTTTGACAGAGCTCAGAATCATGAAATGACGTCAGTGAATGTCAAAGTCCAGAGACAACCCATTTTTGACAAGGCCGAAGACTTGGACAAACAAACAAGATGTAGATGCAGAAACAAATTGTTGCACTCCCAGGTTACCTACATATCCCTTTGCAAGGAATCAATCCAGCATAGTTCAAGGACAGAATGCAAAATGATATGCAATAATATAACAAAACAATGCAGACGATATGCAATGCAACCAAACAATGCACATGATATACAATGTAATTGAATTAATCAAGCCATAAGCAGTGCAAAACGACACAAATATCATAAAGAGATGGAGATGCAAAATCAAACTACGTTTACCACAAAAAAGAAGTGGGCACAAGCCGAACGATGCCTAACACAGGCTAAGTGCCTACATCCTCAGTATTGGCCTCAACCCAGCATGGATGCTTACACATAACAAAATCGTGTTTCAACGTGAAAGGGGTGCGATCACATGCAAAACTATGTTGTCTTAGTGGAATAGGCGCGTACACATTATCACAGAACCATGCTTTAACGAAGGAAATGTATGAGCACATGGCAAACTAAGCTTAACATAGAAAGGACAGTATGATAAAACAACGCAGTAGATGCGTGCGATAGATGCTATATACAATGTGATAGACATAATAGATAATGTAGTTGTTAGGAAGTGAAGGTACCTTACAGGGGCAATTGGCAATGACTCACCTCATGCTACTAGGGATCTTCCTCTTCTACATCTTGTGTTTTTGAACCACAAGTACGACTTTTCTCCTTGACTATGGTCGCAGCTTTCCCTATTCTCCAATAGAGTGACAGACTAGGTTGGTTCAATATCCAGAATTGAGGCGCATATACGCTACCTTAATCTATGGGGCTGCTATACAGATTTCAAGCCGAGAATACACCCCTGGCTATTTAAACTAGACTTTCGTCTTGAAAATTCCGAACCTTTGCGTTATAGGCATCGGCCATTCGAACTTTAGTTTCCACCGTTTTAGTTGATCTCCTAGGAACTCACTGCAAACATAGGCAGATGGCTATACCAGACCACTGGAAGTCATTTGGGCACGACAAACACCAAAGGAATTGTACCTTCAGAGCATTTAAGGTCTCCTAGACCAACAAGTGCACAAGACAGTGCGATGCACAAGACAGTGCGATGCGCAAGACAGCGCGAGCAATGCACTAACAAGTACAGGTAAGGTGTGCAAAACAGCGTGATGCGCAAGAAAGCGTGAGTGTAAATGCAGGATTTTAAGGTTTCCTAGACCAAAGAATGCACAAAACAGTGCAAGTGGCACACAACCACAAAGTGCACATGACAGTGTGAGTGATACACAACCACAAGGTGTACAAGACAGTGTGAAGAATTTGAAATGCACTAGACAGTGCAAGGCGCTAGACAGCGTGAACGAGTTAAAATGCACTACATAGTGCGATGCGCTAAACAGCGCAAACAATTTTGAAATGCACTAGATAGTGCGATGCGCTAAACAGCACAAACAATTTTGAAATGCACTAGACAGTGCGATGCGCTAAACAGCGCGAGTGTAAACACCGGGACGTACCCAAATGTTTCTAACGAAAGGGGTCGGTGTAAACATCGGGCATACCCAAATGTTTCTAACCAACAAGGAGTTGGTGTAAACATCGGGCGTACCCGAATGTTTCTAACCAACAAGAGAGTGGTGAAAGGACAGGAATGATCTTACCTGGAGCTCCTATGAATAAACCGCACATATAATACTGTCTAGTTGTACCAGCTTTGAATGAACCGTACATACAATATCATGCCTCTCGAAGGACTTTGCAATGTGCTTAACTCAAAAAGGACACACCCTGTTCATATTGGCGAGGGGTAACATCTGCAAGTGAAAACCACAGGTGCTGCTTGGACTGCCATTATAACTTGAAGCAGGCTTAAACTTGGGGTTGAGGCACACTCATACTCCAGAGAAAGGTGAGGCTTGAGAAGGTGCACCTGGAATGCAGTCTCAAAATTTATCGAAGTTGAAACACATTAAGATGCTCCAAATTTTTCCTCTTTTCTTTTGCTTTGCAGTTTGGAACCTATATAGCTTCAGATAGGTCCTTGTTCTACTGTTCTTACATGACCTGGGTTGAACCATGTAGTTTATGAAAGAAGGAATTCTGTTTTGCACATATGTTGAGACTGGCACAGCACTCTAAGCACAAACCAATTCATTTCGAAATTGAATTTGAGTTCTTGACTGGGTATTGAGCCTACGACTGACCACTGTCAAAACGACTCAACAAAGGAAAAACGAATGTAAAACAACCTAAACACATCTATTGACACTCAAAACTACTCAAAACAAGAATCGAGACAAACAAAAACACATACACAACACTCAGATGTGTTCCAGTGGCGAGAGACCTCTTAGTTCATGAGGAGCTCACAACTTCTCCAAGTATTGTTTCCCACCCTTTCTCATTTGTGATTCTCACATCACTCTGGCACTCAATCTCTTGTTTTTTTTGAAAAAGCCCTTTTCTTACTTTTTCTCTCAGCGAACATCTCCCTATTCTTCAATCTCTCTTATTTTTTTATCCCTTTCCTGGGTGGTTGATGGATAAACAGGAAGTTGTGGGCTGTTGCCCCTAGTATTCAACTAGATTCTCCTTTTTTACTCACAACTTTTGAACTATTCTTCCGCTCACAACTAGTGAGCTTTCCTACAGAGGGGTTATAATGTGATTGGACGTACAGCAGATCTGCAACTGACATCGATTGATGATGTCCCTGGCTTAGCTTGATCGAGGTGAGTTACAGCATGTCCCACCGGCCAGGCATACAATTGATTGGTCTCACCTGTTGCATTTTCTACGTCCCTATTCTGGGTCAGACGCCAATTTGGGTGTGATCATCTAGATGAAGGAACCAAACATCCCGCTCCATTTTTAGTTCGTGCTTCGCATTTGGATTGATACCTCACTGCTTTGAGGATGTGAGAGCTTTTAGCCCTTTGTTGTTAGCTTTAGTTGTGCCCTTTCTAGCGAACAAGGAGCCCTTTCCGGCAAGTATGGTGCCCTTTTTGGAAAGTATGTTGACAATGGGGAAAAGACAGAAAACCTAACTCAACTGTGCCCCTAGTTGATTATTTTGGCCATTTTTTTTGTTTTTAGCTTCTGCTAAAACAATTTTGACCAATATGAGAGTTTGATTAACATGCTTGTTCGATTTTCTGATTTGAAATTATGCAAGTCAGGTTATGAGCACTGAAAATTTTCCTTTTTTAGGTCCAAGAAATGGTCCAGTTTTTGAAAAAAAAAAGAATAATTTTTGAGAGAATTAGTCAACCTCATTAAAAATCCTCAAAACTGTTTTTGCAAATGGCCATTGCTCAACCAACATAGAATTTACTCTCACGATACACAACCTCAGATCTGAACTTGAATTGTCTTGCAGCTGAATCTTCCAACGAAATAGGACAACCGAATTTGAACGAAGATAAGCCAATTTGCACATGGACAAGATAGTCGAGTTTGAACAAGGATAAACCAATCAACATGGATGAGCCAAGCAGGCCGAAAATGGTTGGGGCCAAACTTCAGGATGAAGTTGCCTATATATCCCAAAGATGGGAATCAGGCCTGACGTAGTTCCGGGTTAAGGTGCACTCGGGTATTGACACTCTCCTTTCGTGCTCTAACTTTTGCCAAAGCCGCCTTTCTGGGTTTTCAACCTTGCGAGCTCTGTTTTTCTTTTCTTTTCTTTTCTTTTCTTCTTTTTTCATTTTTTCATTTTGTTTTTTTTCTTTCTTTCTTTTCATTTTGTTCTTGCTCTAACTTTTTCCTGGGTCGCCCTTCTGGGTTTTCGGCCCAGCGAGCCTCTTAAGGATAAAAAAGTTTAACTTGTCCATGTTGAATGGTTGGTTTTGAGATCTCGAAGCCATCTGAATCCAAGAGAATGGCTGCTGTTTGCTAATGATGTAGGAGTCCATCCAACTGGGTCTGAATTTGCCCCTAGTGTTGTGGATATGAACTCGATTATCCTTCAGCAAAAATTTTTTTCTTTCAGATTCTGAAATTTGGCTTTCTTGCCAGTCTTCATTGGCTTGCGGAATGACCCATCCTTTGAATCTTTGAGCACATCTAACATTTTTGCCCCTAGTTCAAGGGCTACTTCCCATCCAGCTTTGCAAGCTTCCTTTGACGACATCTGACCTTCTTGCCCCTAGTTCAAGGGTTACTTCAAATCTAACCAAACAAGCCTTACATTGTGGTTGATCATTTGAACATTCTAAGCCAAGGTTCAAAGTTTGAAAGCAAAAGGGGTTGAGTCTCAAGGCCAAGAGTGATCCTATCCTGCACAATTTCAAGAGTGATTCCATACAGGTCTTTGTAGGACCACGCAAAACATTTTTTGAAATCTTTTAAGAAAGCGACTAGTCGCTCGCGCTGAAGACAATGTAGAACCAATCTGGATCAAGCTAGGATCTTTCTCAGTACTCACATTAACAAACATGATCTCATTCATTAAGGGCTAAGCACGCCTCTCTTCCTCTTAATTGATCAAATTTTTGCAAATCCCGAGGAATTCCTTCCTCTTTGTTTTCATCACAGCGGTAAAAAAGTTTTGAAAAACTTAGGTCAATGCAATGATTTCAAGGCACAGAAAAGTAGGTGAAAATCTCTGTTGTTTCATTCAGAACTTCTGGCACAATTGGCTCCATGGCATAAACAAACTCAAAAGAAAGAGTGTAAAAAACAAACACAAAACATGAAAGTGATGCCCGAGGTAACACCCCCAAAATCACCCGACTTTAATGCAACAGGACTAACTCGATACAACAAGATAGACTCGACTGACTTAGTACAAAAAGACTAACTCAATACAACACAACAGAATCGACTTAATACCCAAGTCAGAAAGCACAATAAACAACATTCGCAAATTATTCAAAACAGTACGTGCTATTCACCATATCTGGAGTAAAATGAGCGCCATCAGGAGGTGGTTCTTCCCCTGATCACATAATCACATCATCCTCCAAGTTCACTGATCCAATGCCGATAGACTTTGCAGGACTTGGTGCGACAATGACCCCGTTGTCAATTAGATCTTGTATTTCATAGCGAAGGCGAAAACACATGTTAGTGTCGTAGCTGGCTTGTTGATGGAAGGCACAGTACTTGGCCGGATCATGCTTAGCTGGAAGGAGATCTGGGAGAGGCCGAGGCTCAAGGGGTTTGAGATGGCCTTGTCCAACGAGGATTTGGAGAACTTTGGACAAAGTCATGTAGAGAGGATTGAAGACCCTCTAGCCTCGGGGTGGGTACTTTGCAGGTTGTGGGGTGGTGAATGTACCAGCAAAGGGATTGGTAGGTCCTGATTGGGTTTGCTGATCTCTGACAAATCTATGATTGAAGTTAAGATGGATGTTTCTAGTACGACCTCCATTTCCGTTGTTTGCCCCCTGATTCAAAATGCTCTCATCCTGAGCGACAAAAGTGTCATCCACAGTCTTTGCAACAACTGTAAGCACTTGCTGTCTGTTCAGCTCTTTGTCCTTCAATGCCTTGATAGCCCACCGAAGTTGTGTATAAGGATCAATACTTGCCCTGACCTTGTTTTTACCACTCGCCTCCACTGCGCCAAGGTATTGGGTCACTACATCAGAGTGGAGCCCAGTTGTTGTTGACATGCCACCACCCAGATCTGAGATGGCTTCAGGTTGGCCCTTTTCAATTGTAGCTCGCCCCAAGATTGAGGAGCCTTTTAGATTGAAACTTCTGGCCTGTGATGTGGTCGATGATGGAGCTAAAAGTCCAAAGGCTAAATCTGCCACAGTTCTTTGCAAATCTTCAATCATGCTCACTAGCTCAAAAGTAGTGGGTTCATGGGTTTAAGATGATTGGGGTTCGAGTGCATTCATCATGCACAAGTCCATGCCGACTGGAATGAACACCTCAGGCTTGGGTAGATGGGCTGGGGTGATGTATATGCTGGGGTTGTAGCCGAATGGCAATGTATGGATTAGATTGAGATGTGGAGGTGATGGGTCAGTGGTGGCTTGAGGTCCTTTTGGTGAAACTATGGTCTCTTCGTCAATAAGATCCTGAATCTTATGACGGAGGCGGATGCAACGGTTCGTGTCATGACCATGCTGTTGATGATAGGCATGGTATTTAGCTGGGTTATATCTTGGTGGAAGAGGATTTGGAATTGGTTGAGGTTCTAGGAGCTCTAGGTGCCCTTTTTCTTGCAGCATTTTCAAAGCTGGGGAGAGATTCATAAAGAGAGTATGGAAATTTCGGGCTTGGGGCCGAGTTGAAGTGGTTGATTTTTGGCCATTGAGGGGAGTGGTGATAGTGTTTACTTCTAAGCATTTCGCAGCTGTGTTGCCATCAGTAGTAGCATTGGAACTGTGAACAACATTTTTCCTTATAAACTCATTACTTTCCACAATGTGCCCTTGTCGGATGGCATCCTTGATTTGAACCCCAATGTCATGGAGGTCCTTAAAGTTGAATATCATATTCTGTAATGTCTCGGCTTGCCTAACCATATCTTCTACAAATAATCCACCGATTCTTTGAAAAGCATCGATAAATCCTCTAGATTAAATGAGACTGAGCCATGATAGAGGTAGATGCTCGTGCTATGAACAAAGGTGATCTAGTTGGTAAATGTTGGAACAGTGGAACCGATGAGCCTGTCTGGCCCCTCTTTGCCTTGCCTTTGGCGAAGGAAACACTGGTTACCTTTGAGTTGAATCTCTGACCTAACAAAGTTTATCGCCGCCAGTCCAGAGTACCCGGGGGATATCAGAACCTTCTGAAGCTATGGTTCCAGGACTACCTTACAAAAGAGAAAACAGACAGTAACTCAGCTTGATTTCAATAGAACAGATTTGATCACGGCTGAATGACTGTACCCCATACTGAATTCTGCCCCAGAACTTCACCTTGAAATCGATACTCTCAAGCGATACATACATCTTATAGAGACACACCCTAATAGCACATAACAAGCAAGTGAGAGCCAAAACACCCCTATGATGGGATAGGGTTTCCCTGTCCTATTTTTGTCAAGAGTTAGGGGTTCACTATGCACGCATGCGGTTTCATATAATCCTGCATTCAGGTGAGCAACCTGTCCTAGTTTGGAATAGTCTTTATAGCTTCCGATATGCATCTTGGTCAATTGGTCGAAAAGGGTGCCTCAGCAAGACCACCTAATATATGCTTCTCGCTCCTAACACCGATAAGTGAGAGGAGGATCAAACAGTACAACGGTGATCTAGATCCAAGGTTTGTGTTCCCATCGTGGTAGAGCCCACAACCGGTCAACCTTATGGCACGCTTTTCCAAGCAAGCCTCCGGCAAACCGCTCAGGAATAACAGATGGCAAACACTGTGACTTAGGCACAGCTATGCAAATGTAAATGCAAAGAAACACACAAATATAGATAAAACAACATATCATGAGTTCGAGTCAAGTTCTCTAAATCCCTAACAGAATTGCCAGATATTGTGGGCCCGACTTTCTTCGCGCCCTTTTTCAGAGAGCATCGAATTGGTCTCCAATAGTTCGGACTCTTGTCACGGTTTTGAATCTAGTCTCACAAAGTGCAATGTGAGACTAATAAACACCAAAGAGTCCAATCCTGTAAATCATTTTGGAAAATCGATTTTGAATCAAATAATGCCAAAATTAGACTGCTTTGCCAGATTACATAGTCGCCACCTAAATGTTTTATTTTTGAGAAATTTAGGAAATCCTGACTCATGCCAAAGGCCACATATCTGTCATCACCAAAGTTGCCTTGGCTCGAGAACTTGGGCACGAGACGGGAAGGTCCTGAAATGAGCACCCCCGCTCGCTCGATCAAAAATCGGCCTCTACTAAACATGATATGTTGTTTTATAAATGTCATGTGTTCTTATCTCATTATTAGCTACCTTTACTATGTGACACATATCATACAAGTATAGACTAAATCGCAAGACTTGGAACGAATCAACTCATGTTTGTTTTCGAAAATGGTTAGAAAATGCCACCCTCAAGTGGACTAAAGCGCGGATTTGCCATCTCACAAGATAGGCTTTAAAACATGATTTACCACTTCGCAAAGTGGGCTTAAAACTCACATTCGATGAATTGTCCCAATTCAAGCAACAGAGCCTTCATCCACAGGCACTCAAGTAGTTTAGCATTTAAGCACATAACCTCATGGCAAGCATGCGAAACAAGGTAATATGGCAATCACACTCATGCAAGCATGCTAAAGCATAAAACTTACAGAGTACTCCAAGCCAAAACGGAAACTAGTTAGAAACAATGCATGATCCTAACTATGTTTAAGATGCCTAATGCAACACATGCAATATGAAATTAATAGTTTCGGCTACTAATATGGCATTTGATACAATTTGATAACATGCTTTGAAACACGTATTCAAATAAGTGTATTGAAATTGTAATGCAGTTTGAATGATGCGCCGAGTCTCGGTGCATGCGAGACAAATGAATGATGCATGCATGCAAGCATAAGGTATGCTAATTGAAATATGATCCCTAATCTAACCATCGAAAGCGATTAAATAAAAGGGATAAAGATGCGGGGTTGGAAGACATGCACACACACACCCACGGTTATTACAACATTATGCCCTCACGAATGAGGGTTTGAATGAATAAGCCAACTAGCTACGCTAATGAAGCTAAGCTATTACAACACAACTAATTAACTATTCTAGCTAATTAATTACAACACAGCTGAATGACTAGCTATGCTAAGCTAATTAAAGCAATTAAACTAATTAACTATCAATGCTAATTAAATAGTTACAACACTAGTATTAATTAGCTACAACTAACTAATAAAGCATTTAAATGGCCTTAAGGGAGGAGGGATGCATGCATGCTCGGTTGGCTTTCTCTCGAAAATCCGTCGCCTTGCCATCAACTACCTCTTTTTGCACTCATTTAATCTCTGAACATTGAACTAACTTCCTGACTGCCACAACTCCAAAACAGAAACACTTTTACACAAAAACTCACTGGTGGCCGGTTGGCCACAAAAGGTGGCTGTCGACCCCAAACACTGGCCGGTCGGCTAGTTTAATGGCCGGTCGGCCACCTGCTTTTCCAAAATTCTATTTTTGCTGCAACAGAGGCAAAACAATGCATTTTTCAAGGATTGTGTGTACTACTACCCTCCTTCTCATTTCTCAAGCTCAAAGGAGTGCGACACTCGGCTCTTAAGCCATCAACCAAGCATCTCAATGCATGATGGCCAAAGAACCAAGCTTGTACAAGCTTAGTGAATTTACACATAAGACTCAAATGGCCACCACCCTATCATGCATTGTCAAGGGTGACGGCGATCAAGAAACGTGACACGTTTCATCACTTTGAGTATGAAACGTCACACATTTCTTGTGTTTGGATTAACGTCCGATCCAAACACATGCAATGCAACACAACGTGCTTATCTTGGTCATGTTTTACTTGATTTATTTTGTTTACACATTTTAGCGTTACCAATTAGTCCTTTAACCGGTTAAGTCCAATGTGGGTGTCCTCTAATGAGAGAGGGGTCAACCAAAGGATGGCTTAAGACATGAGAGAGTTCACGCCTTTGGCTAGGAGGAACCCTCAAAAGGGGGGTTAAAGCCATTGAGCACAAGCTCTATCTCAAGCTTAAACACAATCATAAGGTTAACCACGCTCAAAACAAATGGAAAAATGAAGAAATGAGGGAGGTTGCAGACTTTTTAGTGCTAAAATGGCATGCAAAAGACACTAAATAATGCAAGATCAAGCAAGCAACACATGCACAACATGTTAAGGGCCAAAAGCATCGAAACTAGCGAACAACATTACACTAGAGGCATGCAATATCAAGCTTAAATGACCAAACTAGCTCTGGGCAGAGTTAAAACATGCCAAAATAGTGGCTAAAACATGCTAAGATTGAAGCATAGAAAGCAATTAAAACATGCTCACATGTTGGCTCACAAACAAGGCTCAAAACACGACTCTCAAAAGCAATGAAAGAGTAAAATATGTGAGAGTGTGACAAAGATATATGCACTGAAATCACATGTTAAATGACGATACAACATGCAATAATCTCAAGCAAAGCATGTTTAAAGGCCTAAAACACAAAGCTAGTGAAGGCATTTGCACTACGACCATGCACGACAAGGCTCATATGACCAAGACAAGTTAAAACAATCCTGAAACAACCTAAACGGAGTTCTAAAACATGCTTGAAATAAGCTAAGAATAGCTAGACTTGGAGGCCAAAACAATAGCACATGTTAGGCAATTCAGCACCATTGCACTACAAGCATACAAAGCAAAGCTTGAGTGATCGAACCAGCTCAAAACAAAGCTTAAACATGCCAAATCAGTAGCTAAAACATGCTGAAAATAAGCTAAGTTAAGTTACAAAAACATGCTAACATATGAAGCTAACTAGGCATGAAAGCTAGACACAAAAAGGGGAGGCTAACCTCTCCAATTTTGGACTTCAAAACACGATTTTTACCACTGAAAAATATCTGAGATTTTGTGGTTAAAAGGCTCAAAAAGTTTGATTTGAAAGTGATGAAAAATAGCACAAAAAGCTTTACAAGCAAAGAAGCAAGAAGGGTGGACCACCCCAAACTCACAAGGGGCTCAAACCATCACTTTTAGGCCACAAAAACCGAGGTTTTTTCAGCTCAAAACCACCCCAAAAACAGCCCTAAAGTAGTTGAAAAAGATGGCAAAGCAAGTATGCAAAACAAACTTAAAGGGAGAGAGTTATACCTCTTGAAGCCAACACACAATTGCTGTAATAAATCGAGCCAAGAACACCTTCTAGAGATCAAACAAGGTCCTAGGGAATCTCATCCCAATGGTGGTCAAGTTTGATCAAGGATGTCTAGGCAAATGAGAGGTGTATCTCTACTTGTATGCACATCTCTGCTTGTATGCACAAAAGAGCAAGAGAGAGAGAAATCTAGAGAGAGAGAATTATAGAGAGAGAGAGAGAGAGAGATTTTAGAGAGAGAGGCTTCCAAACTTTCTAACCTCGCAATATGAGAGACATGGCTTCCATAAATAGAAATACAGGAGCTCAAGGTTGAAATATCTGATTTAGAGACAGTTGGAGCATTTAGAAGACAGCTGGAGCAAAAGATCTACAAATTTTGAGCTTTCTGGACATTTGTGGCCGACTGGCCACCATTGGTGGTCGACCAGCTACTAATGTTGGCCGACAAGAGTCACTTTTTGCCGACCTATGGCCAGCAAGGTCCATTTGTGGCCGGCACACTCCCCCGGTGGCCGACAAGAAAAACTGGTCCCTGTCCCCGACTCAAACAAGCATAACTCCTTTATATGGACTGCTTTTCAGGTCATTCTTGAGTCTAAATTGAAGCCCTAGAAGTCATATTTTCTATGATGGCAGCATAACATCAAAATTCCAAGTGTGCTAAGAGATATCCCTCTTTAAGTGAAGACTGCTTAGTTTCAGTCCAACCAGATTGATGCCCAACTTCAACCAACCATATCTCCCTCATCTGGCCTCAGCTTGAGGAGATTCTTGAATGTAAAATGAAGCCCCAGAAGTCCAGTGTCCAACAGTGGTGGTCTCATAGCTGAAATCCAAATGTAAAAATGGATAGACTCGATTTAACGAGGGCTGCTCAACTCTCTCTTAACAGTTCATGCCCATCTTCTTCCCCAACTTGGTTTCTTCCCTCTCCTCTTCTTTTTTTGAACTCCAAACCTCTAACCAAGATTTTTTAAAGATTTTTTCAAATATTTCATCTCTCTTTTATTCATTTCCACTTTGTTCTTGCTCGGTTTACCGAAAAGCGCAACATTTAACGAAATACGAGCCTTGGAACATCGTAGGAACTTTTCAAATGTTTTGAAAGAGAGGTTTTTTTAAGGTCTGAAATCATTTTGGTCAAAATCGATTTGGTCCAAAAATGGGGTGTGAGGTTTGGATTTGACGCTCCCTTTCCCGAAGAAATCGAATCTTTGCCCAGGATAGCTTGCACCATCAAGTAAGCGATCAGTGGCGCCCAAGTCTTAAGGGCAGTAAAAAATGGGGTGTCTACACTTGGACGTCATCGTTTGTGCACTCAATGATTGTGCTTGTTTGTGCTTGTTTTGAGCACCTGAAGTTCTCGGCAAAACGCCTTGTCTTCAAGCCTCTAAACCTTTTTTGTTTTATGTTTGTTTTTTGGAGCCAAACCTTGTTGCCTCTTGCCTAGAAGGGGGAGGGGCCTTGTCGGCCACTTTTTTTTCTTGTCGGCTGCTTGAGTGGCCGGTCAGCTAGTAGAAGTGGCCAACGACCATTTGTCCCCTTTTTTAGATATTTGTTTGCCAGCTGTGCCAGCTGTTGCTCACTGAAGTCTATCTCCATACACGTGTATGCAGGGATGAATATAAGCTCTAAGCTTTATTTTCTATATATAGGGAATGCTCTCCCCCATTTGGAGGGGTTAGAAAATTTTGGATCAAATTTCTCTCTCTTTCTCTAGAATTCTCTCTCTCTTCTCTTGATTTTTGCCTTAAAGCTAGGTTTCTCTACACGTTTGTGCATTAAACCTTGACCAAACACCATCCCCTTGGATTTGAGGTTTCTTGGAGCTTTATTTGAGTCCTGAAAGAGGATTTGAGCTTGAATTAGTTGCTTATTTGTGCTGTGCTTCAAAGGTAAAGGACTTAGCTCACTTGAGTTTGTTTTAATCACTTGCTTTGCTATCCTTTTATACTGTTTTTAGCCTAGTTTTCAACTACAAAAAACTTTGATTTTTGAGCCTTAACATCATGGTTTGAGGTTACATTGTGTAAAGGGGTAGTTTACCTTGCTTGTTGCCTATTTATGTGAGTTTTTGTGCCATCTTTCAAGGATTTTAAATCAAACTTTTTGGGCCTTTAAACCACTAAAATTTAGAGTTATTTCAGTGGTGGAATGTATGTTTTGAAGTCCAAAATAGGAGGGGTTAGCCTCCCCTCCTTGTGTCTCACTTGCATGCCTAGTTAGCACCACATAGTAGCATGTTTTAGGCTTTATTTTGGACTGTTATAGCTCTGTTTTGGGTTGCTTCGGTCATAGGAGTCTTGTTTTACATAGCTATAGTGCAAATGGCTTAACTATTTTGGTGTTTTAAGCTTTCAAACATGATTTTCTTGAGATGGTTGCATGTTACAGTGTCTTTTTTTACACGTAATTTCAGCATATATAGCTATGTCACATGCTCACTTGCTTCACTCTTTCATTGCTTTTTGAGAGTTGCTCATGAGTCTCGTTTGCAAGCTAACATGTGAGCATGTTTTTCTAGCACTTTGTACACCAATCTCAGCATGTTTTTGATATTATTTTGAATGGTCTTAGCTTTATTTTGGACTGATTTAGTCCTTTGAGGCTTGCTTTGTATGCTTGTAGTGCAATTTGCTTAAGGGTCTAGCTTGTGCTATGTTTTGGCCTTTTCTTCTAGCCATTTTTTATTTACTCCAAACATGTTTTAGGACCTCTTTTAGGCTGTTTTAGGAATGTTTTGAAGTGTTCGTACCTTTTGAGCTTTGTATTGCATAGCTATAGTGCAAATTGCTTCACTAGTTTGGTGTTTTAGGCCTTCAAACTTGATTTGCTTGAGTTGCTTGCATGTTGTAGTGTCATTTTTCTTGTCATTTCAACATCATAAGCTCTGTCACATACTCCTTTGTTTCACCCTTTCATTCATGTTGAAAGTGGCTTTGAATCCCTTGTTGGCTTGAGTGTGGAATCGAGACCCTTATTCCTAATGGTTTAATTCCTTCAGGAGTTCATTACTAACAGCATGAAGCCTCTTTCATGCTCAAGGTACTTATGGGTTAAGCCTACTTTCAATTAGAGGACATTCACCTTTTGGACTAATCGATTAAAGAATGAATTGGTAATCTAAAATGTGTAAACAAAATGAACAAAGTAAAAGAGGCAAGATTAAGCATCTTCATGTTGCATTGCATGTGCTCGGATCGGAACACGAGAAAAATGGGACATTTCATACTCAAAGTGATGAAACATGCCACTTTTCTTGGTCACTATCTCCCGTGATCACACATGATAGGATAGTGGTTCTTTGAGTCTTGTTTGTGCATTCATTAAGCTTGTACAAGCTTGGTTTTCTAGCCATCATGCATTGAAAATGCTTGGTTGATGGCTCGAAGACCAAGAGTTACCTTCCTTTGAGTTTGCATAATGATAAGGAAGGCAACAGTACAGACATTCCTTGAAAATACATTGCCATGTCTCTGTTGCAGCAAAAAGAGAAGTCTAGGGATGTGGTGGCCGACAGGCCAGTGTAGTGGCCGACAACCACTTAGAGTGGCCGACCGGCCAGTTGAGATAGCCGACAACCACTTTTTGTGGCCGACCGGCCACTAGTAAATTTTTGCACCAATGTGCTCCTGAGTTGGAGCAGAGGCATTCTGGGAGTTGGCACAATTTTCAGTGATCAAACGAATGCAAACAGAGGCATCCGATGGCAAGGCAATGGCATTTTCGGGAGGAGCAACCAAGTAAGCATGCGTCCCTCGCCCTCGAGGCCATTTAGTCGCCTTTGTTAGCTTAGAATAAGTTAACTATTTCATTCATACAAGTGTTGTAATTAATTGGTTTAATTTGGTTTGTAATATTTAGCTAGCTTAGAATAGTTAGTTAATTTGTTTCAATTTATGTAATAATTAGCTAGAATAGTTAATTAGTTTTGGTTTGTGATATTTAGTTAATTAGCGTAGCTAGTTAGCTTATTTATTCGGACCCTCCTTGGCGAGGGCGTAATTTGTAATAAGTGTACATGCGTGTGTGCATGTCTTTCAACCCCATGTCTTTCTCTATTTTATTTAATCGCTTTCGATGGTTAGATTAGGGATCATTTTCAATTAGCATACTTTCTGCTTGCATGTTTGCATCCATTCGTTTGTCTTGCATGCACTGAGGCTCGGCGTATCACTCAAACTGCATTGCCAATTTCAATACGTCTTTGAATACGTGTTTCAAAGCATGCTATCAAAGTGTTGCAAATGCCATATTAGTAGCCGAGCCTATTAATTGCATTATTGCACGTGTTGCATTAGGCATCTTGTATAGTTAGGATCATGTGTTTTTCTAACTAGTTTTTGTTTTGGCTTGGAGTACTCGGTAAGCTTTTATGCTTTAGCATGCTTGCATGAGTGCGATTGCCATATTGCCATGTTTCGCATGCTTGCCATGAGGCTATATGTTTAAATGCTAAACTGCGTGAATGCATGTGGATGGAGGCTTTGTTGCTTGAATTGGAACAATTCAATGAATGTATGTTTTAAGCCCACTTTGCGAAGTGGCAAATCCTATTTTAAGCCCACTTGAGGATGGCAAATTCAAATCATTTTCACAAACAAACATGGCTTGGAATGTTCCAATTCTTGCGACGTAGTCTATACTTGCTTGTGTGCATCACATAGTAATGTTAACTAATAACCGGATAAGAATACATGAGGTTTATAAAAGAACATATCATGATTAGTAGAGGCCGATCTTTTGATTGGGCGAGTTGGGTTGTTCATTTCATGACCTTCCCCCTTCGTACCCAAGTTTCTGAGCTGAGACAACTTTGGTGTTGACAAACACGTGGCCTTTGGCACGAGTCAGGGTTTCCTAAATTTTTCCAAAACAAAATATTTAGGCAGCGACTCTGTAATCTGGCAAAGCAGTCCAATTTTGGCATTATTTGATTTAAAATCGATTTGCCCAAATGATTTTCCAAATTGGACTCTTTGGTGTTTATTAGTTTCACATTGCACTTGTGAAACTAGATTTAGAACCGTGACAGGAGTCCGAACTGTAGGGCCAATTCAAGCTCTCTGAAAGGGGGCCCGAAAAAGTCGAGCTACAGAGTTACCCTATCCTAATTTCATCAAGAACTAGGGATTCACTACACAAACAAGAAGTTTCAAACAATTCCTACATTCGAATAAACAACTTGTCCTTGTTTTGAACAGTCTCTATGGTTTCCAATATGCAACTAGGTCGATTGGTCAAAAGGGTACCTCAGCAAGACCACCTAATATACCTCTTGCAACTAACACCGAGAAGTGAAAGGAGGATCAAACGGTACAGCGGTAGTCCAGATCCAAGGGTTATGTTCCCATCGTGGCAAAGCCCGTAACTAGTCAGCCTTTTGGAAAGCTTTTCTAAGCAAGCCTCTGGCGAACCGCTCAGGAATAGCAGATGGAAAACACAGTGACTTATGCACACCGATGCAAATGAAAATGCAAAGAAACACATAAGTGTAGATAAAATAACATATCATGAGTTCGAGTCAAATTCTCTAATTCCCTAGCAAAATCACCAAAAACTGTGGCTCTCCTTTTTTTCGTCGCCCCCTTTTTGAAGGATTTGAAAAGAAGGCCTCACAGTTCGGACTCTCGCAGTTCTAAATCTAATCTCACAAGTGCAATGTGAAACTAATAAATACCAAAGAGTCCAAATCCAGCTAATCATTTTGGAAAATCAATTTTCAATCAAATAACACCAAAATTAGACTGCTTTGCCAGATACAGAGTCGCTACCTAAATATTTTATTTTGAGAAAATTTAGGAAACTCTAACTCGTGCCAAAGACCATGTGTCCATCATCACCAAAGTTGTCTCGGCTCGGGAACTTAGGTACGAAGGGGGAATGTCATGAATTGAGCACCCCCCGCTCCTAATCAAAGATCGGCCTCTACTAATCATCATATGACTTTTATAAACATTATGTGCTCTTATTTCGGTTATTAGCTAACATTACTATGTGATGCGTACAAGCAAGTATAGACTGAAATTGCAAGTATTAGAACAATTCAACTCATGTTTGTTTGCGGAAATGGTTTGAATTTGCCACCTCAAATGGGCTTAACGTATGCGGATTTGCCACCAAACACAGTGGGCCTAAAACATGATTTGCCACTCAACAAAGTGGGCTTAAAACTTACATTTGTTGAATTATTCCAATTTAAACAACAAGTTTTCATCCACAGGCATTCATTCAGTTTAGCATTTAAGCACATAGCCTCATGGTAAGCATGCTAAGCATGGTAACATTCACATTCATGCAAGTATGCTAAAGCATTAACAACTCACCTAGTACTCCAAGCTAGGAAGATGTGAGTTAGAAAATAATGCATGATTCCTAACTATGTTAAGATGCCTAATGCAACACATGCAATATGCAATTAATAGGCATGACTACTAATATGGCATATGAATCAATTAGATAACATGTGTTAAACATGTATTTAAAGAAGTATTGAAATGACAATGCAATTTGAATAAGGCGCTGAGCCTCGGTGCATGCAATACGAATGAATGAATGCAAGCATGCGATATGCTAATGTAAACATGTCCCTAATCTAACCATCAAAAGCGATTAAGTAAAAGGAAAAAAGACGTGGGGTTAGAAGACATACACACACGCACGCACACTTATTACAACATTATGCCATCGCGAAGGAGGGTCCAAATGAATAAGAGCTAACTAGCTACGCTAATTAAGCTAACAAATTATTACAAACCGAAAACTAGTTAACTATTCTAGCTAACTAATTAAATAATTACATCACATCTAATTAATTACCGAGCTAATTAATGGATTACAAGTCAATTGCAAGTAAACTAAGTAATCAACTACTTAGCCCTGGGAGGTGATGGATATGCATACGCATGCTCGATTCTACACCCAAAATGTCACTGCTTTGCTGCTGCAAGCCTCTGTTTGCACATTTGATCATTGAAAATTTTGCCAACTTCCAGAACACCTCTGCTTCACCTTACCATCACATTGTGCAAAAATCGCTGATGGTCGACAAAAGGGACAAGGGGCCAGTCGGCTACCAATGGTGGCCGGTCGGCTACTGATGGTGGCTGTCGGCCACTGCTGGTTCACACTTCCATGCTGCAACAGAGAGCAAAACAATGTATTCTCACATATTGTTTGTACTGTTACCCTTATTATCATCACACAAGCTCAAAGGAGAGAAACTCTTGGCCCTCAAACCATCAATCAAGCAATTTCCATGCATGATGGCTAAGAAACCAAGTTTGTACAAGTTTAATAAATGCACAAACAAGACCGAAATGACCACCACCCTATCATGCATGATCAAGGGCAACAGTGACCAAGAAAAATGGCACATTTCATCACTTTTAAGTATGAAATGTCTCATTCTTCTTGTGTTCAAACTAACGTCTGGTTTGAACACATGCAATGCAACACAAAGAGATGATTACCTTGCCTCTTTTACTTGTCAATTTCGTTTACCCATTTTAATTACCAAGTCATTCTTTAATTGATTAGTCCATTGATGAGTGTCCACTAATGGAAAGAGGGCTCAAACCACAACTTGCTTTAGGCATGAAAGAGGCATTACACTGTTGGTAATGAAACCCCTCCTCCCCCAAGGGATTAAACCACTAGGTGTAGCACCTCCATTTCACACTTAGGCAAACAAGTGGTTTGAAAACGACTTTCAAAGAAAACAAAAGAGTGAAGAATTGAGGGAGATTGCAGAGATTTTAAGTGTTGAAATGGGGTGGAAAAAGCACTAAAAACATGTAACCAAGTCACGCCAATGATGGTTAAAGCCTTAAAACAAGCAGCTAGTGCAAGGACTTACACTATCACTATACAAAACATGCCTCAACTGAACTAACCAGTCGAAATTGAAATTTTAATTGTTTTTTTATATGTTTCTATACAATTTCTTTTTGGGTGGTACTAATCACCGTTCAATGGGCATTGGTGAAGGATTAATTTTATTTTATTTTAGATTTTTAATACATATTTTCATGCATTTATATATATATATATTCACATATTTAATATGGAGGATGCAGGGTCTAATGGAAAAGCTTAGAAACATAGAAAATTCTAAACATAGAATACACAAATGTGACACATATGTTCGCATATGTATTCTATGTTCCACCTAGGGTCCAATTAATGAAACTGTGGGGCCACTTTAGGCCCAACCAATGACCTAAGTTATTTATTTTATATGGTGTGTTAAATAGGTTATTTATATGAAAAAAATTAGATGGATTAGATAGAAGTAACCACTTTATTGGATCACATTTGTCTTATAAGAATGTAACAATTTGTTTTCAAAATCATATTAATTGTTTATTTTAAAAATAAATAAATATGCTCGGATCATGTGGCTATTAATATCTTATCAATTTAATTTTGGTATAAATAATTTACTTAGCAAGTTCTATAAAACAAACAATTTACATCATTGAGTTGAGCTTACGATCTCCTTTAAGTAGACCCCCATTTCATTTAATATATTAGAAGGAAATCTTGTCCATTTCATATACTTTTAACAGAGGTAGTACCTTAAACCCGTCACAATGAACATGTAGAACTCACTCTAATTTTAGTTCAAAATTGGTTTTTTTTTTTTTTTTTTTTGGTATAATACCATTTTCTAACATGTAGTTATTAAACTGATTAAAACTTATAAGATGCAAAATTGAGTTCTACTTTTACTTGAGTTACCTAGGAGCTAGGGCTTGCGGAAGCAATGATACTCCCAAGGAGCTTCCTTTTTTACATTAGAAAAAAAAAAAAAAAAGAAATGAAAAAGGTAGGATTCCAAAAAAAAATTGTCAAAAATTACATTTAAAATGAATTCCCACCACAAATAATTTTTTTGAATATTTTTTAAAATAAACTTTGAGTAGCTAAACTATGACTTGTTTAAACATTACCCAGTTGAATTTTAAAATTCAATAGTTAACCATCTCAAAATATTATGTTGTTACAATTAATATTTCCATTAGAATTTTGTTAGGAATTTACACAAAATTAGGTTATTTTTTTATCTTTTCAAAAAATAATATATTTATCTGGTAATTTCATTTATATTTTGTCTCATATATCATAGTGGTAAAATACAAATGACATCACTAGATAAAAATATTATTATTTTAAAATTTTAATATATGTGTGATTTTGTATAAATTATTAACATAATTCTAATAGAAAATATTAACAATAATAAGAAAATATTTAAAAATAGGCAAGTGTTGAGTTTTGAAATTTATGACAATAAAATACAAACGTTTTTATTTTCCTTTTAGGCAGGCAATGGGAAATTGCATTGGAAATCTCTGTCATTTTGGGCTTTTTTGCTTTAAAATTGAAGAGAAGTTAGTATAATGTGTAATATTAGCGATTCACACATTTATATTTATAAATTTATCTATAATGATATAGTATGGGAATCGAATTCACCATCATTAATTATGTAATAAATTAAAAATTGACACATATTCTATTATATCAGTGTGAATAAAATTATGAATACTTTTTGAGTTCTCACACATTTTCATTACTTTTAACATCTGCTGGAAACACTCTCTATCTCTCATTTGGAGGAATATCATGAGTTGTCAGGAGATGGATGGAAGGCTTCAAACAAGAATAAGAATAAGAATAAGTTTATGACTTAAATGTATGGATCTCGGATTTATTCTGAATCAAATTTTATAGTTGAGATTGAATTTATATTGTATGAGATTTATGTATAAAATAAATTTAAATTATAAAATGATAATTTTAAATAATTAAGTCTGAATTTATAATATTATTGTTCAAAAAATAGTCTCTGCTCAAATAAATTAATTGCTAGTTTGATCATTTCTACTTTATAAGAGGCTACTTTATTTTATGGATAAATTATACTAACTTCTCTTGAATTTAAAAAAAATAATAATAAAACAAATTTTATAATTTTGGCATAATTATATTGGACTCTTCTAAGATTTTATAATTAACCATTTTTTCATCAATAATTTATTAGTCATATGAACGAAAAATAATATATATTTTACACTGAAATGTACATGTTTTTCCTTGGTAATCATTGTAATTAATTTTAGCTTTCATTTTATTAGAAAGGAGGTCCATATAATTATATCAAAACTATAAAGTTACTTGTACTATATATCAAGTGAGCTCAGTGTAATCTACCTATTAAAAAAATATATATTGCTAACAGAGATTAACCAAGGCGTTTCGTGTAATAGTGTATATATATATATATTTTAAGGCAAAAGAAGTATATTGGTGAACCAATGACAAGTACAGATCAAAAGGTTTCATCTAGAAACTGAAGGGAGAAACATGAAACTTTGAGATAACAAACAAAGCATGAATCAACCAATGACTAAGCACTGAAAAGCTAGAAGGCAAGGAGCCAATCTAAAATACTAACGAAAATTAAAAATAACCAAAATTGTAAATGCATTTGGTCTAATAGTTATCAGTTGTGATTTGTGATACTAATTTTTTGAGCACTAATGGCACTAATTTCTATATCAGGTAAAGAAAAAAAAAAAAAAACAAAATTACCAAAACAGGAAATTAGTGCCATTAGTGCCAGCAGTTTTAGAGCCACAAATCATTTTTCAATAGTTATATAACATGACTTTGTATTATATGTTGAAATATAGTATACAGAATATTTTAAAATAGGACTCTTTTTTGTTATGGGCATTGTTTAGGCCTTGATTTTATTTCCTTGTCTATATTGCCTTGATTTTATTTCATTTTCTATGATATGTCCTATCTTGTACGGTTTCCTAATATTGTACATATTAATCTATATATTCATGGGCTGACCTCAATTGAGGTTAAGCCAATTCATTCTTTTATTCTTCTTGGTATCAAAGCCTAAAAAACCCTAGCTACCCTTTTTTTTCCTCTTTCTCTTAACCAACCACCACCGAAACGCCTTTCCAACCACCATCCACCAGCCGACAACCTCTCTCTTCCTCTCCTAGCTAGTCTAAACTCCTTCCCAGTCCTTGCCCACCAGCTGACAGCCTCTCTTCCCCAGCCGAGGGCTATATGAGTGCCAACCAGTCTCTTATGTGAATGAGACTAGTTCGGTTCTGTCCCTAGGGTTTGTTATACCTTTTTTCCTTGTTTGGATGCTCCAAGTTAATATGTTGAGCATTTTTTTTCCCTCCTATTTGTGGAGTGGGCTACTGGCTTTATTTGGTCGTATTTAATTAGATAGGCCATTGAGTTTTTTTCCCGGCCTCTTGTTTTTGTTTTTTGGACTGTGTTGCTGTGACTTTGTGTGTCTTTCAAACCTATGACCATGACTGATGAGACACCTCATGTCGTTCCTTCTCCTGAGACCGTTAAACGTATTCCCATGGGTTCTGATTTTTCTATTTCTCACCACACTCCTGTTCATCGCATTACAAATGTGGTGCCAAATGGGAAAAATTTGCCGATTGGAGCTGTTCCCTTAAACTTTATTTAGGGGGCAAGGGCAAAGCTCATTGGCTCTTGCCTTCTACTACCCAGCCTGATGAGACTGGCCTTAAACGAACCCAGTGAGATATTGATAATTGCACTATTTGGGTTGAATGTTTAATTCTATAAGGGATTGTATCTATCACATGTTTCTTTATTGCGTCACAGTCCCTAGCCTCTGGTGTGCCTTGTCCCAGATGTATGCCCATGCTCATAATGATGCTCGCATCTTTGAGCTTTATCAGGATATTGCTCATGCCTCTTAGTCTGCCTTGGGCCTTTCTGTGCCCGAGTTCTTTGGATACCTTTAGGATTGTTGGGAAGAATTGGCTCAATATGAACCTTTGAATGATTGACCTACCGCTGCTGCTTCTCTTATGTCCAAACATCTTGCTTGCCAGTACATTTACCAGTTTTTGATCGGTTTAAACTCTGAGTTCGAATCTCTTTGAACTCAGATTTTAAACACCTCTCCGTTGTCGTCCCTCTATAAGACATTCGTTATCATTGATAGTGATGAACGTCGCTAGCGTTTGGTTCAGCCGAGCTCTCCTTCAGTCTCTCTAGTTTTATCTAATCAGAAGGCCCTTGCTGTCAAATTTGGCTCTCAGGGTTCTTTGGGTTCCATTACTTGCCATCATTGTGGCGCTTTTGGGCATGTCAAGGCGCGTTGCTTCAAACTTCATCCTTAGTTGAGGCAACGTTCTACTCGTTCTCATGGTCCTAGTACCCCTCGCACAGCTGCTTTAATGGAAGCTGCTCCTGTTCCTATGCTTTTTGCTATCCTGCAGGAGTTACAGACTTAGATTGGTCAGCTTCAGGTTTAGCTTGGATCCATTGCTAGTTCTCATGGCCCATCACCTTCCACTGTTGCCACCGTTGCTACAGGTACATCTACTGCTTTCCATGTTCGGCCTGCTAGTCCCTCATGGGTTCTGGATTCTAGGGCTAATGATCATATGACAAGTGAGTTTTTCTTTCTTTCTTCTCCAATCCCTAATACCATAGCCCAATCTGTTTGCCTCGATGATGGTTCTTTAGCTATTGTTCATTATAAGTGTGTCGTGTCTTTATCTCATACCCTTACTTTATCATCTGTTTTATATGTCCCCACTTTTGCATATAATCTCTTATCTGTTAGTCGTCTTGCCAAATAGTTTAATTGTGTTGTCATCTTCTTGTCTTTTACAGGACCTGAGTTCGAAGAGGATTTTTGGCAAGGGTTATGAGCGTGATAGACTTTACTACTTTTGAAACCCACCGGACGAGCCTTCTCCTTCTTATTTAGCTAGTTTGCAGGCCTCTATTTTGCCTGCGTCTTTGTCTTATGTTTTTAATATTCAAACTTTAGAACTTTGGCATGCTCGTATAGGTCATGTTAATTTTCAGTATTTATGTCATCTTTTTTCCCTATTTTAATAAAGCTTGCAAAGATTTTAAATTTCATTGCATGGTTTGTGAGTTGTCTAAACATACTCGTACTAGTTATATCCCTCACATGACTCGTCCTCCTACTGCCTTTGACCTTATACATTCTGATGTGTGGGGGCCTTCACCGGTTACTGCCTTTTCTGGTTATAGATGTTATGTAACCTTTATTGATGATTACACTCGGTGCACATGGGTCTATCTTCTTCATCATAAGTCCGAAGTGTTCTCCATTTTTGTTCAGTTTTTACAAAATGATTAAAACTCAATTTTGGACAATTTTTTGAAATATTCGTTCTGATAATGGTGGGGAATATATTTCTCATGAATTTTGTTACCATCGTTATCAAGCTGGTATTCTTCAACAATTTAATTGTCCTCGGACCCCTAAACAAATTAGTGTTGCTGAATGCAAAAACCATCACATTATGTTTGTTATCCGTTGTCTCCTTTGGGGAATACATGTTTCTAAATCTTATTGGTAGATGGTTTTCCTCACTGTTGTTTACCTCATTAATAAGACACCTAGTCGTGTGTTGCGTGGTCTTTCTCCGTTCCATATTCTTATGCCAATTACAACTATGTTTCCTATATTACCTCGTGTCTTTGGGTGTACCTGTTTTGTTCAGAATCGGAGTCCCACTCGCACTAAATTAGATGACATGTTCATTTGGTGTATTTTCTTAGGGCACTCTTCCATATCCAAGGGGTATAGATGATATAATCCTGTGTCTCATCATTTTCATCAAACTTTGGATGTTACTTTTTGTGAAGATGTTCCATACTTTGGTACTAACCCTCCTTTGCAGGCTTTACATCCGTTTCTTCTAGTGTTCACCCGGTGCCAATTGTGGATGAGGTTAAGGTTGAGGTTGAGGTTGTTTCCCTTCCTTCTCCTCACCCTTCTCCTTATTTGCTTCCTCCACTGTAGGTATACTCTCGTCGCCTACGCTTTCAACTGCTCCTTGCCGCCTCTCTGATCTCCAGGTAAGGTACCTCTTATCCCTCTCCTCTACCTCCTCGTCGTAACCCACCTCGGGCTTGATACCCTTCAGCGCGGTTGAGTTATTTGAGCAGTACTAATCATCCTATTTCTTAATATCTTTCCTATGATAGGGTTTCAGACTCTTATCTCTCTTTCCTTGGCAAACTTAACTCAGAGCCTATTCCTTGTTCTATGTTAGAGGCCCTTCAGAATCCAAATTGGGTAGTGGCTATGCAGACTGAGATTGCAGCCTTAAAATAGAACCATACTTGGGATCTTGTACCTTTACCTCTTGAGGAAATCACAGTTAGTTGCAAGTGGGTATTCACTATCAAGTATCTTGCAGATGGCTTACTTGACTATTACAAGGCCCGCTTAGTGGCCAAAGGTTTCACACAAAATCCTGGCAAGAATTTTGCTGCCACTTTTGCCTCTATTGCCAAGCTTACTTTTGTGCGTCTCCTCCTCTCTCTTATAAACAAAGATCACATTCTTGGCCTCTTCATCAGCTTGACGTCAAGAATGCATTCCTTCATGGGGATCTACTTGAGACGATTTATATGGATCCTCTACTTGGTTTTCAAGCTGAGGAGAAGTATTCGGGGAAAGTGTGTCAATTACGTAAATCACTATATGGTCTGAAACATTATCCATGAGCATGGTTTGGTCGCTTCAGTTCCGTTATCATTTCCATGGGTTTTGTTCAGTGCCATTCAAATCATACTTGTTTTTATCAAGCGTAATTCTATGGGACAATGTATTATCTTATTGGTTTATGTAGATGACTGTCACGACCCAAACCTGCTCCTATAGGTTTACTGTCATAATCGGTCAGTAAACCATAATTACCAAAGGCCTGCTTAACAGTAATACAATAATAGGGGTTAGCGAAAGCCAATAAATAACATAATATATCATCCAATGAGCTGTGCGGACTTACATAAACAAACAAACCTTATATGATATATTCAGATAGTCACATAAGTCCATGTCACATTTATGCACAAACTAAAACATAAGTTAAGGAATTAACTCCCAATAACCAAATAGTCAAAACAAAAGTTTGAAACAAAAACTTCCTAACATATGATCATAATCACAAGCGGGCAAATTAGAAAAACCCAAAAGCCTTGACACATGTCGGTTCGGAACCTTGAGGTGAGGCACAGTAGTTGGCTTGACAAAACGGGATCAGGTCGGCGCCGCTAAGATTGATCTAGCGGTTGATCACCTACATACATATATTAAATAGTGAGCTAGGGCCCAGTGAATAATAATTATGTAAAGGGGTTATGAATGACGTCCTTATACTTATTTAAAATCAATCAGCTTTAGTAATGATTCAATTCACAAAGCAGTATCTCGTACATTGATTGAAATCATATCAGCCATACGTGGTACATCCGATAGCAGAACAATACAATAGATCTTAAAGACTAAATAGTCATTTGATGGCCATCAATACAGTAAACAATAGTTCCAAGAATTGGAACAGACAGAGATCTCTGTAACGGTAACACTAACAGTAGTAGTAACAGTTATTATGGATGCCATGAGTACAGTTCACAAATTAGGACAATCATTCATTCAGTAAGCACATTCTAGAAAATAGTGCCGTTCGTTGATTAGAAAAAATTACAATTGAACATAGCTTTACAACATTGTTACTCATAGTGGGCTCCTTGAATTACGTGCTTAAGATGCGACTTCTGACCTAAATAAACAAATTCAAGCACAACTCAATTACATTCATGTCATTCAGTCATTTCTATTTAGTTTAGTACTTATACTAATTCGGCTTCTTCGTTACTCGTTTGTTCGGTTATTCCTATTCGTTCTTTTATTTCATTCATGTTCATGAGATCTGTCTACCACATTCTGGACAAGGCGGTGTAGAATTGTTCTGTTGACTGGCACTACCCATCGACTCTGTATTCTGTTTCTTATTCTGTGAGTTGTTCCTACCCTTTTTGAAATTAAATCCTTGCCTTCTGCCCTTCCAATCAGCCATTGGTGTCTTGGCCTACTTTAAAGCTACAATATTCGCCTCAAACATGATAGCTCTATCAAGAACATCCACATATTTGGTTAATTTGAGAACATTGACCCGGACAAGTATTTCCACATTGAGTCCACCCTCAATTTTTTTTGGCCTTTTTATAGTCATTATTTACCATATGTGGTGTATACCGAGCAATCTCCGTAAATTTAGCTTCATATTTGGCCACAAACATAGTACCCTACTTTAACTGTTCAAACTAGGATACTTTGTGGTCCCAAACACATTGGGGAAAATATTTGTCATAGAATGCCTTTTTGAACTGAGCCCAAGTCATAGAACCGTTGTTGTCCCGGGTGAGCATCCACCATTGCCTTGCCTCTTCTTGTAACATGAAAGTAGCCAATAACACTTTTTGTGCCAATGACACGAGAATATTTCAAATAATTTTTCAGTTTCTAAGATCCATGCTTCGGCTTTTAGTGGCTCAAGACCTCCTTGGAACATTGGTGGCTTCATTTTGTTAAACTTTTGTGTTAGAGCGATGATATTATCATCGTTGTTTGGTTCAACTTAAACCGGTGGCAGAGGAGGAGGTGGGAGCTGTTGATTCTGTTGTTGTTGTCTCAGTGATTCTATTAATAATTCTACCATTCTTTCCAACCGTGCAATTCTTGCATCTGATGATTCAGTTTAATCTATATTTCTTATATTCTCCATTGCACTATATAAACTATGGCAATAATAAACATACGAAAGATGGTTCTCATTTTTATGTTAACACATATACATATAACATATCCGCACACATTCACACATGCTTATCCAATGCCCTACTTTACTTTCTAGGACATCACTATAGCTCATTTGGACGCGTGTGTGCGGTATAACTCGTGCTCTGATACCACTTTGTCACGCCCTAAACCCGCCTTTATAGGTTTAGTGTCATAACCGGTCCGTAAACCATGATTACCAAAGGCCTGCTTAACAGTAATACAATAATAGGGGCTAGTGGAAGCCAATAAATAACATAATATATCGTCCAATGAGCTGTGCGGATTTACATGAACAAACAAACCTTATATGATATATTCAGATAGTCACATAAGTCCATGTCACATTTATGTACAAACTAAAATATAAGTGAGGGAATTAAATCCCAATAACCAAGCAGTCAAAACAAAATTCTGAAACAAAAACTTTATAACATATGCTCATAGTCACAAGTGGGAAAATTAGAAACACCCAAAAGCCTTGACACGTGTCGGTTCAGAACCTCGCGGTGAGGTACAGTAGTTGGCTTGACAAAACGGGGTTTGGGTACTGATCGAGTGCTTGATCACCAACATATATATATATATATATATATTAAATAGTGAGCTAGGGTCCAATAAATAACAATTATGTAAAGTGGTTATGAATGACATCCTTACAGTCATTTAAAATCAATCAGTTTCAGTAATGATTCAGTTCACAAAGCAGTATGTCATGCATTGATTGAAATCATATCAGTTATACGTGGTATATCCAATAGTAGAACAATACAATAGATCTTAAAGACCGAATAGTCATTTGATGGCCATCAATACAGTAAACAATAGTTCCAAGAATTGGAACTGACAGAGATCTCTGTAACGCTAACGGTAACAGTAACATTAACAGTAACAGTAGCAGTAACAGTTATTATGGATGCCATGTGTACAGTTCATAAATTAGGACAATCATTCATTCAGTAAACACATTTCAAAAAACAGTGATGCTCATTGATTAGAAAATAATTACAATTAAACATAGCTTTATAACATTGTTACTCATAGTAGGCTCCTTGAATTATATGTATAAGATGCGGCTTCCGACGTAAACAAACAAATTCAAGCACACAACTCAATTACATTCATGTCATTCAGTCATTTCTATTTAGTTTAGTACTTATACTTATTCGGTTTCTTCGTTACTTGTTTGTTCGGTTATTTCTATTCGTTTTTTTATTTCATTCATATTCATGAGATACGTATGCACATGAAAAACACTTAAAAAAAAAACCCATGCAAACGGAGATCCGGAAGGTAGAAAAATGGAGCGAAAATGAAACTGGGACCAACCTGAAAACCTCACGTGCAGGGGTAATGGTGGCACGTGTGGAATGACCACTGCACGTGTGCCCCACACGTGCAATTAAAGCAGTAGCTAAGCTTTAAAATGTCATGTTTTCCACACATGCAGGGGTCTAGGCTGTATGTGCGGTTTTGGGTAATCTTGAATTCAAAAATTGCTCTTGTTTGGAAACTCATCCTTTGCAAATTCTAATTTCAATTCCATGCAATTTAACATCCAAAACTCTTCAAAAACATGTTCAATATACAATATCTAACTTTAATCAAGACTCATAACTTCCAATTGAAGCTCAATTTTCATGTAAGACATTAAACTCTTGAATTTAACATGAATGTTCATAAAGCATGCAAGTTTGGGTTCTAATCCTCCAAATTCATGGAGATTTCATTTTCAAATGAAGAACCATGCAAGATGTCAAGTTTATTCAAACAATTTTCCATGAAATTATGCATGCATGTTGCGTGTGAGAGTGAAATCATCCTATTCTTCCATAATAAGACACATATATTCTAAACTCCTATTTTCATGAACAAAACTTCTGATTTGGCATGATTTCTCCTAGAGATCAACCTACGTTCCACAATTTCATGAGTATCATAGCTTGATTTTATAAAATTAGGAGGGAATTTCTACCTTGAAGGCTTGAATTGTTGAAGTTCTTCCTAGCTCTCTTCTTTCCCTTCTTTTTCTCTTCTTTGGTGAGCTCTCTAGAATTCCCTCAAGTTTTGTCTCCAGCAAAACTCTCTCTCTCTCTCTCTCTCTCTCTCTCCCAAGTTCCTTTTCTTTGTTCAACTTGATGAGTAGAAGTTAGGATTATAATAAATTTTCTAATTATTCTTGAATTACCTATTAAGTTAAATTAAACTATTTACTTTCACTCAAATTAAATTAAGTCTCAACATAATCTAACTAATTAGACTAAACTTAATTATACCATTATGAATTAGGCTCTAATTACTTATCCTAGTATTCAATTCTAACTTGGTTAAATTATTGAATCAGACAGGTTCATTTCATATCTATACATATCTCTTCACAATAGCATTCCGATGCATGTAACACATGGCACCATAATTAACATGTAATCACATGATCAGCATTAAGCACATTAAGCACATAATTAACTTAATTAATCAAGGAGGTGGTTGTCACAATGACATTATTCTCACAGGTGATGACTCTACCGACATTGGTCAAGTAAAGGAGAACTTGGGTTAGACTTATCAAGGACCTAGGAAGTCTCAAGTATTTTTTGGGGATTGAGGTTGCACACTCAAAATAGGGAATTTCCTTGTCTCAAAGAAAGTATACTCTTGACTTGCTTAAGGATACTAGTATGTTTGCATGTAAACTTGTTTCTACTCCTATGGATCCTAATGTCAAGTTCACATCTGAGTTTGGTGAGTTGTTGGATGACCCTGGCATGTATCAGCGTCTTGTAGGGCATCTCATTATTTGGCCAACACTAGACCTAACTTGACATTTTCTATTTGTGTTGTGAGTTAATTTATGCATGCACCTCGTACAGAGCATCTTGACGCAGTTCATCATATTTTAAGGTATTTGAAGACTTCTCTTGGCTTGTGACTATTTTTCACAGCTGGTCTTCAATCTAGACTCTCTTGTTTCACTAATGTCGATTATGCGAGATCTAGAACTGATCGACATTCCACATCTGACTTATGTACTTTCTATGGTGATCATCTTATATCATGGAAAAATAAGAAGCAAGTAGTTGTGTCTAGGTCATTTGCAGAGACTGAGTATCAAACTATGGCACAAGGAACATGTGAGCTTCTTTGGTTTCGCTCTATTTTAACAGAGTTAGGTTTTACTAAGACTGCTCCTTCTTCTTTATTTTGTGATAACAAGTCTACCATTATGTTATCCTCTGATTCTATGCTTTACGAGCGTACCAAGCATATTGAGGTTGACATACATTTTATTAGAGAAAAGGTTCGGACTAGTATTGTGAGTCCATCCTTTGTCTCTTCTTCACAACAGTTAGCAAACATGTTTACCAAGTCCGTGGGACCATCTTTGCTTCAGTCATCCATTGCCAAGTTGCATTTATCAAATATCTTCACGCCAGCTTGAGGGGGAATGTTGAAATATAGTATACATAATATTCTAGAATATGATCCTTTTTTTGTGATGATCATTGTTTAGGCCTTGATTTTATTTCCTTTTCTATGTTCCCTTGATTTTATTTCATTTTCTATGTTATTTCCTATTTTGTACAGTTTCCTAATATTGTACATATTGATCTATATATTCATGGGCTAACATCGATTGAGATTAAGCCAATTCATTCTTTTATTCTTCTGTATAAGGTTGTGAATTTAAATGGTGGTTGTTAAGCTTATAGGTATGTGTTGTTGGACAATGATTGTCCATTTTATGTAATAAGTTTCATATTCATAATTACTTTTTTATTGATTGTAAAAAAATAAAAAATAAAAAGAAAAAAAACACTAATAAGACATGTTAAGGGGTTAAAATTATCCAAGCTGCCTTCGAGGAGATACCAAATGCCCCTCCAATTTTTTCACCGCTCTTCCTCTTTCCTTTCCCCTATGCAGATCCCCCACTCCTTGCCTACCACCATAGAAAATCCCTCAATTGCCACAACCAACTCCTCTCTTACCCTCTCATAACTCCTCCTTAACCTTTTCCTACTATTCCATCCCTACCCTCAACGATCTTCCCTGCCATCCCTTGTCACTACCCCACCCTTCCTACCCCTCTCTACCTCGAAATCCTACCCATCCTAGCCACCCCAATCCCTTCCTTCATGACCGCGCACCCTTACTTTGAAGTATGAATTTTTCCACGTGCAAATAAAAATTTTGTCCGGTGCAAATAATTTGTGAAAATTGAACTCACATATTTCTATGCTTATTTTTGCTAATAATAAATTATGTGACAAATTATAAAATAAAAAAAATTCAAAATTCCGCGTGATTGTCAAATTAAACGCTAAGATTTTAATTTTATCAATTTAAACCATGAACTTTATTACATGTCACAATCTACGCCCTCCATCCATCTCAGTTACTTTTTTTAACAAATTTTTTTCTTTGAAATTCACGTGGGCAATATATCATTTGCTCTTTCAACTTGTTGTAAAATCCGCTTTTAAGCTTGCCTATCACTACAAAAAATTTAAGATTTTAGAGATTAAAATTTAAGGACAAAATTAATTTTTAGAGGCTAAATATTTTTGTTGTGAAGTGTCATTATTATATTTTTAGTAACAAAAATTGAACATTAGTGATGAATTATTATTCTTTTGGAACCAAATTTTTTGTCTCAAAAAATAAAACATTTAGAGACCAGATTATTTTGTTCCTAAAAGTCTATTTGTTAGTGACATTTTCAAAATTTTGTCGCTAAAAGCCTTGTTTTTTATTTTTCGGGACGGCATTTTAGCGACTATCGTTATGATGATAGAAATTAATCCCTAAATATCTTTTGGAACAAAATTTTCATTTTTAGAGACCAAGAAATTTAATCTCTGAAACTCTTATATGTTGTAGTGAATACTAGACCACAAACCCACAACATCCGCCATCCACCCCATCACAACCATCCATTTCAACCCTACTATAAAACTTACCACATTGAATCACAAATACCTTTCACCATATGTAGCCCTCAGCAACATTTGCCACTTCCACTTCCTTATTCTTTTCGTTCTCCATAGCTTTTCATCCTTTGCAAAAAATTTACGTTGCATATAAATAGTTCTTTTTTTCACACACACATATATATATATACACACACGGTAGTTCTTTCCCTCTTTCATGTGTAATTTTTTCATGCAAACAATAACTAAAATCTCTCTCAACCTAAATGCTCACACACCACCAGTCTCAAAAGTTTAAATTGTTAAAAACGTGATCATTAATATATATATCAAGCTCGCTAACAAATGAAACAAATAATATATTCATAAATAGAGTTAAAGCAAACAACCCTCAAATGTTTATCAAAATCCAATTAATATTACGTTTAACCCTTTATTATGAGAAATATAATGCAAGTCTATGCACAGACAATTTGTTTGAATTAGGCTTAAGACACACTTATTCTTCTCTTGGTACGTAGTATAATAATGTAGAAGAAATATATATTTTTAATACAAACTTCTTACTAAAATGTTTAGAGAACTTCATAAGTGCATTATTCGGCATTGTCATTGTCACTTTCGTCATCGTCATCTTCCTCCTCCTCATGCTCCTCCTTCACGCTACAAGAGATATACACACTCCGAAAAAAATAAATAAACAAATAAAATAAATAAAAAATTCAAAAAGGAAAAATAAATAATTGTTTATAGACAAACTACTAACACAAATGGAATAGAAAGAAAAAATGCGGATAAACTTACTCCTTGCTGGACGAGTAAAAACAAAATGTACTTCTTGCTGTTGTTCTACTTCCTTTTTTGGCTGTAGAAAATACATTATATTTTTGATCGGCAAAAGAGAAGCTTTATTGATGGAAAACATAACGAGTATGATAATTTACATCAATAAAGAAGAGGGTGCAAAAAGCATCACAGTGAAACGATTGGATCCCAACTAGGTTGGCACCTAAACGCACACAAAATCATCTGCTAGCACACACTCGAGGCTATAAGTTGGAGAGAAACCAACAAACATAGCGGAACAAAACAATACAAAAGCAACAAGGCAACAAAAACACTACACATCAGTGACAAAACCAGCCCAGAAAGTCACTGTGGTTGCACCAGTAGCTAAGTGTAACATACTAGGACCTTAGGCTCTGCCATTCAAACACTAATAACCATACAATGACCAATCAACCTCCATAAACTGCCAGATCTCAGCAACCCTACTCACCTTGACATATCAGAAGCCAGCTGAAACCTTCCACACTTAGAATACTAGCAGCCCAAATCTCCACACTAACAAACACAGACAGCAGCCCATAGACTCAGGATGCACCAAGTAATATCCAATAAACTCTGATTGCACCAGTAGCAGACTGAAGACAAGATACCAGCCTGTAGACATAAAACCAGTTGGGATGTATCCACCATCTTGGAGCATAGCCCATATCTGAAACAAAACACCCAACCCTCTATGAGACTCCTCTCTATGTGACTCCCACCATCTTGGAGCATAGCCCATAGCTGAAGCAAAACACCCAAGCCAAACCACACAACAACACAGCAGTGAAGACACCCAAATTCACCCAAACCACATAGCAACACAGCAGTGAAGGCATCCAAAATTCATCACAGCAGCACAACAGAGACTAGCAGCCGAGACATAAAACCAGAAGTAGAGAGCAGCAGCAAGAATTTTGCAAGACTACTACCTATTGATCTTGCAAGAATTTTGCCAAACCCAATTACAGGACTACTACCTAAATTCTGCATATAGCAAATTTCTGCATATAGCCCCAAGACATCCAACAGCATCAGGCACATCAAAATAACAAACTGCAGAATCCCAACAGCATCCACAGCTCAGCAAACAGCAGTAGACATAAGCAAAACTCTGCATGTGGATGAGGATCCCCTATGAGTATTGGAACCAAATGCTTAGCAGGCCAAACATCAGAGCAACACACACCATTAAGACTGCAGTTCAGACTCCAGCTCCAGAAAACAACCAACTTCAGACTAAATTCCAGTTCCACCAATCCACCAAACCTTTGAACAATGGATTACTGCCTAGACACTTAGAGGCAATATCTCACCTGCTGCAATCTATAGATAACATCCGCAACAGAAAATGAGCATTTTGGATCATATGATTGCCACCAAAAAGCTACCTTGACTTTGATAAGTTCACATAGTTCCACCAAGTTAGGCTGCGTACCAGAGAACAGGTGCTCATTCCTACATTTCCAAACTGACCAAATTACAGCTGCTGGGATTGCTCTCCAAACTAGAGTTTCCTTTTTCTTAAACTTCCAACTCATCCACCATTGTAGCAACCCTTCCAAAGAACCTGGAACTACCCATGGCAGCCCCCACCACTGCATTATATTCGACCAGATTTTCCAAATAACAGGGCAAAAAAGAGTAATGTGGTTCACAGATTCCACTTCTTCTTTACAAAAAATGCAAGATGAGGCAACATTGTCCCTCAACACTCCAATTCTATTCAGGAACTCAGCTGTCTTTAACCTACCTTTCCATGCTAACCACAAGATAAACTTCGATTTAGGTGGAGCAAAAGTATTCCAGATTAGCCCTGTGGAGGTGGAATATAAACCATTTGCCAATTGACACCATTTGTAAATAGAATTCAGCTTGAAAAGCCCATTTGGGCCTGCCTTCCATCTCATGGCATCACTTTGATCCATATGCAAACAAGGACCAACACCCAGCAGAGCAATAAGCCTAGAATTTTCTTCCTCTTCCCAAGCATGTAAAGATCTTCTATACCTAAAGCTCCATTCATTAGACAGAGCTTTCCTTGATATCAGATTGCTCAATGAGATCTCTTTCTCATCACTCAATTGGTACAATCTAGGGAATTGAGATCTCAGACGAACTTCCCCCATCCATACATCATCCCAGAAGCTTATTCTCCGACCATTACCAATTGAAATAACCATATTCTCCCTAAAAAAATTATACAAATCAGGATTGCTGACTGCTACTCCCACTATGCCCTTCCAGATTTTTGACAAATGACCTGATTCTGTAACCAAAGGCAACCACTGTCCACCAACAGATCCATATATGTTGCAAACAACTTCTTTCCACAATACACCCTCTTCCGAAGCATACCTCCACCACCATTTTAATAGCAGACACTGGTTTGCCAAACTTAAATCTGTGATTCCCAAACCCCCTTGGTTCTTATTTCTCAATACTTCTTTCCATCTTACCAGGTGCACTTTTCTCTTGAGATTTGTATCCCCTCACAGGAATGCTGCTTGCAATTTATTGATATCTTTAGCTACACCTTCAGGTATCCTAAATAAGGACATGTAATAAATGGGCAAAGAGGACAGCACTGATTTTATGAGAACCAGTCTTCCTGCAAAAGACAAAAGTCTTCTTTTCCATCCTGCCAGTTTCAACTTGGCCTTGTCAATAATTGGTTGCCAAGTTTTTCTTCGACTAGGATTGGCTCCCAGTGGCAGCCCTAAGTACTTCATAGGAAGTTTTTGACCCAAACAATGAAGCTTAGCTGCAAACTCCTTTACCAACTCATCTTCCACACCCACACCACAAACTACACTTTTATGGAAATTTATTCTCAACCCAGATACAATTTCAAAACATCTTAAAACTCTTTTCATGGCCTCAATTTCTGACCAATCAGCTTCACATAAAAATAAAGTATCATCCGCAAACTGTAGGTGGGAAATATTAATCCTCCTAGAACCCACTTCCACCCCTTTTAAAATTCCCAAGTCCTTTGCTCTTAATACTAGAATGTTAAGCCCTTCGGCTACAACATTGAACAAAAAAGGTGAGAGTGGATCTCCTTGCCTTAACCCTCTTTGGGGTTTGAACTCTTCAGATGGGGATCCATTTACAAGCACAGAAATTCTTGCTGAAGAAATACATTCTTTCATCCACCCAATCCATCTAGAGCCAAATCCAAAGTTCTCTAACATTTTTAACAGAAAATTCCAATTTACCGAATCATATGCCTTTCCAAAATCCAACTTAAGGATTATACCTTTCTTCTTGGATTTCTTCCACCATTCCACAACCTCATTAGCAATGAGAACTCCATCCATGATGTTTCTCCCACCCAAAAAAGCAGAATGGGCATTGTCAATCACAGATGGCAGCACTTGCTTGAATCTGTGTGCCAAAACCTTAGATAAAATTTTATAAACTGAATTTATCAGGCTAATAGGCTTGTAATCACCAAGCGAGGATGGGCAATCCTTTTTAGGTATCAAAGCAATAAAGGAGCAATTTACACCATACCCCAATTTACTATTCTTGTGAAATTCAAACATGAACTGCATTAAGTCTTTCTTCATAACTTTCCACCCCTTTTGAAAACATAACATGTTAAACCCATCTGGTCCTGGGGCTTTATTGCCATCACACTCTTGTAATGCTGACCACACTTCGGACTCTGAGAAATCTTTTTCCAGTATATCCTTTGCTAAATTGCAGTCCACCTTCTTGAAGAGCCCACCAATCCCAGGCCTGATTTTCCATACTTCATCAAATTGCACCTTGAAATGATCAACAGCTGCTTGTTTAATCTCCCTGGGCTGATCTAAAATAGTTTCCCCAACCTTCAGAGAATTAATCATATTCCTGCTTTGTTTTACTGTTGCCATCACATGAAAAAACCTTGTATTCTTATCACCTTTTAGTGCCCAATCCAACCTTGATTTTTGTAGCCATAGCCACTCTTTTCTCTTCCTGAGTTTCCAGACCAAGCTTAGCACCTCTTTTTTTTTCACAATCTCTTCCTCATTGAGAATTCTAGATTCTGCCAATAAGTCAATGGTATGTAATTCTAATTCAGCTTCTTTAATTTTAGTCTCCACATTCCCAAACACCTCACAGTTCCATTTTTTCAACGCCGACTTTAATGATCTCAGCTTGGTCATGATAATGAACCCAGCCCACCCTTCCAGTTGTGTGTTATCCCAAATCTTTTGAATTTCCTTAGAGAACAAGGGATGTAGCACCCAAGCGTTAATAAATCTAAAGGGTTTAGGTCCCCAATCTCTATCATCCTCCATTAACATAATAGGGCAATGATCAGATAGTAATCGAGGTAGACCCCAAGTCTTAAGCTTGAACCACTCCAACCATTCTTTGTTTACTAAAAATCTGTCAATTCTGCTCCAATGCTGTGAAGTACCCCATGTGTACTGCCTCCCTAACATTGGCAAGTCCACAAGCTCTAGGCTTTCAATGAAACTGTTAAAATCATGCATTCCTTTACTCCTCCTTAGACAACCTTTTCTCTCTACTATTGATGAGACTTCATTAAAATCACCACCCAGACACCATGGCTTAGGAAAAGATGCTTTCAATCTAGACAATACATCCCCAAATTGTCTTCTATCTACCTCCTCATTAGGGGCATAAATATTACCAACTACACACTCAAGACTAGAGTAGATCATACCTGTCATCAACACAAACCTCCTTGAGCTGCAGCATTCCTTTAATTCGAACACATCAGGTTTCCAAATGCATAACAGGCCACCCGCACTACCTTCCGCATCTACAACCAGGAACTCCAATAAGTCATGAGGCCACAAGGATCTCACAATACTTACATCAACCTCTGATTTTTTTGTTTCTTGGAATAACACCATATCCACCCTCTTCTCTCTTAAAAACACCTTAATCCTTCTTCTTTTCTCCACTCTACCAATCCCTCTCACATTCCATGATAAGATCTTCATAAGTAAACTATAGTACTCCTAAGCTCCCGTATGGTGGTGCTCTAGTCATCACCATGTTCCTGCACCTCCGCAGCTCTTACCTCATCCTCTTCCTCCATATCCACAATCTTGTTAATTAATTCAGCCTCCTTGCCTCCAAAATCCAAACCTAAAGCCTTGCCGATCTGAATAGTATTCTGTGCTTCCTTTAACTTTTTCATCTGACAAGGCAAATTATTAGATATCGAAGGTGATGCTGATACTGCTGCTACTGCTCCGCGAAGCAAAACTCCACGTTGGAAACCACTACGAAACAGCAGCCCCTTCTGTCTAGATTTCTGTTGGGTTCTTGCTTCCTTCTCCCTTCTTACTCCTTTGATATCCCTACTTCCACATGGTAGAGTCCCTTTCCCATTTCCTCCCTGAATATGTAGTCCATCCTCCTGGTTAGACTGGACCTCCGTTAATGATTCAGCCACCAAATTCGTCTTGTGTTGCTTGCTGGTCCCCCCCTCAGTGGTTGGGCCCTTACTAAACTCCTTGGGCCTAAGTGTTGATACATGAGACCCAATACAACCCGCACCAGGCTGGTCCTTAGGTAACACCACTTCCAAAACAATATTAGGCCTGCAAAGATCACTTTCACCAATGCTTCTCACAAACCCTTCAGGTCCTCCTGCACCTTTTACAGTTCGTGTCCCCCACTCCTCTGCACATTGGCCATCATAATCATTCAAGCCTCCCTTGGAACTTGTAAACTGAAGTATCGTTGCCCCTCTTGCGTCTTTAGCACCCAGATTTGGAATTGATTCATTCACCATTGAAAGCGATGAATAATTGCAGGCATGCTCCATATCTGCCTGTCCATCCATTTCACCTCTTTCCTTTCCTGCCAGGTCACTTAGAACCTCCAGCTCAGTCTTTTTGCCTACCACCTCCTCCTTTTCCACGTCAGCCTCGTTGCAAGCCACCTCAGCCTCTTCACAAGCCATGTCCACATCTTCTTCCTTGTTCCCTTGGTGTTGCACAGAACTTTGATCAACTCCAGTATTGTTCTGTACTGAGTCCCTTCCACTTAGCTTTCCTTTACACATGCACTGGTTCTCATGTACCCCATCACCAAAGAAGTTTTCCTCTACTACACGAATGGGATGAAAATTGCCTCTGCATTCTAACATCACCAGTTGATCAATTCGTTCCAGCTGTTGTGTGCAGATTCTGATTCGTTCACATTTGAAAGACTCCATACATGCGATATTATCATCCATCTCTACTAGCTTCCCCCATAATTCCCCAATTCGTTGGAAATTTTTTGTATTCCATAAGTTAGGTGGAGTACCAAAACAACTAAGCCAAACGGATCTCTTGTAATCCGCTCTCATTCCACATTCCCATCTACTAAAACTCTCGCACCAGTCATAAATCCATTCTTCCATCTCCTGCATTATAACTTTCATGACTTTCTCAGTTGAAAAGGATAAGAACACTACCCTCCCTCCTCCTTCTCTAACTTTTACATCCTTCAAACCTCTGCTTGTCAGTTCTGACTTTAGATCCAAAATGTTGCACTGATCTCTCAATTTTAATACTGCACTTGTACTCAGCCATCCATTACCATACTCCTCTGCTGTTACTCTGTAAACATTACCTTCACCTCCTTTCATACCTTTCACCGCCTCGACATATGATCCCTTCCTTACATTTCCAGCTGTGTTCACTCTCCCAACAGTTTTCATTCTCTTGGATACTTCTAGGCTCTGCTTCACTGGTCCATTTTTTGGTTTTAGCTGATCTTTCCCAAACTTTTCATTTCGTACTCTGCCCTTTTCACTTTTAGCACCTTGTCTTCACACCAAATCCCATTCGTTTTCTGTACTGCAATTCCAGCCGCAGTGGGGCAGTCATATCTTACAAAGCCGAATCTAGATTGTGTTACTCTCCCCCTTTTATTTGGAATGAAAACATCCTTAACAACCCCAAACTTAGAGAACAATACATATAAGTCTTTTGGGTTCATACCATTAGGTATGTCATCCACAAACACCGTATGGATGGCTGCTGATGCTCCATATCGTCCTTGCCTTCTTCTGAATACCGGCTTCCAGCCTCCTCCAGCTCGGTGATCCATCTTTTAGCTTCCTCTCCAATATAATAATTTTATATTGTTATCATCGTAATTAAAAACTTTCCCTTAATATATGTATATTAGGAAATACATTATATACATGTTCAGAGCAGAGTTCCGTATGGACTGACTCAACACAAGAGTTGATAGCACCTAAGAGGTTTTGAATCTGAGATCTAGAGAGGAGCAAACTCCTAACTCATAAGCCTTTACCACTAGGCCAACCTTTAGGGGTTATTATATACATGTTCATAGACAAGCTTTTAATGAATAAACAGAAATGAAAAAGTAATAATGAATAATAAAAGGAACACATTCAAGAACAATTGATGGTCCACTGGAAAGCTAGGTTTGGGGTGTAAAGGAGATGCAGCTAATCATGGATTTGGAAAAAAATTTGAAGGAAAAAAAATATGTGAATAAAATATCAGTAAAATTTTGTCTCCATTTCTTTAGCATTTTATTTATTTATTTTCAAATCTCTACCAATATTTTAGTTCCCAAAAAATAAAATAAATAAAAATCTCTACCAAAATTGATGATTTTGAAACAATGTAAAAGATTACATATATAAAATAAAAAAAAATGACAAGTATAAATAGATGAACAAAAATGAAAACATTAAGGCCTCGTTTGGCAAGTGATTGTTTTAGCTTAAAAGTCAAAAAGTTACTAAAAAAATCAAAAAGCTAACAACTTAGAACATCTCAAACGGTAGTAGGCATTTTACCTATTTAAATATTACTATAAAGTATATATTTTATTTTGCCTATCAACTGTTTTATGGATTTACTCCAACCATGCTCTTTATTTTAGCTATTTATCCAAATACTATTAATTTTATAGAATGTCATGTCAACAACAAAGATGGAGGGAAATGATCCTAATGATTGAATACATTTTGCCTAGCGTTGAAGGCTAGCTACATGTAGAGCATCTCCAACGGTAATAGGCATTTTACATATCTAAACATTACTATAAAGTATATATTTTATTTTGCCTATCAACTATTTTATGTTTCTGCTCCAACCATACTCTTTATTTTAGCTATTCATCTAAATATTATTAATTTTATAAAATGCCACATCAGCAACAAAGATGGAGGGAAATAATTTTAATGATTAAATACATTTTGCCTAGCCTTAAAGGCTAGTTACATGTAGTTAGTGAATGTGAGTTGAGGTAAACTGCCTAATCACATGCCTAATGCATTGGAATTGGAAAAAATGAGTCATACTAGGCATTTTACCTAACAAGCATTAGAGCATCTCCAACCCACTAGGTATATCATGTTTGTTAGTCAAAATGCCTAGTATAATTCATTTTTTTCAACTCCAATGCATTAGGCATATGATTAGGCATTTTAGCTCAACTCACATTCACTAGCTACATGTAGCTAGCCTTCAAGGCTAGGCAAAATGTATTTAATCATTAAGATCATTTCCCTCCATCTTTGTTGCTGATGTGGCACTTTATAAAATTAATAGTATTTAGATGAATAGGTAAAATAAAGAGTATGGTTGGAGTAGAAACATGAAATAGTTGATAGGTAAAATGAAGTATATACTTTATAGTAATATTTAGATAGGTAAAATACCTATTACCGTTGGAGATGCTCTAATGTCTAGTGCGTCGGAGATGCTCTCATGAGTTGAGCCAAAATGCCTAATCATATGCCTAGTGCATTGGAATTGAAAAAAGTGAATCACACTAGGCATTTTAACTAACAAGTATTATATGCCTAGTGCATTGGAGATGCTCTATCAAAAAGTCAAAGATGCTATTCTTTTTATTTTTTGCACATCTTTTCGTAAAAAATTAAAAAGTCATCCCAAACATATTAGTTTTTTATTTTTTTATCTTATATTTTAGCCAAAAAGTTAAAAAGTTACTAAAATAGCCTGTTCCCAAACGAGGCCTAAAAATAACAATTAGTTATATTTGGGTGGAATTGTTGGCCATTGAAAGTTGGCAATTAATGGAGAGTTTCTAATTTTGGGTTTGAATTATAAATTCATAAAAAAAATAAATAAATAAATAAAAAAAAAAAAAAAGAAGAAGAAGTGAACAATGTATGAAATAAAAGTTATACCTTTTCAATATATATATATATATTTATCCTTTATAAATTCTCAAAATCCAACATAACATAAAAAAATTGATTACAGGATAGCTTAACCGTGAGATGTATGAAATAAAAGTTATACCTTTTCAAATTTTTTGTATCCTTTATAAATTCTCAAAATCCAAACATAACATCAAAAAATTGATTACAGGATATGGGAGATAGTAGCTTAACCATGAGATTTTTAAACTGACACCTGAACTCAGAAACTTGATTTGGGATCCTCATTGCTGCTGAAGTCACCATGAAATGCTTTTGTTACTGCATGAAATGCTTCATTATCAATGCTTTATATATACATTATTTTTATCATTAATAAGGTTTTTATTATTATTATTATTTTTTTTTTTTTTGCTGAAAAAAAAAAGAAAAAAAAGAAGAGAGAATATAACTCCACTTCAATCTGTGATGGCATTGGGAAGGTCCAGTCCGGCTTATTGTAGATCCATTTTGACAATCCAAACTTTTTATTTAGTGAGACCTATCGAACACATTATTTATATAAAAAATTAAATTGTCTGAATATCAATAGTCAGTTGATTATTATATTACACTTGTTTAGAAAAAATAATAGACAAATTATATGATTTTGGAAGAGATAATAAATGTGATTTGATTAAGTGCCTATTAATATCCGATCAACTTGAATTTTGGTATGAATAATGTACTTGACGGGCCTTACAAAGTAAATGATTTAGATAGTCTAGACAGACCCAATACGAGCCCACAATGGGCAGGACTAGATCTCTCCAGTCTAATCATAAATGGAATAGACGCTGAACTCTAGATAATCGTCAAAAAAATTATAATATGGTTGACCAGTTATCCGTTTAGTGCAAGGTGATAGTATCTACACGTGTGATAATTTGGATTTAAAAACTCTTCGTTCATAACTCATTTTCTTACAAAATTTGAATACACTAAGGATCCAAACTTAAATCTCTAACTTGAATCTTATGTGCACATAAAAATTATCTTGTCTTTTTTATATGGGACAAGTATATATCATCAATGTGTAGGATACCTACCAAAATTTCATTTCAATGAAACTTATTTTGGATTCAATTTTCAATTTACTTGTAAAATTGTGTTGTCAAAATCAATTACATAGTGTTATTTACCACACGGTATAAAACACATCACCACTTGGACCGGCTAAAAATAGTGAGTAGGACCCACTTGAAATTTAGCTCAAAACTGCTAAAATTATGATTTTCACAGAGACATAACAAACTTTAAAAAAAAATTGGGCATTTTTTAACTACAAAAATATTTATAAAAATAAGTTACAACAATTTCAAATTTCTCCTTAAAACACTCGTTAACAAAATACAATAATTTTAGTGCTTCTATTTGTAAATCCCAAGTCTTCTCGTTAAACGATGACAAATATCGTCTTAATCTTGAGATTTTTTGAATTAAAATTATAAAATAATTTAAACAAATTGGAGGAAAAAATACCAATTTTGTACTTGATACATGTATTATGTACAAAGTATTATTAGCAATATTGGTAATAGTTAATTCTTTCAAACAAAAGGCTCACAATCACAGCTTCAGGATCTTCACGAACTCATTATCACCAGATTAGCCTTCTGGTACAAAGCTGCATCCAAGAGGTTTCAATTTTCAATTAATGACTTCCTTTTCAGCTTCCCACAAAATCAGATATTGCCTTGGTGATAGGTCCTAGTAGTCTTCATGCATTATTAAGTCCAGTTGCAGTCACTGCTATTTTGGATGCTAGTCTTGTAGGTGCAATTCTTCTCAGCAGCAACTTCCATTGGTTTATCCACATTTGTTTTTCCTTAGGTTATTTGCATCATAAGATGTTCTGGTTGAACTTGGTGAAGCTCTAGTGCATGTCTTGCTATTAGCTCTGTTCTGGTGCATGTCTTGGTGCTGATCTACTAGGCCTGATTTGTCTTGCTCTGATCTGATCTGTTTTGCTCTGTTCTGATCGGTTTTGCTCTGTCTGGGTGCTGATCTTCTGGGCCTAACCTGATCTGTTTTGATTTGTTTTGTTCTGTTTGTTGTATTGTTGCTTTGTTTTGTTTTGTTCTATTTGTTGGTTTCTCACCAACTGGAACTTGGAGCTTGTGCCAACTCCAAGCTCCTCTTTATTGATGTTTTCCTCATACTTTGTATACTCTCATCAATAAAGATCTCTTTTGCCGTTCAAAAAAAAAAAAATCTTCAAACAAAAAAAAATCCAAAATTAAAATTGATAAAATCATACCTGAGTGTAAAAATAAAAATAAAAAGTGCTATGTCACAAGAAAAATAAAGTGTATCAACCATTCACTACCAGAAATTAAGGTTTTAGAGATAAAAATTTAGAGATGAAAATTTTTGTTGTCAAAAGTATTATTGTTGTATTTTAACAACCAAATTTGATATTTAGTAATGAAGTACTATATTTTTGGGGACCAAAATTTTCATCTAAAAAACTAAACTTCTGGTACAAAATTGTTTTGTTCCTAAAAGTGCATTCATTAGCGAGAATTTCAAATTTTGTCCCTAAAAGATTTTTTCTTGACAACTCACATGACGATTGAAATTGGTCTTATAATATTTTTTTGGGGGATTTGGTCATAGCCCCCTCACTATCTAATTTTTCTTTCAAAAGGACAAGAATTATATAAGTACTTTCAAAACCCCATGATATTTTAAAACTTATTTCTTTTACTATATTACCCCCAGCTCTCATATTAAGACATTTTCACTATGTATTTCAGAGTAAAATTTTACTCTGTATGAAAGTAAAATTTTACTTTCATACAGAGTAAAATTTTACTTTCACTCTGAAACTAAAGTAAAATTTTACTCTGTATAAAAGTAAAATTTTACTCTGAATGAGAGTAAAATTTTACTCTGTGAAACTAAAAGTAAAATTTTACTCTGAATGAGAGTAAAATTTTATACTGTGAAACTAAAAGTAAAATTTTACTCTGTATGAAAGTAAAATTTTACTCTGGTTTTGTCAAATGAAAAAAACAAAGCAATAGAACCAGAGTAAAATTTTACTCTGGTTCTACCAAATGAAATTTGATTGCAGGCTCTTTGATTTTGGCTGAATCAAATAATTACACTAAAATTTATAGATAATCATAGAAAACTTGGTTATTTGTGTGCATATATTCACAGTAGCAGTAAGAATGGAAGCAAGTTCTCGTACAAGAGGAAAAGAGGTTGCAAAGTATGGAGCATTTGAATACATGTGAAATATAAAATCAAGATCAAAACACACAAATATACAGATATATATATATAGATTACAGATCAGAATATATATATATATTGGAATTCAAATCTCAAAACACACAAACACACACATATAGATATATATATATAGATTACAGATCGGAATATGTAGATATATATATATTCGAATTCAAATCTTAAAACACATATATATTCGAATTTAAATCTCAAAACACACAAACACACACACATATATATATATATATATATAGATATATATATACATATATATCTATATGTATCTACTCTTCAATTCGGCCTTCAAGGTCATCGCAATGGCTTGGCTAGTCGACCAACTCATGGCAACAGCGGTGATCGAAGAGTGAAGAAATCAACCGAAGAAGGAGATCGAACTCCGATCTGAGGCGGAGCAGAGGAAGTCGCTGATTGGTTTTGATACCAGATCTTGAAACCCTAGCCATGGCGTCTTGAGAGATTGAGATGGTGATTAGGGAAGATTTAGTTGAGGGTATAATAGTCTGATAAAATATTTAAATAATAAATTTTGTCCTTTATGCAAGACTTTTTAATTATGAGAGGGTTTAGAAAGTATAATTTTTTTCTTAGTCCTTCTAACAATGAAATGAAGGTAAAGGGGGTTTATAGCCAAATTTCCCTATTTTTTTTATCAATTTTTTTACATTTGGGGACGAAAAAGTTTGATTTCTAAAACTGTTATATGTTGTACTGATTTCTAGAAAAAAACTTGATTACAAAAAATTTAGTAATTTTTATAATTTTAACATAATTACACTGACTTCTTTTTCAGTAAAGTTAAAAAGATCAAAAACTAATGTAAATTGTATGAAAACACAAAGATACATAACATAACATGTACATTCCAATATGAAATAGATGATAATATCATTTTTTTTCATTCATATAACTAACGAATGTTATAATGAATTAAAACCTTGAAGAAGACCAATGTAAATATGTTGAACTTGTAGGTCTTACTATATTTTTTCTAAACTTTAAGCAACATTAGTGTAATTTACCCCCAAAACAAGATCAATTTGAAATGCTCAAACCAATTAAACTGCACCAAAATTGAAATTAGTGCAATACTCAACAATTTGATGGAGTTAATATTAATGATCAATTTGCTTTGCTTCATGGTATTTGCAAACCGATTGGCTCGGTTTAGTTGTCAATTCTCCAAAAAGACTACTCGAATCAAATAGTAAATACCCTAACAAATGATTATGAACAACAAGCAATAGCATAAGACAAGTTACACAACTGGTTTAAAATTTGAACCAATTAAAACTCACAAACTCATATTAACTTTGATATATTATTCTTATTCTTATTAAGATTATTTTCTTGTCTTACCTACTCCTCTAAATCCTTGCATTTTTTTTTTTTTGATCGACAAAAAAAGAAACTTTATTGATGAAATAAAGAAGTACAAGGTACAAGACAAATTATATCAATAAAGAAAAGGGAAGTGCAAAAGCATCACAGTGAGCTAAATGATCCCAACTAGGTTGGCACCACCGAGCTCACACTATCATTTGCTAGCACCTCTAAGTTAGTGAGAAACCAACGGAAAAAAAAAAAGAAGAAGAAGAAAGAAGAACCAACCAACCAAAGCTAGCACCTAAGCATAGCAGACCAACAGACTACACACCAGATGCTAGCATAGACACCATCCATAGATAGAAGCTCCCAACCTCAAGCAGCCTAGCCAAGTTTCACCTTTCAACAAATTGATGAGAATTCCAGGCATCATGCAGCTTTAATCTCCTGAAAACAACACCAAATCTGGTTGGTCTGGATTAACTTGACCATCATTGATGTCTATATCCAATGTTTCCAAGTTTCTCAATGCTACTAATTCCAAAACAGAGCAACAAAAACAACACTGCAGCCTTAATCACCTGGAAATTGAACTAAAGCCTTGCACCAAAACAACACTGCAGCAGGAGGAAGCCAAACCCAAATCTGCCACCACCTCGTCCAACTCCTACTCCAAGGTAGCCACATCTGCTAGTACCCAGAAATTCCCCTATGCACACTATCAGAAGAGCAACAAAAAAGGACCCAAACACCAGCAGATGAGTACTGCCTTCCCGCAGCCAACCAAGAAAGATACACCAAAGAAGCTCCAATCCAGATCGGATCGGACCTAACCTTGGAGAACTAAATCAGTGAGTCCTACCTTCATACAAAAGCGGATCGGCTTTAACTCCAATTCTTTGTAGAGTGGCGTGACAAAGCGACTTACAACTCCAACTCTTAGTCTGCTATGCATAGCGGCCAACAACGAATATTGCATATCGGTTGCCCTCTGCAAAGATTTCAAAGACTTCGGACTGCATCGGATTCAAAGATTTCAAAGACTATCAGTTACCTCTGCAGCCCAGTAAGACAAATACAACATCAAGCGGATCAAAAACACCCCTCCACAACAGAGCACAGTAGTAGGCAGATCACAGGCCAACCCCTCAGTTCATAATGCATAAACTGTTAGAAAAATGGTTTAACATAGGCATATTTTTTTTAGCTCAATTTGAGTGGGTCCGAAGAGGTGAAGTGTTTCTTGCCGCGTGGCAGGTCACACGGTGAAGACGGAACGTCAAAACCATTTATGAGTGAATGGGAAGTTAACGTCGTTTTCGGATCTAACATTAATTTTTTAGATAAAATTCATTTGAATTTTTCAATAAAAATTATTGTGGGAATTTAATTTAATTCTAAATTTAAATTTTGGATTCCTAAGTGGTTTCCTAAAATTTATAATTATGAGAATTTAATTTAATTCTAAATTCAAATTGTGACTTCTTAAAAAATGATTAAACTATTCAAAATAGTTTAATAGTTGTTTTCCATTAGTTATATATATATATATATTTCTAATAGTTTTTTAATAAAGTTCCAAACTCTTCTTGCGTTTGACCAACGGTTACCTTTTTGAATTTTGGTACAACCGTCAAGATTATTTGAATACTCTTGTGCACCTGTTCATTGAGAGAGTGCATCTGTTCATTTAAATTGGTTGCACCTATACGGGGACTTTGTTTGCCTATATATATACAATCTTTTTCAGCACTCCTTTGGATCCGAAATGAAAACCAGTCCGTAAATCTGATTTTGCAATCCGAAAATTGAGTCTGAAATTCTTGTCTCTTTGTTATCCATTTTCTTTTAGTGCATTATTCTTCATATTTAGTTTTAGAATAAATTAAAGAGAGTATAGTTCACAGGTTTCGTTCGCTGAACAAATTTATTTGAAGTGCTTCTATAAATTTGTGAAGATCATTGTATCTTGGGAGATAGACGCCATTCAACCGTAAGCACCGTAGCGGGACGAATATGTCTTAAAGACAGAGTGTCACACACTTGACTTGGTCTTAAATTATTTATTCGGTTCAACGAAATAAATTCGGCATGTTATTTATTTATTTTGTTTGAATTATTTCAAGTTATTTTATTTACACAGAAGATTGTTCCAACAATCTTAAGATAGATTCGAATTATTCTGTTTACAGAATTTTTCGTTTGTTTCCTTTTTCCATTCTTCGTAAATAATTTCGAAAGAAAATTATTTTCTGTGGATTTACTAAATAATATTCTGGTTGAAAAAACAAATAGTGATTATATGCTATTTGTGAGATAGTAGTAATATCTTGTCTCTTTTCTTTGACAACAACTAGTAGTGCGATCTTTGGTGTCATTAACAATTGAGAATATATTTTTGTGGAATTATTTGAAATTAATTTTGGGTTTTATAAATTATTTTACGAGTTTTCATTAATTAAAATTACATTTTCGAGATTTTAATTATTGGAGTGTAACAAGATATTTAAGTTTCTGTGTGAAATTAATTTGGTTAAATAAAATTTTATTTTTCCAAATTAATTGAAAAATAAAAGTTATATTTTTATTTCTTTTATTTTACAGAATTTAATTTCTTGTGTGGAATTAATTTGGTTAAATAAAATTTTATTTTATTTCCAAATTAATTGGAAAAATAAAAGTTATTATTTTTATTTCTTTTATTTTATAGAATTTAATTTTCTGTGTGGAATTAATTTGTTTAAATAAAATTTTATTTTATTTTCAAATTAATTGGAAAATAAAAGTTACATTCTTGTTTCTTTTATTTTTAGAAAATTTAATTCTGTGCATTTGGTTTAATTTTCTATGTAGTGTAAATTCTAATTATAATTTTGTTTTATAAATTAGAATTGATGGCTACTGAAACAAATGCCCAAACAAGTACTACTGTGATGGCTGCGTTTGCACCAACCCCCTCTCCTGTGATGATAGTACCGGTAAATCACGGTGAAAAGCCAGAGAAGTTCTCAAGAACTGACTTTAAAAGATGACAACAAAAAATGTTGTTCTATCTTACAACTCTGAACCTGCCTCGTTTCCTCCGTGAAGATGCTCTTATCCTGAAAGAGGATGAAACCGACCGGCAAATGGTTGCTGCGGTTAATGCTTGGAAACATGCCGATTTCCTTTGCCGGAATTACGTCTTGAATAGATTTGACAACACATTATACAACGTCTACAGTCCAATCAAGATAGCAAAGGAACTTTGGGAATCGATGGAGAAAAAGTACAAAATAGAGATGCCAGCTCAAAGAAATTTGTGGTTGGCAGATTCCTGGATTTTGTAATGGTTGATTCAAAAACTGTGATTAGCCAAGCTCAAGATTTCCAACTCATTCTGCATGACATTCACGCAGAAGGTATGTCTCTCAGTGAATCCTTTCAAGTTGCAACCTTTAATTGAAAAATTACCCAAATGCTGGAAGGAATTCAAGAACTACCTTAAACACAAGCGCAAAGAAATTTCTATGGACGAGTTAATTGTGCGTTTAAGGATTGAGGAGGACAACCGCAATTCTGATAAGCGGGCTGGTAAGAATCCTATGGAGTCTAAGGCAAATGTGGTAGAACATGCTTCAAAAACCAAGAAACGTAAGTCTTCTGGAGAAAGTTCATTACAAGGCTCTAAAGGGGGGATAATAAAAAGTACAAGTTTAATGGCAAATGTTACATCTGTGACAAAGAGGGACATCGGGCCAAAGATTGCCTTAGCAAAGGCAAAAGTAAGAAAAGAACACGCAAGAAGCCTGCTCAAGCCCATATGACCGAAGTGGACAATATTTCCAATGGTGTAGATGACATCAATCTTTCTGCAGCTGTTTCCGAGGCAAATCTTGTCGGAAATCCTAAAGAATGGTGGGTGGACACTGGTGCTACTCGTCATATTTGTGCCAACAAAAAGAAGTTCACATCTTACTGTACAGTGGACAATGGTGAACAACTTTTTATGGGCAACTCCTCAACTTCCAAAGTTGAAGGACAAGGAAAAATTGTTCTCAAGATGACATCAGGAAAGGAACTCACTCTCAACAATGTGCTGCATGTACCGGCGCAAGAATCTTGTTTCCGGATCTTTGTTGAGTAAGAATGGGTTTAGGCTAGTATTTGAGAGTGATAAGTTTGTACTTACTAAGAATGGGATGTATGTAGGAAAAGGTTACATGTCTGATGGCCTTTTCAAGTTAAATGTAATGACTGTTGTACCCTCTGTTATTAATAATACTACATCTTCTTCTTACTTGCTTGAGTCTTCAAATTTATGGCATGGTAGACTAGGACATGTTAATTATGGATCTTTGCGTAGATTAATTAATATGGAATGTTTACCTAAATTTGACATTGATTCAAATTATAAATGTGAAATTTGTGTTGAGGCAAAATTATCTAAAACTCCTTTTCATTCAATTGAAAGAAGTACGGAACCACTTGAATTAATTCATAGTGACATTTGTGATTTTAAATCAATTCAAACCAGAGGTGGAAAAAAGTATGTAATCACTTTTATAGATGACTATACTAGATATAGTTATATTTATTTAATTCGAACCAAGGATGAAGCTTTGGAAACTTTCATTCAATATAAGAATGAAGTTGAAAATCAACTTGGTAAGAAAATCAAGAAACTTAGAAGTGATAGAGGTGGTGAATATGAATCACCTTTTGGTGAATTTTGTAAAGAACATGGAATAATTCATCAAACCACCGCTCCTTACTCACCTCAGCAAAATGGAATTGCTGAAAGGAAAAATAGGACTTTAAAAGAAATGATGAATGCCATGTTAATAAGTTCCGGATTACCTCAGAACTTGTGGGGGGAAGCAATACTTTCTGCAAATTTTTTTTTAAATAAAATACCCCGAAAGAAAGTAAATCAAACACTTTATGAATTGTGGCATGGAAGAGTACCATCCTACAAATACTTAAAAGTGTGGGGGTGTTTGGCTAAAGTGGCTATTCCTAGTCCTAAAAAGACTAAGATAGGTCCTAAGACCATTGATTGCATTTTCATTGGTTATGCTAAGAATAGTAGTGCATATCGGTTTTTGATTCATAAATCAGAACATACCGAAATACATGTAAATACTATTATTGAGTCAAGGAATGCATCATTCTTTGAACATGTATTTCCAAAGAAGACTGGACAAGAGACCAGTAATAATAAAAGATCTCATGATGCCATTACTAGTCAGGATCAAGAACATGATCAAGAACAAGAGTTAGATCAAAATGAGGAAGAGGAACCTAGGCGTAGTAAACGTGCTAGAACCTCAAAATCATTTGGTCCAGATTTTCTAACATATTTGTTAGAAAATGAGCCTTTAACCTTTAAAGAGGCTATGTCCAGTCCTGAAGCTCCTTTATGGAAAGAAGCATCCTTGATGAAGTTGAATCCATCTTGCAAAATCACACTTGGGAATTGGTGGATTTGCCACCAGGTTGTAAACCTCTTGGGGTACAAGTGGATTTTCAAAAGAAAATTGAAAGCAGATGGATCAATCGACAAATACAAGGCAAGACTTGTAGTCAAAGGTTTTAGATAGAAAGAAGGTCTAGATTACTTTGACACATACTCACCGGTTACTAGAATAACATCCATTAGAATGCTAATTGGCATTGCATCTCTATACAATCTAGAAATTCATCAAATGGATGTTAAAACCGCTTTCTTAAATGGTGAGTTAAATGAAGAAATTTACATGGAACAACCAGAAGGGTTTTCTATTCCAGGGAAAGAAAAGAAAGTGTGTAAATTGGTTAAATCATTATATGGTTTAAAACAAGCCGCAAAGCAATGGCATGAGAAATTTGACAAGGCAATGATGTCAAATAGTTTTAAAATTAATGAGTGTGACAAATGTGTTTATATTAAAAACACAGACAAAGGTTATGTCATTATATGTCTTTATGTAGATGATATGCTCATCATAAGTAGTAATAATGACATGATTAAAACTACCAAGAAAATGTTGAATAAACATTTTGACATGAAGGACATGGGCATTGCTGATGTAATTCTTGGTATGAAAATTACCAAAACATCAGAAGGTTATACTTTGTCACAATCTCATTACATTGAGAAAATACTTGACAAATTCAGCAAAGATGATGATCATCTTGCTAGAACTCCTGTAGATGTTAATTTGTATCTTTCTAAGAATATACAGGAAAGTATTTCTCAATTAGAGTATGCCCAAATTATTGGAAGCTTAATGTACTTGATGAACTGCACTCGCCCAGATATAGCTTATGCAGTAAGTAAATTAAGTAGATATACGAGTAATCCGGGAGTAGAACACTGGAAAGAAATTATAAGGGTTCTAAGATATCTCCGATTTACTCGTAACATTGGGCTTCATTATACTAGATATCTAGCAGTACTTGAAGGATACTGTGATGCAAATTGGATATCGGATACTAGAGACTCAAAATCCACCAGTGGGTATGTCTTTACTCTTGGTGGGGCGGTTATATCTTGGAAATCTTCCAAACAGACTTGTATTGCTAGGTCTACTATGGAATCAGAATTCATAGCCTTAGACAAAGCAGGGGAAGAAGCAGAATGGCTTCACCACTTCCTTGAAGATATTCCAATTTGGCCAAAACCGGTGCCTGCTATATGCATACATTGTGATAGTCAATCAGCAATTGGTAGAGCACAGAGTCATATGTATAATGGTAAGTCACGACACATACGTCGTCGACATAACACCGTGAGACAACTACTCTCTAATGGAATTATTTCCATAGAATATGTTAAGTCTAAAGACAAGATAGCGGATCCACTAACCAAGGGGTTAGCAAGAGAGTTAGTTGAGAATTCATCGGGGGGAATGGGACTTAAGCCTATTAAATAAGAGTTACCACAACGGCAACCCAACCTAGTTGACTGGAGATCCTAAGATCTAGGTTCAAAGGGACAACCGAGTTATGATTGACTCAGAAGGATCACTGTGGAGTCCAACTCCTACCCATTTCTATGATGAAATAAGTGATGTCTGCAGCGATTTAGGTTAAGTAATACTTTTAATGATTCTTATATCTAGGTAAACCTAGTGGAGTATGGCAGGATACTTTTCAAAAGAATCACCTATATGAGTGTGAACTGGGCCGGTTCTATGAGATTTGTGAAGGGCTACAATTCTCTAGAGCACTCATGAAAGACAAGGTTGTTCAGGGCCAAAATGAACACAATAGTGAGAACTAAAGCGTATGCAGGAATATACTGTGTGAGTTCTATTGTCTTGGTTTACACAAACGGCTGAACAGTTCAAGACATTATGTTCACTGGTTAGCTAGTAAATCCGATAGTGTCTCACAAGGGAAGGTTCAAAGCCAAAAGCTACCTATCCTTTGCAGAATATTTCCAATTTCTGTACTCTCTGATTAGATCATGTTGTTGCATTTTCTCTCCGTCAAATTCCATTCATGTGGGGGATTGTTAGAAAAATGGTTTAATATAGGCATATTTTTTTTAGCTCAATTTGAGTGGGTCCGAAGAGGTGAAGTGTTTCTTGCCGCATGGCAGGTCACACGGTGAAGACGGAACGTCAAAACCATTTATGAGTGAATGGGAAGTTAACGTCGTTTTCGGATCTAACATTAATTTTTTAGATAAAATTCATTTGAATTTTTCAATAAAAATTATTGTGGGAATTTAATTTAATTCTAAATTTAAATTTTGGATTCCTAAGTGGTTTCCTAAAATTTATAATTATGAGAATTTAATTTAATTCTAAATTCAAATTGTGACTTCTTAAAAAATGATTAAACTATTCAAAATAGTTTAATAGTTGTTTTCCATTAGTTATATATATATATATATATTTCTAATAGTTTTTTAATAAAGTTCCAAACTCTTCTTGCGTTTGACCAACGGTTACCTTTTTGAATTTTGGTACAACCGTCAAGATTATTTGAATACTCTTGTGCACCTGTTCATTGAGAGAGTGCATCTGTTCATTTAAATTGGTTGCACCTATACGAGGACTTTGTTTGCCTATATATATACAATCTTTTTCAACACTCCTTTGGATCCGAAATGAAAACCAGTCCGTAAATCTGATTTTGCAATCCGAAAATTGAGTCTGAAATTCTTGTCTCTTTGTTATCCATTTTCTTTTAGTGCATTATTCTTCATATTTAGTTTTAGAATAAATTAAAGAGAGTATAGTTCACAGGTTTCGGTCGCTGAACAAATTTATTTGAAGTGCTTTTATAAATTTGTGAAGATCATTGTATCCTGGGAGATAGACGCCATTCAACCGTAAGCACCGTAGCGGGGCGAATCTGTCTTAAGGACAGAGTGTCACACACTTGACTTGGTCTTAAATTATTTATTCGGTTCAACGAAATAAATTCGGTATGTTATTTATTTATTTTGTTTGAATTATTTCAAGTTATTTTATTTACACAGAAGATTGTTCCAACATAAACTTCAACATATCAGATCACAGTCAGAGCACAGCATAACAGAACCAACAAAACCCTCTGCAACCCACCAAAACAGGTACAGCTTCAGGCAGAACAGACTCCCCTGTGACACACCTTATCACACCTTTCTCAGTAGCTCTTCAAACAAAACTAACACTAATCAACAGAAACACAGCACCAACAGCAGCCCACCTCCACCCTGCCACACTTTCTTATTAAGACCCAAAACACCTCTTAACTGGCTTAAAATTAAAGACAACATCGTTAACTGAGAATGATGCACCACTGAAATGAGATCTCATCCAAATTGCACTCTCACCTTGATACACTCACACAGGTTCCAACTCACACAGGTTCCAACTCACAACCCTTTAGATAATACAACCTTACATTCTCCTACCCAAACAAAATCTGATTTGCTCCAGGTTATGCAGAAAATCAGTTACAGAAAAAAGAAAATCCCTGGACGTGGATTTTAACCAAATTGCAAGCCTAACAATGATAACTTCAAGAAGTTCTTCCATGTTAGGTTGAGTATCTTGGAAGATGCACTCATTCCGGTGCTTCCAAATGGACCAGAGAGCCACCAAGGGGATAGCATTCCAAATTATTTTTTCAGCTTTCATGAACTTGTTCCCAGCCCATCACTGCAGTAAGCCATCAACAGTTTGAGGCACTACCCAAAGAGCTCCCCACCATTGCAGGAGACCAGTCCAAACTCTCCAGATCGAAGGACACCAGATAAGCACATGTTCAACTGTTTCTTGTCCAGCTTTGCAGAAAAATACATACAGTGGCAGCACTATCCTCCAGCACACCAATTCTGTGTAAGAACACTGAAGTTTTTACCTTATGCTTCCATGCTAGCCATCCAAAAAATTGAACTTTAGGTGTAAGGTACTTGATCCACACTAATCTGCTAGAGTTATTGACTTCACCATGCTCAAAATCAGTATGCTTGTATAAGGTTGAGACAAAAGATTGACCAGATTTGGAAGCTAACCAGAGTACTCTGTCTTTCACAAGCAAATTCAAAATAGGACCAGGTCTGGTATAGAGGTTCAAATTGAGGAGCTCTTCTTGTTCCCATTGAAACAAGGCCCTTCTAAAGCTAATCACCCAATTTTCAGAGTTACCCCTTTTATCAGCATAATCCCTGAGAGTCCCATCCTTCTCATTTGACAACCTGAACAATCTAGCAAAAGATTCTTTAAGGCTAACTCCACCAGTCCAGCAATCATGCCAGAAGGAAACTCTACAACCATTACCCACTCTAATCTGAAGGTTATTAATATAAAATTGCAGAAGGCTGACTTTTTGATTTGCTGCCACCAATATATCACCCCAAATCTTGGATACTCTAACTCCTAAATGAATATCTGGACGCCAGTTTCCACCTTCAGCTTTGTATTTGCAGACTAACACCTGCTTCCATAGAGCTTGTTCCTCATTGGCATACCTCCACCACCACTTAATTAATAAACAAACATTCTTGTCTCTGATTCTTCTAACACCCAATCCCCCTTGCTTAGTACTTTTAGTTACCTCATCCCATCTCACTAGATAAACTTTCCTCTTAAGTTCAGCTCCACCCCATAGGAATGAGGCTTGTAACTTTTCAATTTCTTTTGCTATCCCTTTTGGAATTTTGAACAGAGAGAGATAGTGCACCGGCAGACTAGATAACACTGATTTAATTAGTGTTAATCTTCCTGCAAAGGAGAGAAATCTTCTCTTCCAACAAACAAGCCTGAGCTTTATCTTGTCCAAGACAGGCTTCCAGATCAACTTTCTATGGGGGCTTGCTCCCAATGGCAACCCCAGATACTTGATTGGTGCTGACTTAACTTTACAATTTAGCATACCTGCAAACTCATAGAGCACAGATTCAGAGATACCAAACCCACAAATTACACTTTTGTGGTAATTTATTTTAAGCCCTAAAACAATTTCAAAACACCTAAGGATCCTTTTTAAATTAAGCACTTCTGACCATACAGCATCACAAAACAACAGAGAATCATCTGCAAATTGAAGATGTGACACAACCACATTATTATCACCAAAAACTACTCCTTTTAGCAGCCCCAACTCCCGAGCTCTCATAAGTAAAATGTTTACTAAATCCTTGTATTCTTATCATACTTATTTATTTTATTTTTTAAAATCTTTCAAAGCTCCAACAAGTCTCTTCTCTAGAAATTAGGCATCTTGAATTTGAAGTCCTTAGAAATTTGATGGCTATAGATTGTATTGCTCCTAATATTGGTCCACTAGACAACACCTTCTTGAACTTCTCAAATTCATGTTGGAGTTCGGTTATAACTTGTGTCTTCTCCTTTGCTAGCTTGTTGAGCGAGTAAAGTGACATTAGATTCCGACACAATCCATAAAAGCATCCATCGTTTGCTCTAGCTTCGTTCACGAAAAATACCCTAGCCCCTTCGTTGATGGCATCCACGCGTGTCTGCCACCGCTCCATTTGATCATTATCAATTGGGATGACTTGTTCAATTCGTTTGGCCTTGTCAAGCAATTGTTGCAGTGGAGTTGTTGCACTCCTCAGGCTCTCAAAATGATTTTTGAACTTCTCTATGCTGTCTTCCTAGTCTTTCACATAGGAAAGCTCATTCCAAATTGGACCGATAATGTTTCTCCCAATTTTCCCTGCAATGAAAATAGCAATGTCTACACACATTTTCTCGCTTCTTTTGATTACTCTCTTTCTCTCTCTTTTTTTGTAATAGAGTCTTTTTATATACAAGGATAAAATTGTGTATATCTAAATCTTCACAAACCTTGGAAATAGAAGAAAATTCAAAAACAAGAAATAAGAACCTATCTTCTAATTTTTTGTATAGAGATTAGAGGAGCACACCATGTGCTGCATAGACTATAAAGTGTACATTTTAAGTCCTTCCCCCAACCCTAAATATGATCACAAGAAGTAAAGAGCATAGAAAACACAAAGTGAGGATTTGAAAATGGTTACACAAACAAACCACACACTTGATTCAATTTATAATTTAGTTGCCGTATGTAGGATCATCACCAAAAATTTAAAAAAATAGGAAATATGAAATATAATATTAGTAATTTATTTCAAATCTGGTCAACAATCATATAAAAATATTGTATTTTTAAAATTAATCAACCACACGTTTAACATCCTGCTCTGTTTTTTCATTTTTCTTTTTTTAATAAGAAAAAAAAAAGTATATACCTTGGTACCATATATCATAGTTTTCTCGTACAGAAACAAACGACACACTTTATCCAATTTCTACTGATAGTTGTGTTTTATATTTCTTATTTTTAAAGTTTTTGGTGATGATTTTATGAACTAAATTATATTGGAAAGTGTTTAGGCGTGCAAGGTATATATTATGCGTGTAAGTTCTCACAAATATACATAAATTACCTCACAAAATTGCGTAAGTTCTCATAAATATACATAAGTTGTGATTTCTCAAATTTTTATGAGTTAACTTACATATATTTGTGAAAATTTATACAACTTTATAAATAACTTACATATATTTATATGAATTTATACAAATATATAATATATATATTTGTACACTTAAGAATTACCCCTATTAATGTATCTCCCATTTGGCCAACAACCACATAAAATATTGCCTTTTTAAAATTAGTTAACCACACGTTAAACACGCTGCTCCTTTTTATTTTTTTAATTAAAAACAAAATATATACATTGGGCCCAATATATCATAAGCAATGCTATCAATTCAAATGAATTACAAACATGTTAGGAATCCATATGTATAGTATATTGGACTATTTTAATATCTTTTATTTATTTAATTATTTTTAGTGATTTTGTGTCTTGTCCATGAATGAAGATTATTGAAAAGTCATGGGTGTTGGTGGTGAGTTAGTATTTAGAAGTTATGGGACTCTCCCTTTTCTCTAATTTAATAGTCATTATTTTTTGGTATAATTTGTAATGTCCTGGTGGCCTATAAATTATTCCTCTTATCTACTCATTCCTACTCCAACTCTTTTTACACTTAAGAGATTACTAACCAAAGAATGGTGTTTTTCTTGGTGGGGTTTTGGGTTCACCATTTTGTACAAAGTTGGCCTGAACCATACGATAAATGGTTGGATTGTTATATCCTAGAGGGGACAAGCCATAGTTTAGTGACTGCTGCATTGGTAGTTGGGTTCTTCTTACCGTAGTGGGCTTGATCTCCTTAAAGAAGACAAGATATCCGTACCTCAGTCTGATCTATTTGTATCTCATTTTTTTGCATTATTTCTCAATAAAATATAATTCTTCTGGTATTTTCACCAACAATTTTAAGGAGACCAAAATGGAACAAGTACTAAAAAAAGTCAATAATGGAATCAGAGATCTCAACAAGCTTTTTAAGTTCAAGGGAGTTCATTTTAAAAGGTAGAAAGGAAAATTTCTTTTTTACCTCAGCCTTTTGAAAGTTGTTTATGTTCTTACCGAAAAGAACCCAATCAAAATCTCAACCAAGGAGATGAATGATAAAGACTACGAGGCACATGAAGCAAAAGTGGCTTCGTACAATACAAATGAGTATAAATGTCATTTTTATCTCTTCTTTTTTTTATTTTTTGATCAGCAAAAAGAAATTTTATTGATGAATAATAAGATACACCATACATCAATAAAGATGATGGATGCAAAAGCATCAAAGCTACGTAATATGATCCTAACTAAGTTCGCACCATAGAACAAGTCCAATCATTTGCAGCATCGCATCAAGGTGGTGAGTAACCAACCAAACATAACAAGTGAACAAACTACCAGCCCCCCAACAGCATACTACCAGCAGCAACACAACCAACAATGAAAATAAAAAAAACTAATGCCGCAACACTAACACAATCAAAACAACAGCCATACTAATCCCCTGAGCCACTCATTAGACTGATGAGAAAACATCACTCCAGAGCATGCACTGGTAAACCAAAATCAGACCACATGTCAATCAACTAACCTAATTTTTCTCAACATAAAAAGTCAAAAATAAGGCTTTTAGTGACAAAATTTTGAAAATGTCATTAATAAATAGGCTTTTAGGAACAAAATAATTTGGTCTCAAAATGGTTTATTTTTTTAGACAAAAATTTGGTTCCAAATAGATAATAATTCGTCACTAATGTCCAATTTTCGTTGCTAAAAATATAATAATGACATTTTTCGCAATAAAAATATTTGGTTCCTAAAAAATAATTTTGTTCCTACATTTTGGTCCTCAAAACCTTAATTTTTTGTAGTGAGTATTGGCTTTGATCCACAGTGCAACTCTAATCTTAATTAACTCACAGACTTCCACCAAAAGATGATGCTTGCCATTGAATATGCAGTCATTTCTCATTGTCCAAATAGACCATAAAACTGCAAATGGAATTGCATTCCAGATTTTATTTTCAAACTTACCTTTAATCCCTCTCCACCAATCCAACACACCTTTAGGATTAGCAGGGACCACCTATTCCATACCCCACCAATTCAAAATATTTGTCCAAACCTTCCATGCAAACTGGTGTTGTAATAATACATGACAATTAGTTTCAACATCATTGCTACAAAAAACACACTCTGTGCTAGTATCTTGACTAAGACAACCCACCATTTGAAGAAAAGATCTTGTTTTAATTCTACCCTTCCAAACAAGCTAGCCAAAAAATTTCACTTTTGGTGGGGAAATATTGTTCCAGATCCATTTTGTAGACCCCAATCCTTGACCCACATCATTCCTACTGTAAGCTGAATTAACAGTGAATATACCTACAGATGAGGCACTCCAAACTAGAGAATCCACTCTATCTGACAAGATGGGCTCAAGTGAAGTAAGATATGATCTGAATCTTCCCACTTCATCCTCCTCCCAAGCCCTCAGACATCTCTTGAAATTGAAGAACCACCCAGCTGATAAACTTCTCTTGTCAATCATCTGTTTAAGAGTAAGCTCATTTTTATCTCTTAAATTGCCTTGCTGATCAATTTTATGATTACTATGACACCACTTACACTCCCACAAAGAAAATTTGGAATGCTTTACAGGCTAAGTATGATACTGAAGAAGTAGGAGCAAAAAAGTATGCAGCTAGCCGATTTTTTCCCTTTCAAATGGTGCATGGAAAATCTGTTGTGGAGCAAGCATAAGATTTCCAAATGATAGTTGCAAAAGTAAGATCTAAAAGTATCAAGATTGGTGACAACTTGGTAGTTGCAGGACTTTTTGACAAGTTACAGCCATCTTGGAGAGAGTTCCAAAAGAACGTACGCCACAAACAAAAGGAGACTTCCTTAGAGAAATTGATCACTCACATCCGAGTCGAAGAGGAGGCTAGAGGCCAAGATACATTGATAACACAAGAGAATAATGCCAATTGCACCACAAAGGTAAATTTTGTTTTAGCAAACAATAACTTACTCAAAGGTGAAAATTCCAAGAATGCTTACTTGAAGCCTTATAAAAAGAAAATGAAGAATTATGGTAAACCTCACAATAAATGGATTAATCCGAATAAGAACCAAGGTCCACCACCTCCACATAATTTTACATGCTTTGTCTATGGCAGAAGTGGGCATATTGCTTGAACTTGCAAATTCTGAAAATGTGCACCTAACCCAAAGGCTAATGTTATCAAGGAGCCATTTGTGGCAATGATTACAGACATTTGCATGGTTAATTATGTTGAAGGTTGGTGGGAAAATTCTAGTGCTAATAGACATGTTTGTTATGATAAAGCTTGGTTTAAGGTGTGTACTCCCTTTGATAATGAGAAAACAATTATGTTTGGTGACTCTAGTCAAACCAAAATACTTGGGAGTGGTGAGGTTGACTTTAAGTTCACCTCTAGATGTGTGCTTACTTTAAAAGATGTGCTTCATACACCATCCATGAGGAAGAATTTGAAGTGAAGTTATTTGTTGAATAAGGCTAGCTTTAAGCAAATTATGGAATCTGATCAATATGTGATTACCAAGAAGGGTATTTTTGTGAGTAAGGGTTATGCTTGTGATGGGATATTCAAATTGAATGTTGATGAAAAATCTAGAAATCCTCTAGATGTTGATTTGTGATTATGTACCAATTTTAAGCAGTAAACAACAATCCCAATCAAACAATCAAGACAAATCGACACAACGATTTTATGTGGAAAAACCACAATTGGACACCTCCAATTGTGATAAAAAAAACCATGGGCAACAGCTACAAAGCAATCCACTAAGAAGATATAAAGGAATTACACAGGTATACTCTCAATTACCTAGCGAATCCATGCCCGAATTGAACCAACCCCTATGTGCCTCTTCTAACCCCGTCTTCACCTTGGAATTGTCTTGATGATGAGCAACTCCAGAATCCACCAAAGCTTCAGGCTCGAATTCTTCAGAATCCACCGAAGAACAACTCTCTCTTTTGTGTAGAACAAACAAATAATCCTTTGATGTATACTCTCTAAACCATGAGTTGAATACTCAATCAAAACATCAAACAAAACTAGCAAAATATCCCCAGATATAAACCTTAATATCCAAATAGTAGATCTGGAGCAGTAATCCTAGTTTTGGATTGAAACAAATACTTATAGAAATCTGGGACTGCGAAGCTCGCTCGAGCGAAGACTCTCTCGCTTGAGCGAGGAACCAAAGACGCGTGTTTTCCATAAGTGGCTTCGCTCGAGCCACGCATCCTTCGCTCGAGCGAACATTCATCTCTTTCAGGTTTTTACACAGACGCAGCCTTCGCTCGAGCGAGCAAGGGCGGACATGCAATTTCGAATGCATTTTTGCATTTTGCTTCGGGGGCGCTGCCCCTCGACCTCGCCGCGCCTGCCGGACCGCCAAGGCGTTGCCTTGGACCAGCTGACCGGGCAGCTCGATCCCCGTCATAATCAGCGAAGTGGCAATCTTGAAAGAATTAACATCACAAAACTTCTCTGCAAGGCACAATTCAGGTTGGATTCGCATCTAAAAACTCATAGCCTTACTGAAATAAAAAGTACAAAAACAATACAACTTAAAGGAGTTTTGTCAAACGGGGTTGCCAAGAATAAAAACCTAACAATCTCTCCCTTTGGCAATGCCGTGACAAAACACACCTAACAAATAAAATCCTAATCACCCCAACCCATTACAGCCAACAAACGCAAACTTCTTTCTCAAGGTCATGATCTGCAAAACAGCTATTAGTGCCACAGTTTCCAAAACAACTATTAGTGCCACAAGAGTATAGGGAAAAACAATAAACATATGACTAGACCTTGAAGCATGGATATAATAAGGATGGCCTGGTTAGTGACTCTGAGGTAGCCTTTTCCTCATGGCTAGACTACAAAGAATAGAGGGGGAAAGCCGTGGAGATGCAAAAAGATGGAAGGTGGTTAAGAGACTCAACATCACCCAAGATATGCTAGTATTGGTCAATTCCTCTAGAAAAACAAAAGATACCATGCCAGAAGTCCGTAGAGAAAAAAGATCACTAAGGCAGAAGACTCTGATATTTGTTAATCCAAGAGTGTGTACAGAATGAGACATACTAATCAAAGAACACACACTCCGAAATGAGTAATGACCACAGAAAGCACACACATATTAACATGTAATGGATATTCTTATCAATTCCAACATGCACCAAGGTCCACTCAAAAATTTCAAGCTTGCAAAACCATACTAAGAAAATCTTTTGGGGTTTTTTTTTTTTTTTTTTTTTTTAACAACAAAGCAAGACAAAAAATGAACAAGCACACATTTTTTTTCTAAACAAAGCAAGACAGAAAACAAACATGCACACATTAAACGACTCAAAAAGAAAAAAAACACACAAAAACCCAAAAACTAAAAAGAATAAACAAATTAATACAAATCAAGTTTTCTCACCCAAACCGCTTTAGTATGAAAAAAATTGTGAGCATTGCGGTTCTTGGGTGGTGTCTTGACGTTGTGGTTCCCTTTGCTTTCAATGGGAACCCGTCTCGACTTGGTTTCAAACTTCCTATTTTTAGGTCTAGGCAAATACACTCTCCCATGCAACTTATAACAATAAGGGCAAATATGACCATACATACCACAATGATAACAAATAAAAACAGGGCGTACAGGGTGTACCTTCTTTTCTTTTACCTTACCAACTCTAGGAAGTTTGAGAAGTCCATCCTTATGTTAAATTTTTTGTTCTCCCTTTCCTTGAGTTCTTATATCATGAGATGTGAAAGCACTCTGTTTTTGCTCTTTCTTACCACCAAACCCAATGCCACTCTTGTTAGAACAAATTTGTTGAGACCCAATGATATTGTCTAAAGTCTTTGATCCTTTGTTCCAAAGACCAATGGTAGCCATAGCATACTTGAGCTCTTCCTCTTTCTTGATCATTAGTTCTTCCAAAGCAACTTGAGACATCTCAAGAGATTCATTCTTTTCTTCATACGTTGCATAGATTTGCTGTAGCTCATTCCTCTCTGTCTCACAAGTCAAGAGTTTTGCACAAAGGGTTTGTCGATCATTAGCTATCTTGATGGCATCAATCCTAACCTCAGAAATCTCCTTCTTAAGTTTGACGTTCTCACTTTCACATGCTTTGAGCTTCGTTGTGAGTTTGTCATTCAATTTGGATAAGTTAAGAGACTCTTTATACAACTTTTCATAAGCTTGCTCGAGCTCTTCATCATCACTCTCCGAGGATTCATCATCAGTGGCATTCTCAACCAACCTCTTCGGACACTCTGTTCGTCCTTCAGTTTCGGAAGCCGCCATAAAAGCAGGGAATTGTTTATGTCCCTCTTCGCCTTGATCTTCGTTGTCACTTTCATCTTCATCAGATTCTGATTCATCATCCCAAGTGATGGCGAGGGCTTTCTTCTTCCTCAAACGAGTGGGGCATTCTGAAGCCAAGTGGCCAAATCCTTGGCATTCATAGCATTGGACTCTTTTAGAGTTCCCTTGTATCTTTCCTTTCTCCTTCTTGGCTATAGAATAAATTTTGAGTTTATCTTTGCCTTTAGATTTATGAGTATGAGTAGATTCCAAAAGATTAGGATTCTTTTTCAAAAAAGATTTTTTAAATTGTTTAACAAAAGCAGCCGTAATCTTGGAATCTATCTCACAATCCTCATCAGAATACTCTCTAACTCTATGAGCACTACTAAAAGCAATAGCATCTTTTTGTTTCTTTTTGAAATTCCTATGTGCCTCATAAGTTTGGAGATTTCCAACCAAGTGATCCAGCTTGAGGTTGTCAACATCTTGAGCCTTCTTAATAGCCGTAACTTTTGGTTGGAACCGATCAGGCAAGGATCTCAAAATTTTTCCCACAACTTTGGATTATGGTATTTTTTTCACCTAAATTGAAGCTGGAATTTACAATGTTACTCAACTTCGCATAAAATTCATCAAAGGTCTCACTATCTTTCATTGAAAGGTTTTCGAAACTAAACGTGAGCCTTTGAAGTTTTGAGCGTTTAACAGAAGAAGTGCCCTCGTGAATAGTTTGTAAGATATCCCAAGCCTCTTTTGCGACTTCACAATTGCAAATACGACTAAACTCTTCAGGTGTGACAGCGCAAAAGAGAGAATTGATAGCTTTACTATTCCAGCTACTATTTTGGTAATCAATTGTGTCCCACTTATCGATTGGTTTGGGGAAAGTTACTCCATCAACAGTAATTGTCGGTTCAGTCCACCCATACATGACAGATTGCCAAACTTTTTCATCAATAAATTTTAAAAACGATCTCATACGAGCTTTCCAAAAAGAATAATTGGATCCGTCAAGTAGGAGTGGTCGAACCATAGAATTTCCCTCATGAATTGTATTCATTTTCACAAATCAAACAAGATCTCGCTCTAATAGATTTGTAAAACAAAAAATAAATAAAAATAGAGCAACCCACTCTGATACCAATTGAAAAATCTAGAAATCCTCTAGATGTTGATTTGTGATTATGTACCAATTTTAAACAGTAAACAATAAACCAAATCAAACAATCAAGACAAATCGACACAACGATTTTACGTGGCAAAACCACAATTGGACACCTCCAATTGTGATAAAAAAAAACTACGGGCAACAGCCACAAAACAATCCACTAAGAAGATACAAATGAATTACACAGGTATACTCTCAATTACCTAGCGAATCCACGCCCGAATTGAACCAACCCCTATGTGCCTCTTCCAACCCCGTCTTCACCTCGGAATTGTCTTGACGATGAGCCACTCCAGAATCCACCAAAGCTTCAGGCTCGAATTCTTCAGAATCCACCGAAGAACAACTCTCTCTTTTGTGTAGAACAAACAAATAATCCTTTGATGTATACTCTCTAAACCATGAGTTGAATACTCAATCAAAACATCAAAGAAAACTAGCAAAATATCCCCAGAAATAAACCTTAATATCCAAATAGTAGATCTGGAGCAGTAATCCTAGTTTTGGACTGAAACAAATACTTATAGAAATCTGGGACTGCAAAGCTCACTCGAGCGAAGACTCTCTTGCTCAAGCGAGGAACCAAAAACGCATGTTTTTCATAAGTGGCTTCGCTCGAGCCACACATCCTTCGCTCGAGCGAACATTCATCTCTTTCAGGTTTTTACACAGACGCAGCCTTCGCTCGAGCGAGCAAGGGTGGACATATAACTTCGAATGCATTTTTGCATTTTGCTTCGGGGGTGCTGCCCCTCAACCCCGCCGTGGTGCTGCCCCGGACCCGCCAAGGGGTGTTGCCCCTGGACCCCCGCGAGCTGACCAGGCAGCTCGATCCCCGTCATAATCAGCGAAGTGGCAATCTTGAAAGAATTAACATCACAAAACTTCTCTGCAAGGCATAATTCGAGTTGGATTCGCATCTAAAAACTCATAGCCTTACTGAAATAAAAAGTACGAAAACAAATACAACTTAAAGGAGTTTTGTCAAATGGGGTTGCTAAGAATAAAAACCTAACAGTTGAGATTAATAAGCCATCTACCAATTCGGTTTATATGTTGTCTTTTTTAAATTTTTAGTATGCTCGCTTGTGTCATATTAACAGTAAATATATAGGAATCATGAATAGTTTAGGATTAATTCCTAAATTGACAAAAAAAAAATTGAGAAATGTGAAGTTTGCAGTAAAGAAAAAAATTATCAAGAGGCCTCATAACAGTGTTGAGAAAAAATCGAATTGCTAGAATTGTTTCATACTGATTTGTGTGAGTTTGAAAGAATTTTAACTCATGGTGGTAACCAATATTTTATCACTTTTCTTGATGATTTTTCAAAATGTACAAACATATATTTATTAAAAAATAAAGTGATGCTTTTGAGAAATTTAAAGAATTCCTTCTTGAAGTGGAAAATCAATTCAGTAAAAAAATTAAGAGAATTAGAAGTGATAGAAGCCAGGAGTATGAATCTCTTGGATTCAACTTTTTTGTTCAGTCATTGGGAATTATTCATAAGACTACTCCACCATATTCACATTCATCTAATGGCGTAGCTAAAAGAAAGAATATAACGTTAATTGACTTGACGAATGCTATGTTTATTGATTCAAGTGCTCCCTCAAATCTTTAGGGCAAGGCTATTTTGACAGCTTGCCTTGTGATAAATAGAGTGCCACACAAAAAGAATAAAATTGTACCTTATGAATTGTGGAGAGGACATAAACCAAATCTAAATTATTTGAGGGTTTGAGGTTGTTTAGATTTTGTGAGACTTGTAGGTCCTAAACAACCTAAATTGGGTGATTGAGCTACCACTTGTGCTTTTCTTGGGTATAAGTTGCATAGTATAGTTTATAGATTTTTTCATATGAAAAATAATATTATTTTTTAATCAGGTGATGTTATTTTTCATAAAAATAAATTTCCTTTCAAATCTAGAAATAGTAAGGGTCAAATATTTTTCTGAAAATATTTTATTCATGTCTAGTTCTTCTACTCCATCTCATGTTTTTCAAGAACTAGAAAATTCTCAAATCCAACCATGGAAGAGTAAACGAGCCAGAGTTGAAAAAGATTTTGGCTTTGACTATTATCTTTACAATATAGAAGAAATTCCTCTTACGGTGCAAAAAGCTTTATCATCACCTAATATTATTTTCTGGAGAGAGGCTGTAAATGATGAGATAGATTCACTACTTTCAAATAAAACATGAAATCTAGTGGATCTACCTCCAGGTTGTAAAACTATTGGGTGTAAATGGGTCCTCCGTTAAAAACTTAAACCGGATGGAACTATAAATAAATATAAAGTAAGGCTTGTCGCTAAAGGTTTTAAGCAAAAGTTGGTCTTGATTTCTTTGATACTTTTTCTCCAGTTACTAGAGTTACATCTATTAGACTGTTAATAGCAGTGGCTATAATTCATGATTTAAAAATTCATCAAATGGATGTGAAAACAATATTTTTAAATGGAGATCTAGATGAGGAGATTTACATGGACCAACCCGAGCACTTTGTGGAGCCTAGCCAAGAAAGCAAAATGTGTAAGCTAACTAATCCCTTTATGGTTTAAAACAAGCTCCTAAACAATAGCACGAGAAATTTGATTCTTGCATGCTTGAGAATGGCTATAAGACTAATGAATGTGATAAGTGCATATATTATAAAACTTGTGAGAATACACATGTGATTATTAGCCTATATGTGGATGATCTACTTATCTTTGGCTCTAATTTGCATATTATAAATAAGACTAAAAATATTATTAACAACCACTTTGATATGAAAAATCTTGGTGAAGCCAATTTTATTTTGGGAATTAAAATTACCAAGACTAATGATGGTTTTTTTCTTGATCAGTCACATTGTGTTGAGAAAATTTTAAAGAAATATAATTTTCTATACTATAAACATGTTCCTACTCCTTTTGACACAAGCATACATTTACCTGTTGTAACAAATGAAAAAGAAATGATTAATCAAAAGATATATGCTAGCATGATTGGTAGTTTGAGATATGCCACTGACTATACTAGACCTAACATTGCATATGTTGTTAGAGTATTTAATAGGTTTACAATCAAGCCAAGTCGAGATCATTGGCTAGCCATAGAATGAATGATGAGATATTTATCTGGTATAAAAAATTATGGTTTGTTTTATAAAAAGTATCTTGTAGTACTTGAGGGATATAGTGATGCTAATTAGAACACTTTGTCAGGTGATTCTCTCTCTACCTCGGGTTTTATTTTTACCTTAGGTGGTGATGCTATATGTTGGAAGTCTAAAAAACATACTATAATTGCTAATTCTACAATAGAAGCTAAGCTTATAACGTTAGCTTCAGTATGTGAGGAAGCAAATTGGTTGAGAGATTTGTTATATGAAATCCCTTTTGGGGAAAAACCAATTCCTCCTATGTTAATTCGTTGTGATAGCACTGCTGCTATTGGTAAAGTTAGCGACCGTTTTTATAATGGTAAATCTAGATCTATTAGAAGGAAACACATCAATGTGAGATTATATTTGAGTAATGGCATCATAACTGTCATGACCCAAACCTGTCCCTAAGGGTTTAACATTGTAACCAGCCAATAATCCGTGATTACCAAAGGCCTGCTTAACAATGAAAACAATAATACAATAATAAGGGTCGGTGGAAGGCTGTAAAGAAAACAATAAAATGTCCAAAGAGCTATGATAACTTAAATGAACAAACAAACTTATATATATAGATATTCACATAAGTTCAAGTCCAAACATGCCATAACTTGGGGAATTAAATCCCAGTAACAAAACGGTCAAAAACAAAAGTCTGAAACAAAAACTCCACAACATAGGATCATAGCCACAAGTGGGCAAGGTAAAAACAACCAAAAGCCATAACATGTGACGGTTCGGAACCTCACGAGGAGGCACAATAGTTGGCTTGACAAAACAAGGTTCGGGTCAATGCCGCTAAAACCGATCCGGTGCTTGATCGCCTACATACATATAATAAATAGTGAACTAAAGCCCAATGAATAACAAATGTGTAAAAGGTTTATGAATGATGTCCTTAAAGCAATTCAAACAGTCAGTTTCAGTAAATCAATACACAAAGCAGAATTCCTTACATTTCCAAGTCATATGAAATCATAACAGTCATAAGTGATACATCCAACAGCAGAACAATACAGTCATTTGATGGCCATCAATAGAGTAACAGTAGTTCCAAGAATTGGAACTGATAGAGATCTCTGTAATAGTAATAGTGAACAGTAACAGTAAACAGTAGCAGTATGCTATGGATGCCACGAATACAGTTCATAAATTAGGACAATCATTCATTCAAAAACATAATCATTTCAGATTACAATACATTTCATTGTTTAGAAAATAATTCTAATTGAACATAACTTTACAACATTGTTACTCACAGTGGGCTCCCTGAATTTCATGCTTAAGATGCGCTAAAGGTGTGGCATCCATCCCTGTAGCTTGCCTTTCATGCTCTTTTCGAATATGATAGCCCTATAATTCGGACTCTCGTGGTTCTGAATCTGATCTCGCAAGTGCAATGTGAAATAGATAAACACAAAAGAGTCCAAATCTGGCAAATCTTTTAGAAAATCGATTTTGAATCAAAATGCCAAAAATGGACTTCTTTGCCAAATACAAAGTCGCCACCTAAATATTTTTGAAAAATTTAGGAAATCCAAGACTCGTGCCAAAGGCCACTCGTCATCACCAAAGTGTCCCGTCTTGGGAACTTAGGTATGAGAAGAGAAGGTCATGAATTGAGCACCCCACTCGCCCGATCAAAATCGACCCCTACTAATTATGATATGATTCTTATTTACATTATATGCTCTTGTTCCGATTATTAGACTAATTTTACTATGTGTTGCACACAAATATAGACTAATTTGTAAAAATTGGAACGTTTTGATCTCATGTTTGTTTGAAAATTGTTTCGCATATGTACCACTCAAAAAAGTGATCTCATATGCACATTCATCAAATTATTCCAATTTAAGCAATTAGCCTCCATCTACAGGCATTTAAATAATTTATCACTTAAGCAATTAGCCTCATAGCAAGCATGCTAGACATGGCAACAATCATACTCATGCAATATGTTAAAGCAATAAAATGCTCATCTAATACTCCGAGGCGAGCCAAAACAAGCAAAATAATTAGAAACATGCATGGCACTAATTAATTCAATATATCTAATGCAACACAGGCAACATGCAATTAATAGGCTCAACTACTAATATAATATGTGAATTAATTGGATAACATATGGTTTAAACACGTATTCAACGAAGTAATTTAAACAACAATGCTTGTTAGAATGATGAATCAAGCCTTGATTCATGCAAGACAAGTGGATGAAAATACAGGAAATGCTAAAAGAAACATGATGTTCTAAACTACCCATTATAAGCAAGTAAATAAAAGGGAGAAAGACGTGAGGTTGGAATACATACACATCATTACAAGTTGACCCTCGCACAAGACGGTTCGAATAAATGAACTAGCTAAGCTACTTAACTAATTATTACAACCAAATGAAATAAACAAACCACGCTAGCTAATTATTACAACACCACGAATTAACTAATTACTTTAGCTAATTAAATTAGTACAACACAAAATTAACTAGCTATTCTACTTAGTTTAATACAAAAACTAACTAACTAATTACAATGCACAATTAATTAGCTAATTAATTAACTATTATGAGCCCCGGGGAATGAGGGTTGACCCATGCATGCACGCAGATTTCCACCTGAAAGTCCCCTGTTTTGTTGCCAGAATGCCTCTGTTGCACAATTAGAAAATTGCATTATTTTTCCACCTTAACCTCTGCTCTGCTCTACTAGAAAAAGGACACTGCCTGTCTGGAAAAAGTCGCCAGCAACCCAAAAGTAGTGGCTTGCCGTCCAATAAAAGTGGTCTGTCGACCACTAATGTTGGTTCTTTCCTGCTACAACAGCAAACAAACAGAGCATTCTCAAGGGATGTTTGTCCACCCTACCTCTTCTTATCATCAAACAACTCAAAGAATAGGTAGGCTCAATTCGCAAGCCATCAATCGGTGCAATTTCATTGCATGATGACTTATGAACGAAGGGATACAATTTCGATAAATGCACAATAAAAGACTCTCAAAACCTCCTCCCTATCATGGATTGATCAAGGGAAAGGGTTGACATTGATTCTTGAACCGTTTTCATCACTAACAAATATGAAACGACTCACGACTCGATGGGTTCAATTAACGTCCAATTGAACCCCAAACAATTTTATTATTTTGTTCCATTTTAGTCCAAGTTTAATACCTCTTTGAATGACCTTTCCATTCATTAGTCATTTTAGTCCAATAATGAAGATTAAGTCCACTAATGGAGCGAAGTGTCAAACCAAGGGCTATTTTGGACATGAGAGAGATGTCATGCCGTTGGTAATGAACCTCCGAAGAGATTAAACCATTAAGCATAACAATCTTTATCTCAAGCTTAAACAAACAATCGGATTGAAACTACTCTTAAAGCAAAGGAAAAGCCAAGAAATGAGAGAGGTTGTAGAGATGATTAGAGGTGATCACAAGTATGTAAAGCTTGAAATAAATGCTATCAACTCAAATAGGTTGGTGTCTAATACCTAAAACACCAAACCTATGAGGACCATTACACTACAAGCATACTATACAAAGCTTAAATGAAATAAACACCTCAAAATAGTTGTAAATTAAACTAAAACAGTGTTGGAATTGATATATAAAAAAAAAAAAGAAAAAAGAAGAAGCTAAAATAATGGAGAATGTAAGCTAGAAAACAAGCATAAGGAGGGATGGCTAACCCCTCCATTTTTGGGACCTCAAAACAACATTTTTAGCCTCTGAAAAACTCTAAAATTCAGTGATAAAAAACTCAAAAAAAGTTGAGAAAAGAATGGGAAACACAAGGCAAAAGCTTAGAGAATAAGATTCAAAGAATGGTGGTTAGCCGCTCCAACTTTGGTAGCTTTAAACCACAAGTTTCAGCCCATAAAAATAGTGTAAAAACAATTCAAAAATAGCAAGAAAAGAGAGAAAAGAAGTAGCGCAAAGATGCTCAAAATTATACCTCTTGAAGCAAGGTAACTCTTTTGTTCATAAACCCACAAGTTCTCACACTCAAGGACTGAAATTTAGACTCAATAATCTCAGCAATGAGAGCTCCATTATTGGTTTAGGAAGTGTTTGGGTAAGGGGTGTGTGTTGCAAGATAGAGATAGAAAGAGAATTTCAAGTTTTGGAACTTTTGGAATTTTTTGTAACCTAAAAACATGAGGGAAGGTCAAGTATATATAGAAAAATAGCCTCTCAGGTCGGAAATATCTGTATAAGAACAGCTGGAGCTTGTGGGGGACAGCTGGAAAAAATATCTGGGTTTTGACACAAGTGGACGGCAGGCCACTAATAGTGGCAGCAGGCCACAAAAAGTGGGTTGCCGGTCACTATTAGTGGGTTGCAAGCCACTAGTGGCCGGTCAGACAAAAATCTGCTTCAATGCCCGACTTCAAACGGACATATCTCCTTTATCCGAACTCAGTTTTAGGTCATTTCTAAGTCTAAATTGAAGCCCCGGAAGTCTACTTTCCAATGGTGGCAGCCTTACATCTAAATTATAAGTGTACAAAGAGATATGCCTATTTTAGTGAAGGCTTCTCATTTTTGTCCTAATCGATTAATGCCCAACTTTTTCCCCAACTAGTTTTCTTCCCTCCCATCCTATTTTCTTCAACTCCAAACCTTTAAATAAGATCTTTTAAAGATTTTTTCAAAAAGTTCACCTCCATTTCATTTATTTTTACTTTTTCCTTACTCGGCTTACCGAAAAGTGCAGTATTTTTAAAGGAAATGCGAGCCTTGGAACATTGTAGAAACATTTGGAAAAATATTTTGAAAAAGATGGTTTTAAGGTCTAAAATAGTTTTGGTCAAAAATGGGGTGTAAGGTTGGGATTTAGAAGCTCTTCTTGCTAAAGAAATCTAACATTTGTACAACATAACTTTCATCATCGAGTGATCAACCTTAGGTACCCAAGTCTTGAGGGTAGTCAAAAATGGGGTGTTTATACTGACCTAAACAAACAAATTCAAGCACAACAACTCAATACACAATTCATTCAGTCAGTCAGTTCTATTCAGCTCATTGTTTACTTAATCGGTTTCTATTCGATGTTCACTCGTTCTGTTCGTACTTTCGTTCTATTTTCCAGTCGTGTTCATGAGATGCAAATGCACATGAAAAAAAACTTTAAAACCATGCAAACGAAGGCCCAGAAAACAAAAGTGAAGCAAAAACAAAACCGAGGCTGCCCTTAAAACCTCACATACGGGGCCACTGGCCGCACGTGCGAAACCACCACAGCACGTGCGCCTTGCACATGCATTTATTTCAAAATGCACACTCAATCTGTTTTGTTTTCCCTACGTGCAGGGCCCCACGCCGCACGTGCAGTTCTGGGTCTGTTTGATTCTGAAAATCTGCTTCAGTTTTGGTCTTCAATTTCATCACATTTTGGTCTCAAATTCATATGTGTCAACCCATAAATTTATATAAACAAACCTGAATTTGGACCTTCAACATTAAATAGAGATCAAAACTTGAAATCAACTCCCAACTTTTCAATTTTGAAAATATCAAGCTTCAATTGAATTACAAAACATAAACCATGTGTCTTAAAGCTTGAATTTCACAACATGAAGAAATCCCTTGAATTCGCAAGGTTCATGCAAGAAATCATGTGTAGTAATAAGAATATCATAACTTCATGCCATGCATGTTGAATATGAGAGTTAATTCATTCAATTCTTCTATATATAGACTTGCATGTCTTAAACTCCTAGTAATATGAGCAAAACCTCTAATTACTTGTAAATTCATCTCAATTAAACTTGTATCTTGGAAGATGATGAGCAGAGGAGCTTTAAGTTCAAGAAATTGGAAATAAATGTTTACCTTATTTTGATGATTTAAGAGAATTCAAGCTAATTTCCTATCTTTCTCCTAGTTCTTCTTTTCTTCCTCTTCTTGTTGAATTTCCTCTAGAACTCTCTCTCTCTCTCTCTCTCTCTCTCTCTCTCTCTCTCAACATGTATTTTTAGCTCAACACCAAGCACCCACTCTCTTTCTATTGTTTATTATTTTCTCTAATCCAAACTTATACTAGCATTGTACTTAATGCAACTTAGGCTTAATAAATCATATCCAAGCAAATTAATTTAATTCTTATCATATTGTGATCTCAATTAAACTAAATTTAAATAAACTAATGTGAATTAGGCTCTAATTCCCTATCCAATTATTTGATTCTAACTTGTTAAAATTACTGAATGAGACAGGTTTATATCACATTCTATCATATATGTTCACAATAACACAATTCACATAATCACATGGCAATCAATAACACTTAATAACACATAATCACGTAATTAACAATAAGCACATAATCAATATGATTAATTTACTTAATTAAGGAGGTGATTGTCACAATAACTATGAATTATCTTGTGATAATTTTGTGAATCCATTAACCAAGACCATGGCAAGAGATAGGGTCTGGAATACATCGAGGGGGATAGGTTTGAAGCCTATATAATCATAAACCATGTATGAAGACAACCAACCTGGGGACCAAAGATCCTGTAACTAGGTTCAATAGGAAGAACGAATCATATGGTAGTTGTAAAAAATGCACTCATTAATATATTGTTATTCATCCCTATGATGTAAGTGCATTTGTCCTGTAATATTGGAGGGTTGAGTCTTTATACTCTTAATGAAATTCTGTAGCTCTTGTTGAGTGGGGTGTGTAAATTATAGGAACATCCTTGACAGATTTCACATATGTGAGTATGGAAGTGGAGCCGCTTTCTATGAGAACAAGGTTTATTCTCAAATATGCTCATGAAAACTGGGATTAGCACAAGGTCGTAATGTGCTGACTGTTAAAAGCCCATGTCAAGACCTAGATCATTATGTGTGAGCAGTAATACTTTATTTTCCCTAAGTAGTCATAATTCAAGTCTGAGACCACTACTGACTCTAGGGTAAATGTTGTTGTTTAACTAATAAACGTTTAATGCAGAGCACTCCTTCATGATACATACTAGTCTATCTTTGTTTGGTAATCTCTTTTGTCCTTGTTAATGTTAAAATGAGTGGGGGATTGTTGGACTAATATATTTATTTATTTATTTTTGGTGACCTTTTGTCTTGTCTATGAATAAAGATTATTGGAAAGTCGTGGGCATTGGTGGTAAGTTAGTATTTAGAGGTTTTTGGACTCTTCATTTTCTCTAATTTAATGGCCATTGTTTTTTTGTGTAATTTGTAAGGTCCTAGTGGTCTATAAATTGTTCCTCTTATTTACTCATTTCTATCCCAACTCTTTTTACACTTGAGAGATTACTAGCCAAAGAAGGGTGTTTTTCTTAGTGGAGCTTTGGGTTCACCATCTTGTGCAGAGTTGGCCTGAACCATACAATAAGTGGTCAGATTGTTGTATCCTGGAGGGGACAAGTCAAAGGCCCTGTTTGGTAGAGCTGTGGGAAAGTGCTTATAGCTTATGCCTAAACAGCTTATAGCTTATAACTATGAACATAAGCTGATTTCTAACTTATAAATTAAGCATCTCCTGCCTTACTCAAAGAATAAGCTGATTTTTGACTTCCAAAAATTTATAAGCTATAAGCTATAAGCTAAACCAAACACATCAAAATAGCTTAAATTAAGCTAAAAGCTGAAATAATCAGCTTTTAAGCTACACTAAACAGGACTAAAGTTTTGTATCGGTATTTGGGTTCTTCCTACCGCAGTGGGTTTGATCTCCTTAAAGAAAACGAAATATCCGTGCCTCAACCTGATCTATTTGTATCTCATTTTCTTTGCGTTATTTATCAATAAAATATAATTATTCTGGTATTTTCGCCAACATAGTATTTGGTAATTTATTTGGGATTTCTAACATTTTTGATAAATCATAATTTCCTGTTGGTGCAATGTTGTAGCAACCAAATTTACAAAAGTTGAAAGTTTAAATAAAATAGCTCATGGCTTTGTACCAGTGTGGTATACTATCCAATCTTCATAGTAAGGTTGTGAGTTTAAATCTCATAGAGCATTGGGAGTGAATTTTTTTTCATTACCTTTAAAGTTGTGTTTGGTCAGAAGATTTGATGAGAAAAATAAAAAAAGGAAGGAAAATACAATCCCATTTTTAGTTTGGTTATGAGGAAAAATGCGAGGTAAAAGAAAGTTAGAGAAAATTGCAATCTCATTTTTTAGGCTCTTTTCTTTCTTCATTTTTCAACTCAACCAAACATAACTTGGAATTTGAAACATATCAATTCTTTCTCCTTTTCTTTCTATTTCTCTTTCTCTTTCCATTTTTCTTATCAAATCCTTCAATGAAATACCACCTCAATCTAAACTAAATTATATTCTAATGAAAAAATAAAATAAAACAACCCCCTCCTATCACATGAATCCATACATGCCATAAAAAAAACATGTAAACAAACAGTCACAAGTTTCCAGGTCCAATGCCACAAGCCACATCATATACAAATCAATAAGGGTTCAGTTTCTCAAATTAGAACTCAAATTTTTTTTACAGGTTCATATATAGGTTGGTTTTGATAATTTGAATCGTTCATTTTATACACTTCTCTATCTATATAATTTATGAAAAAATTAAATTGATCTGATAATCATAACATTTTTATTTTATTACGTTTATCTCTAAAAAAAAATGAGCGACAACTTTGTCTTTTAAAATAAATCATCTATTTCTGCAAAGACAAACACGATAAAATCATAAAATGTTATGATTATCGGATTGATTCAATTTTTTTTTATAGATAATATATACATGAAGGGTTTTACAAAATGAAATGTTTGAATTATCGAAACAAAACCCATGGTGGATCTCACTAAACCCTCATGTTATTTCAAGTTAATATTTAAATTTGAAAGAAACTCAACCCATTAAAAAATACTAGTGAGTGGCACATATACGTGTGCAATTCAAATAAACAAAAATAAGAGAACATAAGAATGAAATTAATGTTATAACGTGTACTTAACTTAAGTGATATAAGTTCACCTACCATAAAACTGTTGTCGTCGGTTCAAGTTTTACTGACTTCTTTGTTTAACTTTTTAGTTTTTAAAATAAAAAATATTGCCATGTGACATGAGAAAAATAAGGTTTCACAACACCAATTGAGACCTTCACTTAATAATATATAGATATAGATTGATAATTATTTATATCTAAATTTCTTTAACTATTACCGAATGTCACTTTTACATTTTTATTTTTATTTTTTATATATATATAGTACTTTTATTTCTCATTTTGAAACTGTACATTTTAACACTCTCAATCATAAAAAATATATATAAATAAATAAATGAAATTCACTAGTGATTAAAAAGTCTTAGTCTAATTAAACCATGAAAATATGTAGAATAACACCCATACAAGGCGTCACAAAAGGTGTAAAAGAAAAGGGCCCGTCATTGGGCAAGTAACTTTGCAGTGGCCCATCTACTTCTCATCACCTGAAACATGTGCATAGAAAAAGGTGAGATTACAAGCACAGTGCTCGTTTGGCAAGCCATCAAAATAGTCTAATATAAAAATATAAAAATTAAAAAAAAATTAAAAAAATGAAAATAAAAAAAGTTTAAAAGATTAAAAAATTAAAAAATAAAAATCATTTACTCTATTTTTTTGCATATCTTTTCATAAATTTTTCTTTTAAAATCTAGATATATATAAATTTCTTTCATATCGTATTTTAACCAAAAATATAAAAATTAATAAAAAAAATTTATTCCCAAACGTGTGATAACCTTGTCCCATATTATGTTAATTAACCTTAATTATGATTGTGATTATGCGTTTAATATGATTTTGAGTACCATTTATATGATTATATGTGATTTTGATTTTATATCTGTTTACCGTAGGAAGATCTGTTCAACTTACTGTTATAAACTGAAAATTGAAGGCCTTATCGACCACAGAAACCAAAATTGACCATGCCATTGTAATTGGCGTAATTTTTAGAGCATATGATGAAATTTAATTGAAAACTGATTCGGAACGAAATAATTAGATTCAGAACAATTAAATTAAACTTTATTACTTAGCCTAAAGCACATTTGATTAGGCCATCCTATATAAAGGCCTATACAGCCTCATATTATGGTTTTGAACTCATATTGCTGAGATTACCCTCTAGAGAGGGAGAGTGTGCCGATTGTAGAGAGAGAGAGAGAGAGAGAGAGCTCAAGTTAGAGATTGAACAAGGAGCTTGAAGATCTTGAAGATCAACTCAAGAATTAATCATAATTTAGGTGATTAGAGCTCCTGGGTAAGCATTTGAGCATAGATTCATGAGTTTAAGTTTGCAAATTTGTGTATTCAAGCTAGCTGGGTAATCAAGAACATAAATTGAGATGAAATTGAAGAATTTAAAGCTTATATGTACATGCATGCATAGATTTGCTATGAATTTGCATATTTGAGCATGAACTATGTAGAACAAATAGAATTAAGCACCAAATCTCACATGCTTGCATGATTTTCATGAGTTTCATGATAGTAAGTGTCATTTGTACCATTTGGAATAGAATTGGAGTCAAAAATTGACTTGCATGCATGATTGATGAAGATATGGAATTGGTATGAAGTTGAATACACATGTTTAGGAATTATGAAGAGAATTCAAAATGATTTTGGAAAAATGGACCATGAATTTGAGCAATTGGCCTCATATTGTCGTTATCCTCATGTTATGTAACATGTTTTCATGTTTTTGTGTCCAAAACATGAGCTTTGAATCTTTAAACATTGAGTTTGAACTACAAGAACAATTCTAGAAATTCCAGAATTCGGCATGTTCGCTCGAGCGAGAAGAGTTACACTCGAGCGTCTGTACATATATTTGACCCTCAGCTCGAGCGTCCAAAGTAGAGCTCGAGCGTAAAAATGAGGCAACCAGTACTTTTGCAGATCAAAGGGGTCCGCTCAAGCGAGGAAACCTGTGCTCGAGCGAGGAGCCGTGTTTCAAAAATTTTGGAAAGATGTTTTGTGTTTCATTTTCTGTTCTCTTTCATTTCTAAGCACTCTTAAGCATGCATTGAACGTTATGAATGAGTTAAAAGTATAAGAAAGAAGCCTAAGAGAGATGCATGAATTAAGAACGGATTGAATCGTTTGTGACCCATTATGTTCATAAAATGTGTAGGGTCAAGCACGAGAGCAAATCCACCGGCAGATCACTGTGAGTAATAGCTTAGTAAAGATATTTTGAAGTATGTTATTTGTCCTATTGCTTATTTCTATATAAGTCTCGTAAGCTTGTCAATTCGAATTGTGGACAAATGTTTGTTATGCCATGTGATTGGGCCAAAGGCCGTTGGATACAGTTGATTGAGCCAAAGGCCGTTGGATACAGTTGATTGGGCCAAAGGTCGTTTGACATGAATGATTGGGCCAAAAGCCGTTTGATACGAATGACTAGGCCAAAGGCCGTCGAATATAAATGAAATGGGCCAAAGTCCGTCGGACATGAATGAAATGGGCCAAAAGGCCGTTGGACATGAATGATTGGGCCAAAGGTCGTTGGACATGAATGATTGGCCTAAAGGCTGTCGGACATGAATGAAATGGGCCAAAGGCCGTTTGATATGCTCAGGCTTGAAGCCGTCTAACGTACTAGATAAAACCAAAGATGGGCCCAAGGCCGTATGATATATGTGTATCTGTCTCGAACTTCATTCATGTATTATCTTTATTTGATATTATTCACTGGGCTTTCGCTCACACTCATTCATGTGTATGTAGGTGAGCCAAGAGATGTCCAAACCCAGCCTCGGTGAATTATAAGAGAAACAGTCAAGGTTTTGAAGAGTCAGCCCAAACGTCTTATGCACGAGACTTGTCCTCGCCTCTTTAGCTCTTTTGTTATAATTTTGCTATATTGGCGAAAACGTTGCATCACTTTTGTATATAAGCTTTGGGTTTGACTGACTTAGACTCGAATGATCCTGTGCGTGTAGAACTTTGAATTTTTTTTCTTTTGATGTGAGTTATTAACGAATGTATGTGAAATGTTATGATGTGCCATGTAAGCACGGCTCTATGGATAAAATTTTTAGGTTGCTTCCGTTTTGGCCCCTTAACTCTGACTTCATATGTTTTATTTGCTTTGAGGTCATAGGTAATCTCTTGGTTACTGGCCGGTTGTGACCTCAATCCATAGGGACGGGTTCGGGTCTTGACAGAGTGGTATCACAGCACGAGTTAAGAACTCACACACTTGTCCAAATGAGCAATAAGAGTCTAGAAAAGATCTAAGATGTATTCATGTGATAAGTATGAATCTGAAAGCATCAAGAATGTACTTAGATATGTAAAAGTGAACAATTATGTGCTATAAGTTTGTGATTTGCTTACATTGCAAATTATTTGAATATGTGTGCCCTTTAGTATATGCATACTTGTGAATCTTGTGTATAAAGAATAATGCAAGTCTAATCAAATGATGAGAACAAGAGGTGATGAGATAGAGGAATCTTCTACTACCAGAATGGATGGAATGGAAAGATTGATTCAAGAAATGGTAGAAACATTGAGGCAACAACAGTAGTGGCAACAGCCACATCCTCCGCCTCCTCCTCCAGTACCACCTATTCAAGATATTCAGAATGATGACCGAATAATAGCTCTCACCAAAGACTTTAAGAAAATGAAACCGCCACAGTTTCATGGAGGATTAGATCCGTTGAAGGCCGAAGCATGGGTTCTCTGCATCGAAAAGCTATTTGAAGTGTTTCCTTGTTCAGAGACACAGAAAGTAATTCTAGCCACTTTCACTCTTGAAGATGAGGCAAGAAGGTGGTGGATACTAATGCGTGAAAACAATAAAGGTATCGGTTGGGCACGGTTCTTGGAAATTTTCTATGAAAAATACTTTCCACAGTGTGTCTATGACAAAAAGGTGTCGGAGTTCATAGAACTTAAACAAAATAGCATGACTGTAGCTGAGTATAAGGCCAAGTTCACTGAATTGGCTAGGTTTGCACCGTATGTGGTCGACACCGACTACAAAAAGGCGAGACATTTTGAAAGGGGACTCCGGGATGATATCTTAGAAAAGGTGAATGTTCTCAAGTTGGAGACCTACATTGAGATGTTAGACCGGGACATAATATCAGAAGCTAACATAGCTAGACAAGCCAAACCGACAACTGACTGGAAGGGTAGTAAAAGACAAGACTTCTTTTCGAAGAAGAAATTTTCAAAGAAGCAGAATACGGGCTCCCCAAGCACTTCTAGTTCTTCCCAAGATACATCTCCTATGTGCAATATTTGTAGTAAAAGGCATTGTGAAGTATGTTACCGTGTGTCGAGAGCCTGCTTTAAATGTGGTAAAACGGGGCACATAGCCAGAGATTGTAATCAGAACAATGGAAAATTAGCTGCTAGCTAGCTCAACAACATCCATCCCAAAATCGGGATATACTATGAGATCTATTATCACTGGAGATACCGTAAGGCAAGGGAGAGTTTTTGCGCTTGTTCCGGGTGATACACGAAACGCTGAAGTCGTTGTTTCAGGTACTATTTCTATATGTAATCAGGATGCTTTTGTATTAATTGACTCCAGATCAACACACTCTTTCGTAACTTGTGCATTTACATCTAGATTGAGTAGAGCTCTAGAACCGTTACCATATTTGCTATGTGTGTGTGCTCCATCCGGGGAATCTGTGTTGTGTACATCTGTATATCGATTTTGTGACATGCATATTAGGAATGCTATCCTATATGTAGATTTGTTGCCCTTGGACTTTAGACATTTTGATGTAATTCTGGGCATAGATTGGTTAACTAAATATTGGTGCCACCGTTGATTGTGTAACAAAACGAGTTGTATTTAAACCACCAGATCAGGAAGAAATTGTGTTTGTGGGTAACGGGGTAGTGCCTCCACCTTACTTAATATCTACAATGAAAGCATGTAAATTGATCAAGAAAGGGTGCCAGGGTTACTTGTGTTGTGTGCTATCTGAGCAAATTGTGAATATAGAATTGAGTAGTATCCCTATTGTTAGCGAATTTCCAGATGTATTCCTAGATGAATTGCTAGGGGAATTAATGGACAAGAAGATAGAGTTTACTATTGAAGTTATGCCAGGCACTTAGCCTATTTCTAAAACTCCCTACAAAATGGCTACTGCTGAAATGAAAGAATTGAAGGAACAATTGCAAGGCCTACTTGACAAAGAGTTTATCCGACCTAGTACTTCACCGTGGAGTGCACCGGTGTTATTTGTGAAAAAGAAAGATGAAACCTTTCACTTGTGTATTGACTATCGAGAACTGAACAAGGTGACAATAAAGAATAAATATCCCTTGCCTCATATTGATGATTTGTTTGACCAACTACAGGGATCACAAGTGTTTTCCAAAATTGATTTGAGATCCGAGTACCACCAGGTGAAAGTAAAAGCAGAGGATTTTGAGAAAATGACGTTTCGAACAAGGTATGGTCATTATGAATTTCTTGTTATGCCATTTGGGGTGACTAATGCTCCTGCAGCGTTTATGGACCTAATGAATCGAATTTTTAAGGCCTACCTTGATGAATTTGTTGTAGTTTTTATTGATGAAATTTTGATATACTCAAGGAATAGACTTAAACATGAACAACACCTAAGGAATGTTTTGCAAACACTTAGAGAAAAGAAATTATTTGCCAAACTAAAGAAATGTGAATTTTGGTTGGATGAGGTTATTTTCTTAGGGCATGTTATCAACAATGAGGAAATTTCAGTGGACCCACAAAAGATAGAGGCAATCGTGAATTGGCCTGCACCAACGAATGTAACAGAAGTCCGCAGTTTCGTGGGCTTAGCTGGGTACTACAGGAGGTTTGTGAAAGACCTTTCAAAAATAGTTGTGCCTCTTACCCAACTGACACGCAAAGGGCAACCGTTTGAATGGAATGACGAAAGAGAATCTGCCTTTCATGAACTGAAAATGAGACTGACCACCTCACCAATTTTGAGATTACCATCAGGTACGGAAAACTTTATGCTTTTCAGTGATGCATCTTATAAAGGTTTGGGTTATGTACTAATGCAGAATGGAAGGGTGATTGCCTACGCCTCCCGGCAATCGAGGCCACACGAGAAGAACTACCCAACACATGATTTAGAATTGGTCGCAATCGTATTTGCTTTAAAAATCTGACGGCATTATTTGTATGGAGCAAAATGCGAAGTCTACACAGAACACAAAAGTCTGAAGTACTTCTTTACACAGAAAGAGTTAAATATACAATAGAGAAGATGGCTCGAACTGATAAAAGACTATGATCTTGAGATTCAGTATCACCCTGGGAAAGCCAATACAGTTGCTAACGCTTGGAACAGGAAATCGACGGGGAGTTTGGCTTGTTTACTCACTGAACAGAAAGAGATCTTGCAATATTTTGAGAAGTCTGGGATTGAAGTGATATTGTGTGAACAGGGTGGATTGATAGCCGCCATTTCAGCCGAACCAGCAATTATTGATGAGATTAAATAGAAACAGAAGGAGGATGAATTCCTTAAAAAGATAGTTGATGAATTTGAAATGAATCCGAGACTGGAATATAGTGTGGTAAATGAGGTGCTGAAATTTCAAGACAGATTGTGTGTTCTGAACATTCCCGAGTTAAAGAAGAGAATTCTAGATGAAGCCCATAAATCAGTGTTTGCTATGCATCCGGGTAATAACAAAATGTATCAGGATTTAAAGCAAAGCTATTGGTGGCCCAAAATGAAGAAAGAAATTGTAGAGTATGTGTCCAAGTGCCTTCACTGCCAGCAAGTTAAAGCTAAGCATCAGAAACCAGGTGGTTTACTTCAACTTCTCTCTATTCTTGAATGGAAGTGGGAGCACGTGACTATGGACTTTGTTGTTGGTCTACCTCGAACTCTTTAAGGTATGGATTCTATCTGGGTTGTAGTTGATAGACTGACTAAATCTGCACATTTTCTACCTGTCAGAACTACATTTGATGCCTATAGATTGGCTACTATATATGTTGATGAGATTGTTCGTTTGCATGGAGTTCCGGTATCTATTATCTCGGATAGGGATCCGAAATGTGTGTCTAGGTTGTGGAAAAGTTTGCAAAAAGCTATTGGGACAGAATTGAGGTTTAGTACCGCATTCAACCCACAGACAGATGGGCAATTAGAACAAACAATACAAACCTTGAAAGATATGCTAAGAATGTGTGCCTTGGATTTTCGAGGGAGTTGGGAAGATTATTTGCCACTAGCAGAGTTTGCATACAATAACAGCTTCCACTCTAGCATCAGTATGGCACCATACGGGGCTTTATATGGTAGAAGGTGTAGATCACCCATTTGTTGGACAGAGGTTGGAGATGGGGCCTTATTTGGGCCCGAAATTGTGCAAGACACTTCTAAGAAAATTAAAGTTATTCAGCAAAGGCTCAAGACAGCTCAGAGTCGACAAAAGAACTATGCAGATGTTCGAAGAAGACCTCTTGAGTATGAGGTTGGTGACTATGTGTTTATTCGTGTGACTTCGATGAAGGGCCAAGTAAGGTTCAGTAAGAAAAGAAAATTGTCGCCCTGGTACATTGGGCCGTTCCAAATTCTAGAAAGGCTTGGTCTAGTTGCTTACCGAGTCACTTTGCCACCGGGATTCGAACAAGTGCACAATGTATTTCATGTATCAATGTTGAGGGGTTATCTTCGAGATCCGTTTTGATGTAATTAATCATCACCAGATAGCTCTTGATAAAAATATGGAGTACGCAGAATGGCCAAAATGAATCATAGACAACCAAGTGAAACAATTGAGAAGCAAGTCCATCCCGATGGTGAAAGTGGAATGGAAAGAACACTATGGGATGGACGCTACATGCAAAAGAGAAGTTGAAATGTGACTAAGCTATCCACATTTGTTTCCCGACAAAGGTAAAATAAGTTTGAAAGACCAAACTTTCTAAAGGAGGGAAGACTGTGATAACCCTGTCCCGTATTATGTTAATTAACCTTAATTATGATTGTGATTATGCGTTTAATATGATTTTGAGTGCCATTTATATGATTATATGTGATTTTGATTTTATATCTGTTCACCATAGGAAGATCTGTTCAACTTACTATTATAAACTGAAAATTGAAGGCCATATCGGCCACAGAAACCGAAATTGACCACGCCATTGTAATTGGCGTAATTTTTAGAGCCTATGATAAAATTTAATTGAAAACTAATTCGAAACAAAATAATTAGATTCAGAACGATTAAATTAAACTCTATTACTTAACCCAAAGAAAATTTGATTAGGCCATCCTATATAAAGGCTTATATAGCCTCATATTATGGTTTTGAACTCATATTGCTGAGATTACCCTCTAGAGAGAGAGTGTGTGCCAATTGTAGAGAGAGAGAGCTCAAGTTAGAGATTGAACAAGGAGCTTGAAGATCTTGAAGATCAACTCAAGAATTAATCATAATTTGGGTGATTAGAGCTCCTAGGTAAGCATTTGAGCATAGATTCATGAGTATAAGTTTGCAAATTTGTGTATTCAAGCTAGTTGGGTAATCAAGAACATAAATTGAGATGAAATTGAAGAATTTAAAGCTTATATGTACAAGCATGCATAGATTTGCTATGAATTTGCATATTTGAGCATGAACAATGTAGAACAAATAGAATTAAGCACCAAATCTCACATGCATGCATGATTTTCATGAGTTTCATGATAGTAAGTGTCATTTGTACCATTTGGAATAGAATTGGAGTCAAGAATTGACTTGCATGCATGATTGATGAAGATATGGAATTGGTATGAAGTTGAATACACATGTTTAGGAATTATGAAGAGAATTCAAAATGATTTTAGAAAAAAGGACAATGAATTTGAGCAATTGGCCTCATATTGTTGTTGTCCTCATGTTATGTAATATGTTTCCATGTTTTTGTGTCCAAAACGTGAGCTTTGAATCTTTAAACATTGAATTTGAACTCCAAGAACAATTTTGGAAATTCCAGAATTCGGCATGTCCGCTCGAGCAGGAAAAGCACAGCTCGAGCGTGAAATGTTAGTTCCCAAAACTTTTGCAGACATTGATGTCCGCTCGAGCGGGAAGAGTTACGCTCGAGCGTCTGTACACGTATTTGACCCTCAGCTTGAGCATCCAAAGTAGAGCTCAAGCGTAAAAATGAGGTAACCAGTACTTTTGCAGACCAAAAGAGGTCCGCTCGAGCGAGGAAACCTGCGCTCGAGCGAGGAGCCCTGTTTCAAAAATTTTGGAAAGATGTTTTGTGTTTCATTTTCCGTTCTCTTTCATTTCTAAGCACTCTTAAGCATGCATTGAACGTTATGAATGAGTTAAAAGTATAAGAAAGAAGCCTAAGAGGGATGTATGAATTAAGAACGGATTGAATCGTTTGTGACCCATTATGTTCATGAAATGTGTAGGGTCAAGCACGAGAGCAAATCCATCGGCAGATCACTGTGAGTAATATCTTAGTAAAGATATTTTGAAGTATGTTATTTGTCCTATTGCTTATTTCAATATAAGTCACGTAAGCTTGTCAATTCGAATTGTGGACAAATGTTTGTTATGCCATGTGATTGGGCCAAAGGCAGTTGGATACATTTGATTGGGCCAAAGGCCGTTTGACACGAATGATTAGGCCAAAGGCCGTTTGACACGAATGACTGGGCCAAAGGCCGTCGGATATGAATTAAATGGGCCAAAGGCCGTTGGACATGAATGAAATGGGCCGAAGGCCGTTAGACATGAATGATTAGGCCAAAGGCCATTGGACATGAATAATTGGGCCAAAGGCCGTCGAACATGAATGAAATAGGCCAAAGGCCATTTGATATGCTCAAGCTTGAAGTTGTCTAACGTACTAGATAAAACCAAAGATGGGCCCAAGGCTGTATGATATATGTGTATCTGTCTCGAACTTCATTCATGTATTATCTTTATTTGATATTATTCACTAGGCTTTCGCTCACACTCATTCATGTGTATGTAGGTGAACCAAGAGATGTCCAAACCCAGCCTCGGTGAATTATATGAGAAACAGTCAAGGTTTTGAAGAGTCAGCCCAAACGTCTCACGCACGAGGCTTGTCCTTGCCTCTTTTGCTCTTTTGTTATAATTTTGCTATATGGGCGAAAACGTTGGATCACTTTTGTATATAAGCTTTGGGTTTGACTGACTTAGACTCGAATGATCCTGTGTGTATAGAACTTTGAATTGTTTTTCCTTTTGATGTGAGTTATTAACGAATGTATGTGAAATGTTATGATGTGCCATGTAAGCACGGCTCTATGAACAAAAATTTTAAGTTGCTTCCGTTTTGGCCCCTTAACTATGACTTCATACGTTTTATTTGGTTTGAGGCCATATGTAATCTCCTGGTTACTGGCCGGATGTGACCTTAATCTATAGAGGCGGGTTCGAGTCTTGACAAAACGACCCCTTATTAGGAGAAATTTAATCTCATGTGCATATCAAAGAAATAATGTGGAATTATAAATCATGTGACTAAATCCTGTAAGTAACTAAGTTTTTGGTTTCGTTCGATATGCGAGTGTTTTAATTAAAAAGTCAAAAAATCATTCAAAAATTAAAAAGTCTATAATCTATACTAAAAGTTAAATATTAATTTTTCTCTCTATATTTTACATATTTTTTCATAAAAAATTAAAATATAATTCTAAATATATTAATTTTTTTATTTTATATTTTAATTAAAAAATTAATAAAATAATCTGTTTCTAAATGAGACTTTAATAACAATGAATGAACAATGTTTTGACAACTGTTGTAGTAATCAAGAAAAATCTTTATTTGTCCAAAAATGTTTGAGACCCCCTTTCCCTCCCATTGGCCAGTTTTTCTTTTCTATTTTTTTTTTCCTTCTCCTCCAATCACCACCGGCCACGTGTGTGTGGGGGTGGTGATTGGAGGGGGTCTCTATCAATGCTCTTATTTGTCAGCAAGTACACATTTGTCGAGAGGAAACGAGTCGAGAGCACGCACGCCGAACAAATTCATAACGCCAAGGGAAGAATAGAATTGACATAACAGAGGCAGAGAAAATTTGGATTGTTTGGGATGTCTTAAATAAGTGTATTTTTTTGTCTTTTTGGACTAAAAAGTTGAGGAAAAAAATATAGATGTTTGGGTTAACTTTTTGACTTTTTATGGAAAAATTGTATAAATAAAGTGTGTGGGAGAAGATAGTGTAGTAGGCGTATGGAATGGCAGTGCATCGGCTGGGTGAATACATTGGAAAATATTGCCTCCTTTTTGGGCTTTGATTGAAAGGTGTTGTTCGGCCCGTGGGGGCCCACCACGGGTCCCTTTTTTCTAATCAGAACCGTACTCATTGAGTATTATATGTTTGTAAAAAATCACGTTGATTGGATATCGATGGCTATATGATCGTGTAAGTTTTTTTGTCAACTGTTAACTATAACACTTTTTGACATTTTTTATACAAAACTGATTTGATCATGTAGTTAGCGATATCTGATAAACGTGATTTTTTTTTAAGCATGTAGTACTAGACGAGCTCTACATATTGAACGGTTCAGATTATCAAAGCAGGACCCATGGTGGACCTCTACGGGTCCAACTTCACCATCCAAGTTACTAAATGTAAACATGTTTTTTTTTTTTTTTCTTTACCTGCGGTGGAGTTTGACGTTAGTACAGTTGACGGGCAATGATTTTTTTGGAATATGTATATTTGTATATTAAATTTTTTTATTTTTTTTAGTGAATAGTGATAATTTTTTACTTTTTTGATAATTTTTTGATTTTTTGACTTTTTTTTAACTTGCCAAACTTGACCTGGCGAGAGATCAATAGAGGATGCATGATTGAGGGAAGGGTAAGTGAGAAACAATTAAGCAAGACACTACATTGAGGGGTCCAACTGCCCTGAATGGGGTTTTCATGCATCATACACCCAAAAAAAAAAAAAAAAAAGTAATATTCTGATCTGACAGAATTGTGTTATTGGGGAGTCACTGGTTTTACTGATGTAATGTGACTTGAGTTATTTTTTATTTTAATTTTTAATTTTTTTTAGAACTAATCGATGGTATGGAGAAGTTATTTTATGGTCATAGGATATGATTATGTGATATTTTAAATATATTGTGATTGATAGAAGAAATGTAATTTATGATTTTGTATTAAGTGATTAGAAAATAAAAGAGGTGTGGTGACATGACGGTCTTGGACTAAGAAATAATTTTTCAGTGGTATGACATTTATGCAATGTTTGAAATTAAATTATTAGATAAATTACAAATACACGCTCTGAAATTTGTTTAAATAACATATTGTCTCCTGTAGTTTTGAAAATTGCATCATGCCCCCTGAGATTTTTAATTTCATAACAAATAACCCCTTTTATTAATAAAATGTCAAATTAATTAATAATTTTTAATGGTGTTAAAATTTTATTTCAACTAATAATTTATGTAATTTTATTATTATATAGAACAGCGGTTAAGAATTTTATTTTTTCAGTTAATTCTGATAAATAAAAATTTTTGACAAATGGTATTTGTAATTTTTTAAATCACAGGGACAATCCATATTTTAAGTAAACCTCAGGGGGTGCATTTGTAATTTACCCTAAATTATTTATATAAAAAAATTAAACTAATCTTTTTTAAGATTTTAAAAATATATTAAGTACCATCAAATTTGACATAATTATATTGAACTTTCTTTAAAATTTATAAATTTAAATAAAATTTAGCTAATTTCTCAATAATATTTTGTTAGTTGTATGAATAAAAAATGATATCATTTATTTAATACTGAAATACATACAATACATTCGTATTTATTCTTGTTTATAGAAAAATTTTATAATACACTTTTTTTTTTTTGTGTGTGTGGATGTGTACTATGTCTAGTTATGAATTTTGTGATCATTGATTATAACTCATTGTGTTATTTACTATGAGTATAATTATATCAAATTAATGAGATTAATTGTATTTAGTAGTAAATTAACTCGCAACAAATGATAATTAGAGTCATATTAAGTAGTAAACTTCTTTATTAGGGGTGAGCATAATTTAGTTTGATATGTTTAAGAATAAACTAATGACCAAACGATTACCTATAGATTTCTAAAATTTAGAATCAAACTATAAAAATCTTAAAACCAAATCAAACTAAAGGAGTAATTTTATAACATGGTCACAAAATATTACTCATAACTTATTCGAACATCAAGCAACGTGTTATCATTTTACAAATACAAATAATTTACAGGATTATTTAAAACCTAATTCTACTACTATTCAATTAAACATAATTTACTACTTAATAAAGGTCTACTTATTACTACATTAAATTATTAAATAAATTATTTGTACATGTTAAGTATTTTTTAAAAATATTTGACTTTATAAAAATTGCTAAATAATTTTTATTTATCGTACTCATTTAGACTTCATTTACTATTCAATTAGACTTGATTTAATACTCAATTAAATCTCACTTACTAGTCAATAAGACTCCACAAACTACTCAATCAAATTTGACTTACTACTCATCCATCGTTGCTACCACCACTACAACAAGGTGGGTCTTGAATGACGATTTTTTTGTCTCCAAAGAGTTAATTTCGTCACCATAGATATTTGTGAGAAAATATTTTCCTCACCGGTTTCGTCATTGAATGTTTGTCACTAAAAACTACCGTGACGAAAAATAATTTCGTCACCAATGAAATTACTTCAGCAACGAAATTTTTTGTCACCAATAAAACAACGTTTTGTTGCCAAAAATCCTCACTTTCCTCACCAAATAGTTATTCAATACTATATTTATAACTTTAGTTGACGAATAAATTTGTCACACATATTGATTATTGATGAGGAAATAATTTCGTCACAGTAAGATATAAAGTTGACGAAATTTTTCGTCTCCAAATGTCAAATACGTGACGAAATATATTTCATGGCAAAAATTTATATGTGACAAAATTTTTAGTCACCAAACAACAAAATCAATGAAAACTTTCAGATACAATCTATAATAAATTTTGTCACAAAAAATATTTATCAGCGACGAATAATTACTTTGTCATAATAACAAGTACAAATGACAAAACAAATTTGTCACTAAACTTGTTACATATTTTATATTTCAATTTAAATTATTATTTCACAAATATCCCTGCTCATATCCCAATAACCTTTTAAATGTACTAAGAAATCCACTAGCTATTATACACCACTCCACAAAAAAATTCTCTAAACAATTATATTATAAATCAAAATATATCCGTCAAACAACTTCAATAATAATTCATTAAGTACAACAAAAACACCATCAAAGAAAATCCCAAAATGAACTAATGTGGAGTCCACAAAAAAAAAAAAAAAAAAAAAAAAAAAAAAAAAAAAAATCAACACTCAATCTTGATTTACAACTACAACTAAATATCAATTCAGGAAAAAAAAAAATCCTACACTTGATCTTGATTTGCAAGTATGCTTCCAAACACCATCAAAAACCAATCTGCAAAGAAAATAAATAAGAAAAACATTAACTGTAGACGTCCCGGAACGTCCCGGGAGGAGATCCCCATTTTGTTCATTGAGCTCACTATAGTTCAGGACTCAATGTCACAATTCTGTATCTAATCTCGCAGAGTGCAATGCAAGACCGATGAATCATCAAAGAGTCCAAATCTGGCAAATCGTTTTTGGAAACAGATTTTTGAAAGAAGTGCCAAACATGAACTGCTTTGTCAGATACAGAGTCGCCACCTAAATATTTATTTTGGGGGAATTTAGGAAACCCTGACTCGTTGCCTAAGGCCACGTGTCCGTCATTACCAAAGTTGCCTCGGCTCGGGAACTTGGGTACGATTGGGGAAGGTCACTTCGTGAGCACCCTTGCTCGCCCGATCAAAGATCGGCCTTTACTAACCAAGATATCGAGTTTTGAAAATATTATGTGCTCTTATTCCGATTATTAGCCTAGATTTACTACGTGATGCGCACAGCATACAAATATAGACCGGATCGCTTGAATTGGAACAAAACATCTCATGTTTGTTTTTTAAAATGGTTTGCTACTCGCAAGTAGGCTAAAATGCAGGTTTTGCCACCCTCAGGTGGGTTTAGAAAACAAGATGATTTGCCACTTTCAAGTGGGCTTAAAACTCACAGTCAATGCATTATTCCAATTCAGATAATCCAACCTTCACCCACAGGCATTCAGGCAGGAATATCACATAAGCATTTAGCCTCATGGTAAGCATGTTATCATGGCAGTCACTCACACGCATGCAAGGATCCTAAAGCATAAACACTTAGCGAGTACTCCGAGCCAAAACAGAAACTAGTTAGTAATCAATGCATGATCCTAGTTCATGTTAAGATGGCTAATGCAACACATGCAAAATGCAACTAGAAACAGGCTCAGCTATCCTAAGAATGGCATATGAGATGCTACAGCTAACATGTATTCAACTTGGAATTGAGATACAATGCAGTTAGTATGATGCGCCGGGCCCGGTGCATGCAATACAGATGAATGATGCAAACATGCAAGCATAAGTATGCTAATTGAAACATGCCCTAAACTAACCATCATAAGCTGGTAAATAAAAGGAAGAAAAACGTGGGGTTGGAAGACATACATCACATACACGCACACTTATTACAATTGTGCCCTCGCTCGGAGGGTCCGAATAAATAGTACAGTCCGAATAATTAAACACAGTCCGAATAATTAAATATTACAAAACCCTAATTAATTAACAAATTAACTAGGAAAGCAATTAAATTGGCATGCAAGCTAAAAAATGGACTGCCTCAGCTCTTGTTCCGAATGATGAAAGATGCACGCGTGCTCGGGTCGCTTTGTCGGGAAATTCCTCGCGATACCTCGATTTGCCTCTGTTTACAATTAATCCCGGAATGCTGTGCAAAGCTCTAGAAGGCTGTTGATTTCTGGTTTGCTGTAACAGAGAGCAAGAAAGGGGCATGGCAAAGTATTTTCACATAGGTATGCACACCTCGATCCTCGTGCCATCAATCATGAATCTCGATGCATGACGGCCGAGGAGTCGAATTGCACGACTCAATGTGAAATGAATGCACATGAAAACACAACAAGACCTAAACTCCATCATGGGTAATCTGGAGTGTTGGCGACCGGGATTTGAGACACGTCTCGTCACTTAGAGTACGAAACGTCCCTCGTTTCCCGTGCTTGGGCTAACTTCTATCCCAAACACAATGCAATGAGATGGCATACACAATGTGACTAATATGCAACCTAGCATACACAATGCTATAGACTAAAATGGCATACACAATGTACGTGGCACAACATGGCATGCACAATGCACTAACATGCAACCTAGCATACGCAATGCTATGGACTAAAATGTCATACACAATGCACGTGACACAACATGGCATGCACAATGCACTAACATGCAACCTAGCATACGCAATGCTATGGACTAAAATGGCATACACAATGCACGATGGACTTATACCAATATGAGTGGACCTTAGCCACACTTACATCAGTGGCCATTGGTGGAAATGAGACAACCGAAACACATGCAAACATGCATGGATGCAAAGGACCGATCCTAAGGCATAACATGCAACTCTAACAAGGCATGGCAAGGAATGAAATATGGCATAGGATGGCACATGATACAGCTCTGAAATGGCATAAAATATGGTCCCGAAACATGCAAGTATGTCACACAATGCAAGCTAGATGGCCCGAATACCGAAACTAGTGAAGTGCGTCACACTAGAGGTACACAAAGCGATGCACAAATGGCAAAACCAACCCCAAACAGACCCTAGGCAGGTCTGAAACAGTGGGGAAATGGCCTAAAATGATGGCTCGGAATGCAAAGAAATGGAGCTCATTCAATGGTCCGAAAACAAGGCATACAAGCCCAACTCTCAAACGCACTTAAGGAGTATAAAACATGGCAATATGGCATTGATACAAGCTCTGAAATATGATGTATAATGGACCGAAAACATGAACACACCTCAATAGATGCATGGAATGAGCCTCAAAACTCAAAGTTAAGCATGGGTATTGAACTACAAGCATGCAAAACAAACATCATTCGACCATGAGAGCCAAAAACAGAGCTAAGACAGTCCAAAATATGCACAAAATCAGTTTAAGGCATGGCCAAAAAATGCTAAAATCAAGGGTCAACAAAGCATGCAAAGAAAGCTAGTGAACTATGAGTTACACTAAAACTATATGAAGCACATGAGGGCTCACCAAACCAGCCAAAAACAGAAGTATGCCATGCCAAAATATGCCCAAATAACTACTGGAACTCAGTCAATGCATGCAAGAATGATAGACTCCTTTGATGGGCTAATAAGAGGGTTATTCTACACATATATGATGGACATACAAAATGGAAAAACCACCTCTGGAAAGAGGTTATGACAGCCCTAAAACCCACCAAAAAGGCCCTAAAATTAGTCTAGGAAGCATGCAAGTGAAAGCCCCTTTGAAAGGCCTTGAATAGGATTATTCTACACATGCATAATGGACACTTAATATGGCAAAAAGGGCCCCGGACAGAGTTCATGTAGACCTTAAAACTCACCAAATAGGGCCTGAAACATGACTTCAAAACATGCAAAATGGAGCTCTTTTAGAAGGCCAACAAAGCTAGTAAAGAGAACAAGGGGTGAGAGGGTCATCCCTCTCTGATTTTGAAGCTCAAAGACACTTGTTAGCCACTGAAAATCCACTGGATTTTAGTGGCTAAAAGGCCAAACCAAGGCCAATGCAAATGCTCAAATGCATAGCTCAAAACACGAGGAAATGAAGCATGGAAGGGGGTAGATGACCCCCAACAGAAAAATGACCTTAAGCAAACATGTTTATAAGCTCAAAATAAAACTTTTTTCAGTTTATGTCGAAACCCAAAAATGCATGCAAATAGGGCTAAGATATAAAGCAAAATAATGCAAGAAAAGGGGAAATAGAGGCTTACCATTGTAGAGCCGACCCTCAGCAACTTCTGGACCAAGGTAATGAGCCTTCAACCTCTGCAAATCAATTCCAAGGTGCTTGGATGGATGGTGGAGGTGTTGTGCTAGGAGGTGTAGTGTAAATGGCCAAGAATAATGGAGTTTTAGAGCTTGCAATAGAGAGATATGGAGAGGTGTATGCAAATGCCTTAGCCAAAATCTTCAACCCTTGCAATGAAAGATCAGCCCCTCCTTTATAGAGGAGAGGCTCTAAAGCTTCTCTTGGAAGCTTCAAATATCCTCCATACACGTGTATGGAGGATACACCACATGCCTCCCAGCTGGCACAGCTGGAACATACTCAGAGAGAGGAAAAAGCAAGAAGCAGGCTGACCAGTTAAGGTGGTCGGCCGGCCACTCCCCCTGCTCGGCCGAGCAGGGGTCAAAAGGTTCAAGAAGAAAAGCTGGTCGACCAGCCCAGATTGGTGGTCTCCCAAGTGAATGCAGCACAATGGTGGTATGGGAGACCAGAAAATGTGACCTAGGAGAGAGGAAAACCAGCTTTCTAGCAAGGTTCAAAAGGGTCAGGAAGAAAAACTGGTCGACCTACCCATATTGGTGGCCTCCCAGATGAATGCAATACAATGGTGGTATGGGAGACCCAAAATTATGGCCCAAAAGTGAGGGAGACCACCTACCTGACAAGAAAATCGGGCGGCGAAGAGAAAGGTGGTCTCCAAGAAGAATTGCTGGTCTCCTACCCTCGTACCACCTTTCTAACAATGAAACTAGGGTCCACACCAAAAATGGACCCACACCGATTCAAAACGAAGGTTCGGGGGCCAAAACGTGCAGTATGGGGCCCCGAAAACAGGCTGTGAAGCACCGGAGGTGGCGTACGACCACGAAGGTGGTCTCCGAGGCCACAGTGTCCCTCTAAGGAGAGGAAACAAGGTGTGTGCCAAAAATCGAAGCAAACGGAGGTAGTTAAGCGGTCCCGAACTGAGGCACACGGCCGACGGCTCCGAAAACTGGAAACTGGTCTCCAAACGGGAAAAGTGGCCTACGACCATGAAACGTAGCCTACGGCCACTGAGAGATGGTCTACAAGACTTCTCCCTCCCATCGGAAAGAGAAAACAGTGAAAATAGGACCTGGTTTGCAAACCGAGACAAAGCACAAAAGAGCCCCGAAGTCCAGAGGCAAGGCTCGCAGTCGAGACTCTGAAACCCCAGAACGAGCACAATATGCACTATCACCAAGCTCTCAATCGGTGACGTCTGAGTCTTAAGGTCGGTCAAAAATGGGGTGTCTACAGTTGCCCCTCTTTGACAGAACTCGAAAGTCATAAGTGACGGGAGTGAATGTCAGAGCCCAGAGACGACCCATTTTTGACAGGGCCGAAGACTTAGACAAACAGGCAAAAAAAAAAAAAAAGCGTCCTCAGGCATGCCCGCAGGCGGGGGCAAAATGCAAAACGATATGCACCAAGTCGAACGTAATTCATGATCATGCAAAGCAGCAAGCTGTAATGAAGCAAATATTCACAATAGATGCAACAGTTTTAAGCAAGAATGCAAAGCAGCAACTACATTTCATGCAGTAAGAATGCGGAGAATTATTAAATTCTCGCCATGTCGCGCACGGAGAAGATACAATACCTGCGCGATTCGTCTGGTCACACTAGCTTCAAATGAACCGTACATACAATATCGTGCCTGCAAAAGAGAGAAACTTAACAAGCACAACATAGTTAGCAACACATGTTCAACACTACATCGAATGCAAACGAACATGGTGCCAATGAGAAAATGCATCGCAATGCAAGAAGAAACGTGCATGACAACGCAAGTTAAGCATGAAGGCATGACAATACCAATGAAACGTGCACAACAATGCAAGTGGTGTGCATGAGAATGCAAGTGACGTGCATAACAATACAGGATAAGTGCAAACTCGAACGCATATTTGACACAAAACAACGAGCAAAGAAATGCAAGTTTCGACGAGGGCGACTCAATCGTGGCCTCCGGTTTACCTCCCGGAAGGGTCACAACATATTCAAAAAGGATACACCTCGCTCTTGACGAGTAACGATGAAACACGCATCGAAAGTTGGAGTTGAAGTTCCCGCGGAGGGATTTCGCGATGAAAGTGCACTTTTCTTGTACTTTCTCGGGTGCCGGGGACTCCGATCACTACCAAATTTTGTAGGGAGCTTAAAGAGACATTGGAGACCACCTTGGGAACACCACCGACCAAGTAGGGAGGCCACCGACCACGGTTAGGTGCAGGCGGTCGTTGGCCTACCAGAGAAGGTGGTCGGCCGACCAGCTAGCCCAAAATAGGGGCAGTTTGGTACTTTCACCCTTGTTTCTTTAAATACACATGTCCAAAGCTCTTTTCCTCATAACTTCATATCTGAAATTGTCTTCTCCTCCTTCCTAGACCATTTTCTCCCTCAGATCTGCGCTCTATACGCGTTTTCCAACGCCCCACGCAAAGTTGTTTCGCGAAAACTTTCAGTTCTCTTCACTTTGGACCGATTAAAATTTGATTTCGAAGCTTCTTTTCCCATTTTCACCACTTGAGGTAAGTTTGTCTCAATATTTGGAATATTTTCTCGGGAGTTGACTTTTGTTGACTTTTTTTCAATTTTGGCTTATTTTGCTCATTTTTGCTCCTTTTTGTAGATTTTTTGAGATGGCAGGTCATTTCCCCCATGGCGAAGGTCCTCTAGGTGCCGGAGGTGATCCAGACATTATGTCTTTGCCTCCGAGGATTCAACCATTTATTCTCGAGAGGTATGACCCTCCGACGCACACCCTCCCTCGAGCAGTTTTCTATCATTTCACCGATTTTGATGATTGAGCACCTGTGGATCTGCTATTAAGGGAGCCGGAGTCCCACCTCTCCTATCAGGCACGGGAGGTATGTACTTCACTTTTTACATTTTCTGCAATATATTCTGCATTTTCTGTGCATTTCATGCTTTCGCTATGTGTGCTTATCTGCTCGTTCTGAACACACTCAGACACCATACTTCTGCTCATTCTAGCACACAGCTTGTTCTGAATACTTAGTTTATAACACAGTATTCCGTTTGCATCTTGAACACACAGCTCAAACACTTGAATTTCTAAACACGCAGCCCATATATTGATTGTGAACACACAGTACACACTTGTTGAGAGTTGAACACACAGCCCAAACTTACTATTTCTGAAATCTGCACACACAGCCAAACTTGTTGATTATGAACACGCAGCCCACACTTGTTGAGAGTTGAACACGCAGCCCAAACTTACTATTTCTGAAATCTGAACACACAGCCCAAACTTGTTGATTATGAACACGCAGCCCACACTTGTTGAGAATTGAACACGCAGCCCGAACTTTGAATTTCTGAACACGCAGCCCATATCTTGATTGTGAACACACAGCACACACTATTTCTGAAGTCTGAACACGCAGCCCAAACACATGATGTTGAACACACAGCTCGAACTTTTGAGATGAACACACAGCCCACTAATTTTGAAATCTGAACACACAGCCCAAATACTTGACGTTGAACACACAGTTCGAACTTTGAGATGAACATACAACCCACTGATTTTGAAATCTGAACACACAGCTGAAACACTTGACGTTGAACACACAGTTCAAACTTTGAGATGAACACACAGCCCACTGATTTTGAAATCTAAACACACAGCTCAAACACTTAACGTTAAACACACAGCCCACACTTGTTGAAAGTTGAACACGCAGCCCAAACTTTGAGTTTCTAAACACGCAGCCCAAATTTGAGGTGAACACACAGCACACACTTGTATTTGCACGCAGCTCATACACTTCCATTCTGAACACACAGCTCATATACCTCATGTTGAACACACAGCTCACAGCATTGTATCTGATTTGGTTTGCACACAGCTCATACATTTCATTTGCACGCAGCTTATTCATTTCATTCTGAAACTGAATACATGTCTTCATTATGAATGCAAGTGACTTCCCGTGTTACACGAGGATATGGCTCCATCATTGCGAGGGAGTGGTACACAAAGCTCCCGAAGGCCGTTCGTGATTGGGTTGACCAGGCAGGGTTCGAACCCTTTTGCACGGGGATATCTCGCTATCCTGCTAGCAGGACATTGATGAGCGCCCTTGTAGAGAGATGGTGGGACACCACCAACTCCTTCCATTTCTCAGCTACCGAGGACATGACTATGACCCCGTTCGACTTTGCTGTGCTGACAGGCCTTGACGTGGGAGGCTGGGCGATCCCTTATGATGAGGATATGGACAAATGGGAGGCTGCCTGGATCTATCTATTGGGAACTCGCTCACCGGTTGACAGATCCTCAGGCAGAGTCCGGTATACTTGGTTTTCCTCACATTTCAGAGAGAGAGTGCCCGAGACTCCCGAGGAGACAGCGCAGTACACCCGAGGGTTTTTGATGTTCCTCTTCGGAACCACTCTGTTCTCCGATAAGGGGAACACCGTTGGGCTATATCTGCTGAGTGCCCTGGTAGACCTCTCGCAGGTCAGTCAGTATGACTGGGTGGGCACCGGCTTGGCTACCCTCTATTGCTACATGAGCGCGATCTCCCGCGGACGGGGGAACATAGTCGGCCACTATTGGAGAGCATGGGAGGTACTTTCTGTCCTCTTGATTTATATTTCTGCTTTTCATTACCTGTACATTGCACACACGGCACACTTTAAATTCTGTACTTTGCATTCCGCTCTCAAAGATTCTCGCATTCTCTCAGATATTCTCAGATTCACATTCTCGCAGATTCACATTCTCGCACTCAAGATTCTCAGATTCGATGGCTTTTGCCCTGTTTTCCACAGCTATGGGTTTTCACATACTTTCCGACGCTAGCCCCGGAGATTGAGGTGGAGGTGCCTCTCATGATTCCGTATTCGCTTGTTTTTGAGGGCCAGTATTGGCCGAGAGCTCGGGAGACCCTGCCCTACCTACGGCAGTTTTTTGACACAGTGCGGCCGACTAAGGTAATTCAAAACTCTCAGTTCTAACCCTGTTTTCATCTTTGATTTATCTTGCACATTTACGATTTCTAATCGGCTTATGCATTGGTTATCCGCAGGTCGCATGGTAGCCCTGGGTGCCTTTGGGTGGAGACATCCGATTTCAGTTTGCTAGAGGATGGGCTGCTTCTCGGTACAGGATCCTATTTGAGGGGCCCGTTGGTAGGGCTTGGTTCCTAGGGGACCGCTTCCTGCGCCAGACTATGGGCTTCCCCGAGTAGAGTGTTCCCTCAGCACCTCCGAACGATATGCGATCCACTGATAGGCTCACTCCCCAGGATGTCGATAGTGCCATGTTAGGTATCGATGTATTGCTACATTTGGAAGAGGGAGAGTACGCGACTTACCGTCATACATACTTGATGCCTCCATTGACAGGTGTCTGTACTCCCACGAGGAGGTCTGCTGGCATGCCTTCATCAAGTCGAGCTCGGGCTGCAGGTGCCCCTTCTACTAGCAGGGCCGGCACATCGCGAGGTGGGGCTGGACTAGTCCCCCCAATTCCCCAGACTTATCATCACGCCGGATGGCCAGATATCCCGACTGAGTTAACAGGATGGCGATACGGGACTTCCTACCAGATTCTGATAGAGCCTCCTATGCCTGGTCACCCATACGTCAAAGACCTTGACTCGCCACCGGTATGCTTTACTGTTTTGATTTATCACTCAGATATTTGGTCATTTATTCATTCATTGATGATTTGCACTTGCATCTGTAGCCTACCACGGAGTATACTGAGGGGTTGCTTGGGTTGGTGGCCGCGCTCGAGGGCATGGTCCTGCGGAGAGAGACGCAGTTGTCCATCGTCAGTGTCCCGGTACTATTTAGTTTTCTTACATTTATCATACTTCTGATGACATGCTGAACTTGAACATTTCACTGCATTGATTGACTGTATGTGTAGAGCACATCTGATACACACCACATTCATGTACTGTATCTGTATACACCCTCTCTATGTAGTTTTCTTGCATCTGCATCTGATATACATACTGGCTAATGTACTCAAATTGTCTTCTTCCTTTTCAGATGCCTCTGCTACATACTAGGCCACAGGCCGGGCCATCTAGGCCTTCTCGGGGAGCTGGGAAAGGGGACTCGTCTCGCAGACGAGACAGGCGCAGAGCACATGTCATAGAGGAGGAGTCCAGCGAAGAGGAGGAGTCTGCGCATCCTCAGTCAGAGACATCTGCAGGCAGAGAGGATGACTCTGAGTCCGGTTCTGAGGGCGGAGGTGACTCCGAGGAGGGTTCCGAGGACAGCAGCTCAAACTCAGATGGTGGTGCTGGTGGAGATGGTGTAGGGACTTCTCAGCCGAAGAGGATGAAGAGGGCCTCTTATTCTTGCACTTGAGAGCACTGATGCAGATGTTCCTGCTTTATTTGCCTTTTTTACTAGTAGTTGTAGCGCATTGTACATTATTAGGCAATTTTATTTTCTGTAAAACTTGTACCCTTGTTGTAAAATGTTGTAACAAAGAAAGCATGATGGAATGATACAGCTTTTGTTCAAAAAGTGTTGTATTTTATGTTCTTAGCATCGCATCGCATCATTTTGCACAAGAATGAGATTGAATGGAATTGTGCATTGAAAATTGCCAAGTCAGGTAGTGAACCGACGCAACAAACTAAAAAACTTAACCTACTAAGAATCAACAAAACCTTAGCAAGTTTACAACTCGATAAGCAAGACACAACAACATTGAGTAAACAAAGAGTAACAACTCGATATACAAGACTCAACAACCCGACAAAACTTAACGACTCGATAAGCAAAACAACTCGGTAAGCAAAACAACAACTCGATAAACAGGACTTAACAACAACTCGATAAACAAATGCATTGCAGACGATCTGGGTGACGGAACGTATCCGAAACTGAGGTAAACTCGAACTTTCAACACTTCTGATGCATGGAAATGCTAGGAACTCTCTTCCAGAGGTTAGGACAAGACCAAACCCCCACTTCTCTTCATGGCCGACCATCAGGGGGAGTTGGACGACCAGCTTTTTCATTGGAAGGAAGAAAGGTGGCCGGCCTACCAGAAAAGGTGGTCGGCCGACCACCTGGCTTAGCAACCATCAATTTTTCAACATGTGTCCCCCGAACAGTGCCTTATCCTCTTTAAAAGTTCCAGCCTCGTGGTTCTTTCATTTCATCTTAGCTTTGCATCAAAATGGAAGCATTTCTCACCCAAAATCTCACAACTTGGATTGCTTCTCTAGATGGCTCGAAAAAGTTAAACTTCCGGGGCTTCAGCTTGAATGCACTATTCACACTGGGCCGTACTCTGCTGCATCTTCCTTTCCTCCATGCCGCAGTAAGGTTTTAGAATCCGGTAACACACGTCTTTAGCTTCAGCGGGCAATAGATGTGTCCTACTTTCGAGGATTTCTGAGCTTTGATGGAGTCCGAGCGCAACGAGGAAATCTTGCCCCAACTCCGATTTGGCCACGTCCAAGCCTTAGGACAAATGTGCAGCCTCACTTTGCATGACGCTCGATCATTGGTTCGCGACGGGGAGCTGGACATCCCAAGCTTGGTTTGCCGATTTTCTGATGCTGGTAACTGCAGCGACCATCATTGGCAGGGCTATCGGCGACACGCGCTTTGCCTATGCTTGCTATCTCATTTCTTGCTTGTCCCGGGCTCCGGGGGATTTAGTGTCCGGTTGATCGAGGTTGCCCAAAGTTTGAAGGAGGGCAAGAGCTGCATTGCCATGACATTAACTGAGACATTGATGGGCTTAGACGCTTTTCATCGTCGAGAGACAGCTAGGCTTGCAGGGAGCCCACTACTATTGCAGGTAATGTTTCCCACCCAATCTCACATATGTATTGCTCACATCACTCGGCCCTCAGGCTCGGTTTTTCTCACAAAACCCTTTCCTTACTTTTCTCTCATCGTACATCTCTCTATTCTTTATTCTCTTATTTTTCATCCCTCCCCAGGTGTAGTTGATAGACAAGTTACAGATTCTGGAGTCTTGCCCAGCATACTCAGCTCGCGGCTACTTTTTTCGACAATGCTTGGTCGATGCCCTGGATGAGGGGTGATGGTACAACTAGATGTGCAATTTGTCTGCAAACCGCATCGCTTGGCGCTGCCCTTGGCTCAATCTGCCGGCAATGAGTTACAACATGACCCGTCAACCTGGGATTCAATTGATTGGCATGACACACTGTGTCTTCTACTTTCCGTTCCGGTTCCTGCGCCAATTCAGACATGATCAGACTTGTCCGCCAGAGGGGATATAGTACCCTACCACATTCCCAGCCCGAGGCGCACAGCTTGCCTAGTATGCCACAGCATGGAGGACTAGAGAGCTCCTAGCCCCCGCTCCCACTTTCAGTTGCACTTTGTCTGATGAGTGCTTGGATTGGCTCAATGAAGAGGCACAGGAAGGGCCCACTTTGGCATCAGAGGCTTCGACTAGCTCTGGGAGGGGGAGCAGGAACACCTGACTTATCTATGCCCCGGATTTCTTGCTTTATTAGTACTTTCAAGTTTTCTTTATGAATGTAACTAAAAGAAACTTCAATTTGTATGCAAGAGCAGGAGAACTCTGTATTGAAATCAATGAAATTGAAGGTTGTGGGTACTGAAAATTTTTCGCTTTGGTACAAAAATGGTCTAAGTTGTAAAAAGATTAAGTTTGAACAAAGTCAACTTTTATTAAAACTTTTCAAAACCATTTCCAATATGGATCAAAACTGGACACGCCTGAAATTTGTCACTGAGATGCACAACCTCGGATCCTAGCAACTGGAAAGTTGCCCCTAGTCTGAATAGTACTGCATCAAGACAAAGAACGGAAAGTTGCCCCTAGTCTGAAAAGCACTGCACCGGAGATCATAACCGAACTCTCGAATGCTGAATAGACAAAGATGGCCGAGATGATCAAATGGACAAAGTTGATCGGGGAAAAGTTTATGGCTGAACTTCAGGATGAAGTTGCCTACGTATCCCAAAGATGGGAATCAAGTTTTACGTAGTTCAGGCTCGGGTTCACTCGAGTAGTTTCACTCTCCTTTTACGCTCTAACTTTTGCCAAGGCCGCCCTTTGCGGGTTTTCAACCTTGCGAGCTCAATTTTTATAATTTCAAATTTTTTGTGCTTTGACTTTTGCCTAGGTCGCCCTCTCAGGTTTTCGGCCTAGCGAGGCACTCAAGGGTAATATTTCTTCAACTTATCCATGTTGATCGGCTGTGAGAACTCTAGGCCATCTAGGTCTATCAGAACCACAGCTCCACCTGACCAGATAGACTTAATGATGTAGGGACCAGTCCAATTGGGTCTGAACTAGCCCCTTAGGTCGTGGATGGGAGCTCGATTGTCCTTGAGCACCAAATCTCCTTCTTTTAAATTCCTGGACTTAACTTTCTTGTTGAAAGCCCTGACAATTCTGTGATGATAACCTTGAACATGGTACAGTGCTTTCAGTCTGCGCTCGTCAAAGAGCATGAGTTCTTCAAATTTGCTCTGCTGCCAATCTGCTTTGGCTATCTGACACTCAACCAGTACTCTCAAAGACAGAACCTCAATTTCAATAGGTAGAACGGCCTCCATCCTATAAACTAATGAATACGGAGTCGCCCTAGTAGACGTTCTAATTGAAGTCCGGTAGCCCCACAGAGCAAATGGCAACTTATCTGGCCAATCCTGGTAGGTTTCCACCATCTTCTACAGTATGTGTTTGATATTCTTGTTGGCAGCCTCGATCGCTCCATTGGTCTGCGGCCGATAGGTGGATGACTTATGAAAAGCCACATTGTATTTTTCCAACAAATCAATCATTTCCTTCTTGAAGTGGGAACCGTTATCTGAAATAATCTCATTTGGGACCCCATAACGACAGATGATGTTGTTTCTGATGAATTTTGGAACATGTGAAGCCTTCAACAACGCATAGGATTGGGCCTCAACCCACCTTGTGAAATAATCTATCGCGACCAGGATGAACTCATGCCCATTTGACCCCTTCGGAGTGACAGCCCCGATCACATCGATTCCCCAAATTGAAAATGGCCATGGCGAAGTCATATTGTATAGCTTCGACGGCGGGATGTTCATGCAGTTTGCATAGATCTGACATTTGTGGCATCGCCGAACAAAGCCGATACAATCCACCTCCATGGTGGACTAGTAGTAACCCTGTCTGAGGATCTTCCGCGCTAGCATTACCCCATTTATATTCGCACCGCATTCCCCTCCATGGATGGTCTCCATCAGGCGTTTTGATTCTTCAGCTTCAACGCACAGCTTATGCATTCCCAAATGACCTCTCTTATACAATTTACCTCCGCAGATGATGAACTGAACGACCATTCTTCTGATTACCCTTTTATCCTTGGCATTTACCCCTGGTGGATATGCTTCCTTCTCCAAGAAATTCCAAATATCGTAATACCAGGGGTTCTCATCTTGAACCTCATCTATAGCGGCAATCGACTCGTAAGCCGGCACAAATTTTTGGTCAATAATGACTGGACGCATCCGGACTCCAAATGGGATGTCTATCATGGAAGATAGAGTTGCTAGTGAATCTGCAAATCTGTTGTTCTCTCTTAATAGATGAGCAAAGTTTAACTTCTCAAACCAAGGAATTAACAAGTCCAAGGTCTGGTGATACATAATCATCTTTTCTTCTTTGACTTTCCAATCTCCTTTCGCTTGAGATACAACAAGGTTCGAGTCCCTGATGACGTCTAACCGTTTTGCCCCTAATTCTAGGGCTGCTTCTAAACCGACAATGCATGCCTTATATTCTGGTTCGTTCACTTTGAACCGAAGTTTGAATGCTAAAGGGATACGGGAGTTGTCGGGTGCTATCAGCAACACTCCTATCCCATACCCGTATTGGTTTGACGCTCCGTCAAAGTACATCGTCCAAAACTCGTCGTCGATATGCAGAATGGCCTCATCTGGGAATAAGTACTCAACTGCTTCACCTCCTTCCACTGGATGATCGGCTAAGAACTCTGCTACCGCTCTTCCCTTGACTGACTTGCGCGTCATATATTTCAGATCGAATTCAGAAAGCAACAGCAACCAACGAGCTAGCCTACCCGTAAGTGGCGGTTTCTTGAAGAGATATTTGATGGGATCTAATCTTGAAACCAACATTACAGAGTGGGCTAACAGGTAGTGCCGCAACTTCCTGGTAGCCCATACCGAGGCTAAGCAAGCCTTTTCCAACGGTGTGTAGCAAGTCTCATACTCCAGCATCTTCTTGCTCAGGTAGTAGATGGCTCTCTCCACTTTGTCCTCTGATTCTTGCGCGAGCATGCAGTCCATTGTAGTTTCAGTCACTGAAAGGTACAATATCAACGGTCTCCTCGGCTCTGGTGGTGACAACACGCGTGGGTTCTGTAAGTATTCCTTGATCTGTTCAAAAGCAACTTGGCATCGGCCGTCTCATTGGAATTTCTTTCCTTTCTTCAGGAGGCCAAAAAGTGGTTCACAAGTCAAGGTTAATTGAGATAAACCGTCTTATGAATTGCACTTTACCCAGAAAGCCTCGCACCTCCTTTTCGGTCCTTGGTGGTGGCATTTCTAAGATGGCCTTGATTTTGGAAGGGTCTACTTCGATACCTCTCTGTATAATCAGAAACCCCAACATTTTCCTACCAGAATAATCAACGCACATTTCGAGGATTCAACAAGAACCGAAATTCTCTGATCCTTTGGAAGAACTTTTGCAAGGCGGTGTAGTGGCTCTCTCTTTCTTTGGACTTGACAATCATGTCGTCCACATACACCTCAACCTCTTTGTGGATTATGTCATGCAATATCGTGGTTGCGGCCCGTTGATATGTAGCTCCAGCATTCTTCAACCCAAATGGCATCACCCTGTAGCAATAAGTCTCCCACGGGGTGGTGAAAGCAATCTTCTCCCGGTCCTCGGGTGCCATCACTATCTGATTGTAGCCTGAGAAGCCATCCATAAACGAAAGCAAAGCATGCCCCGCTGTGAAGTCCACTAACTCATCAATATGCGGCAAGGGAAAGTCGTCCTTCTGACCGCTCGCTCAAATCCTCGAATCCACGCATACCCGGATCCTGCCATCCTTCTTCGGCACCGGAACAATGTTGGCCAACCAAGTCGGGTATTTGGATACCAGTAGGAAACCTGCATCAAGTTGCTTGGTGACCACTTCCTTGATCTTGAGGGCCCAATCCGGGCGGATCCTTCTGAGTTTTTGTTTAACGGCCTGCCTCGGGTCAAGAGGATCCGTGTCGCATAATCTCAAGATCGATCCCAGGCATGTCTTCGTAGGACCACGCGAAAACATCTTTGAAATCTTTTAATAAAGCGACTAAGCACTCGCGTTCCTCCGAAGACAACGTGGACCCAATCTGGACCAGCCGCGGGTCCTCCTCAGTACCAATATTCACAGTAGTGATTTCATCCATTAAAGGTTTAACAAATCTTTCGTGCTTTTGTTCAATTAAGCGTTGTAAAACCGGAGGAATTTCTTCCTCGTCGTTTTCATCAAAATTTTGAAAGTCTAAGTTAATGCAATAAATCAAGGGCACAGAAAAGTACTCAGAAACCATAGCCACATCATTCTCATTAAGCATATCCAAATCGTCCAATTCTTCGGCTACAACAGACTCAAAAGAGAAAGAAAAAGACGACCGACAGATCAGGTATCCGGTTATCACCCTGAATAATACCGGACTCAGACTCATGAGCCGAACTCGATTCGACTCAACAGATTCGGAGGAATCAGATTCCGGCTCACTACCTGACCCGGTGCTGCTTAACAAAAATCCCTCTTCATACTGCCAAATGAGAGAGGGTGCGATAGATGCATCCAAAATGTTTGCTGGTAGGCCCGCAGCTGTTTCATTCCCGATCACACATACCGAGAAGTTATCCCCAAAGCACTTCTGTTCGATTGGAGGATCTGAAAGTAGACACGCTAGCGCTACCCCCATTTCATTTTCGGCGTCCTCAGACTCCACTTTCTTGCTCGCTTACCTCACCTAATGGGTCCGCTTCTAAGAACGCTATCCCCGGATAATTGCAAGTCAAAGAAGATCTCAAACCCCGGCAGGCGCTTCTTCTCCGCATTCAGCCATGGCTTTGGGAAGCCACAAAACAAAAAGTCCTCCCCCTACCGAATGAAGCGTTTGTTTAAGGTACCCTGGATGGGTCGGTGCATTAGCTTAAAAGGCTTCCCCACCTGCTTCGCTCTGGCTCTCCCAGCCATCTCCTTACCTTTTCTTATCCAATCCTCTTTGGTGGGTAGATAACCCAAGCCAAAGGTGTGTCGGTTGTGTGGCACCTCGGCCAACGCTGCAACGCCCTTCCGGCCGCTCTTTCCCAATCCCATCCCAGGGATGTGTTGAAGCTTGTTCATGAGGTATACTGATTGTGCGCTAACATACACCTCCTCATTAACAGCTAAGATGTTCTGCACGACCCGGGCCTCAGCTAAGGTAAAACCCGACATGAACACATCCTCCATATCGTGCTCAATTTCCAAAACTGGCGTAGATACTTCTGGCGGTGGATGGATCGACGAATTTCCAAAAACGATGGCTACTCCCTTCCCATGGGGGTATTTCACCATCTGATGCAAGGTGGACGAAACTGCCTTTACTTGGTGCAACCACGGCCGCCCCAAAAGTAGATTGAAGGTCGCAGGAACCTCTAAGACGTGAAAGTTTACCTCATGCTGTCCCGACCCAACCTTGGTTTGAATTTTCACTGTCCCCATTACTTCTGCTTGTGTTATCATATGCTCGAATCACCTGGGCTGTCGGCACAAAGTCTGCGGTCTTTAAACCGATTGCATATGCAGTTCTTGCCAGGCATACATTGATGGCAGACCCTGTGTCGACGAGTACCACGGGTATCTATTTGTTTCTACACTCTACGGAGATGTAGAGTGGCTTGTTATGGTTCGCACCCTCAGGTGGCAATTCTTTGTCGGAGAAAGTCAACATCGGGGTAGACCCTTCCAGAAAAACTAAGCCCACCAGCTGTTCAGGCGTGGTGTCTATTGAGAGCTTGGCTTTGTCCATGGCTGATAAGACAGCTTGTCAATGCACTCGCGATGCCATAAGCAGTCCCCAGATGGAGATGTCTGCCTGTATCTTTTTCAACTATTTCAGTACAGCTTCATCTTCAAGTTGCTTCTCTTTCTGTTTCTCCGCCTCTTTATCTTTCCCAGACGCCTCTGGCTGATCTAGATGTGGGGGCTTGAAATACCGCCCGCTTCTGGTCATATGATCAACTTCGCCGATGTACCAGGTATCGTCTGGTTGGTTGTTCCCCTAATCCTCATCCGTGTAGGCAAGACATAGATCATCGTCTTCACACCACATTCCGTCGGCAACCAACAGACACCTGTCTGGCTCCGGTACAATTGTACTCGCAAGATTCTCATCCACATGCTCGCAAAGATTCTCTATCCTCGCACACAAGACTTTCACCTTCAAGGGCTTTAGCTTTCCTGATTCTCTCAAAATCCCCGAACCTTTCTTGTTCCAACGGCACAAGATACCGGTCGCTCAACACTTCCCAGATTCACAATGCCCAAGTCCCGAGCGAAATTTAGCACCGGCGCTCTCCGCGATGCATTCGATTTCGCCCTTCCGCCACAATCGATGTTCTTGCCCTACCAAGTCCTGCTCCAACCGAGTTCGCCGACAACATCCGGTAGGTCATCAAGCCACCCGTGACCTCACGACTCTCAAAATCTAACCACCGACTACCATGCCCTCTCGATCTTGTTCATTGAAAATTGGAGGTTAGCAAAGTCCCTTCCACACCGCCAAGTCATCTATCCTCCGACAGATTCATCCTCAGATCACACAAAGCTCTGCCCCCTGCCGACAATTCCACATTTGGCCCAACCTAGCCTACTTATAGAATATAGTCACTCGGACTATATACCTCCTCAGCAAAATTCCCAGATTCCTTAGATTCTAACTCGACAATCCCATTCTCCCCTGAAATCTCCTCTGTTCTGTCTTAGACAGTCACCACCAATGGTTCGGGTTGGGTTCTGGAGATGTCCAACATGCACAAGTCAGTGCAGTCAGGAAGAAGCACCTCCGGCTTGGGTAGGTGAGAAGGAGTGATATAGATGCTAGGATCGTAAGACACGACCCCAGTCTAAATAAAATTGATTCTTTTGGGAGGTGGAGCTTGGTTGTGCAGTGGGAGAGGGTTTGTTGTGACATTGGGTTTTTTTGGAGGCACAATCACCTGCTTGTCAACGAGATCTTGAATCTCATGACGCAATCTAAAACATTGGTCAGTGTCGTGACCATGTTGTTGGTGATATGCGCAGTATTTTGCTGGGTTATGAGAGGGAGGGAGTGGATTTGGCAATGGCCTCGGCTCCAGGGGCTTTAAGTGCCCTTTCCTGATTAATACCCCCAGAGCCTTGGACAGAGGCATATATAAAGGCGTGAAGGTTCTTTGGCCTCGAGGTTGGTATTTGGTGGTTTGTGTGTTGCTTCCGGACGCGCCGGAGAAAGGTGTAGCTGCCATGGGTCTTGGAGGGGGAATGGTGGTGACCATGCTTACTTTTGAAGCTCTAGCATTTGCGGCATTGCTGGTGCCTGTATTGTTGTTGCGGTTGAAGGTTCTTCTGGGTTGCTCTCTGTCTTGGTCAATCAGACCTTGTTTCATAGCATCCTCAATCTGTACTCCCATCTCATGCAAATCTGAAAAGATAGGGAAATGGAGCACGATCATTTTCTGCATTAGCTTAGGCTGGAGATTGTGCACAGCCATCCGGATTTGATCTTTATCAATGGGCCTTAGGGTCATCATTGAGGCCTTGGCCCTCCACCGGGCTACAAAATCCGAAAAGTTCTCCTTAGGCTCCTGCCTTGTTGTCTCAAGATCACGGGTTGTAATCTCGATTTGCGTGTTATAGAGTATCAGGCAATGAAAGCCTCGCCATCTCATCCCAGCCCGCTTAACATCGTCTTCTAATTTTATGCGTGCACAGGTCCGCCAAATAATGAAAGCTTCATGTCCGTGAGGCCCAACGGCCGTAGTATATCTGAGAACAACCGGAGATGCACCATGGGATCCCTGATCCGCCAAAGCGGTCGATTTGTGGCATTTGAACCTATCTCGACAAATACACCACGCCGGTATACCCGCCCTCGATGTCCGATGGACTTTACCCTTGGGATTTCTTGAACAACTTCTCAAGCTTGCTCAATTTTAATGTCAGATGGTCCACCTCAAACTCAAAGGAGAGTCCGCTGATTGACATGCATAGGTGCCTTAGATAGTTGAGGTAGAATCGGGCGGAGCCGCCCCGCCGGGATATTCAGATCTCCTCGACATTTGGTGCCTCCCGCGCTGAACTCCCGTGGAGGAGGAGCTTGGTGTGAAGCAACGCCTGCTTATTGTTGCACCGCAATTAACTCGCTCACGGGCCATGATCTCGCCGTTGTTTGGCAAACTCATCTCGATTTAACGGCCCCGCAGATGGCTCTCATGGTCTTCGTGATCTCGACGATCATTTCTCAACTCCCGCTGCTTCGCCATATCGCTCGATCCGTCTGAACTACCGGTAGGTCTATCTCTATGGCAATAATTGAGACCTCAGTCCGACTGTACACTGATGGGGTAAACCACTACTCAAGCAACCTCTGCTCGGATACACTGCGTCTTCTCGACCTCCGTTTGACAACCAGGGGCAGGGAATGATACACTGGTTGTCCGTCGACCAGATCCTCAGATCGATTGAGTCAGCGACCTCTTGTCCAGAGTGCTTGGGGAATATCTGCTTGGTCTGAAGTAATTGTGCTAAACTACCTAGCAAAAAGATAAATAAAACAATAACAAGGAAACAACCAGACAAACAGACAGCATAACGGCTTAAAATAAACACACAACACACAGGTGGGCATCACAACACACAGTTGATAAGCTGAAATACACTATTCTCAAAGACTGATCATTGTTCCCAAATCATTGCCCCCAAAACTGAATCTGATACCCTCAGATAACTGATTCCCAAAACACTGAACTGGTGCCCGCAGGCCTGATACCCAAACTTGTAAAATGATACATGCATTCCTGTAAAGACGCACTCTAAAAGCACATAGCAAACAAGTGAGAGCCAAAATACCCCTATGTTGGGGTAAGGTTTCCCTGTCCTATTTTGTCAGGAGCTAGGGTTTCACTACGCAGGCAACGGTTTCAAACAACCTATAATCGGGTAAGCAACCTGTCCTAGGTTGGAATGGTCACTATGGATTCCGAATATGCACTAGGTCGAATGGTCAAAGAGGGTGTCTCGGTAAAACTGAGGTTTGTGTTCTGCCGTGGCAGAGCTCAAGAATCGTCACCTTATGGCACGCTTCGGCGAGCCTCCCAAGAAACCGCTCAGAATAGCATACAGCAAACACAGTGTCCTAGGCGCACCAATGCAAATACAATGCAAAGAAACACATAAGTGTAGTCAAAACCAGATATCATGAGTTCAAGTCAAGTTCTTTAAGTCCCCAGCAGAGTCGCCAGAAACTGTAGACGTACCCGAACGTCCCGGGAGGGAATTCCGTTTTGTTCATTTGGGCTCACTACAGTTCAGGACTCAATGTCACGGTCCTGTATCTAATCTCGCAGAGTGCAATGCAAGACCGATGAATCATCAAAGAGTCCAAATCCGACAAATAGTTTTTGGAAACATATTTTTGAAAGAAGTACCAAACATGGACTACTTTGCCAGATACAGAGTCGCCACCTAAATATTTATTTTGGGGGAATTTAGAAAACCTTGACTCGTTGCCTAAGGCCAAGTGTCCGTCATTACCAAAGTTGCCTCGGCTCGGGAACTTAGGTACGATTGGGGAAGGTCACTTCGTGAGCACCCTCACTCGCCCGATCAAAGATCGGCCTCTACTAACCATGATATCGAGTTTTGAAAATATTATGTGCTCTTATTCCGGTTATTAGCCTATATTTACTACGTGATGCGAACAGCATACAAATATAGACCGGATCGCCTAAATTGGAACAAAACATCTCATGTTTGTTTTTTAAAATGGTTTGCTACTCTCAAGTAGGCTAAAATATAGGTTTTGCCACCCTCAGGTGGGCTTAGAAAACAAGATGATTTGCCACTCTCAAGTGGGCTTAAAACTCACAGTCAATGCATTATTCCAATTCAAATAATCCAACCTTCACCCATAGGCATTCAGACAGGTATATCACATAAGCATTTAGCCTCATGGTAAGCATGCTATCATGGCTGTCACTCACACGCATGCAAGGATGCTAAAGCATAAACACTTACCGAGCACTATGAGCCAAAACAGAAACTAGTTAGTAATCAATGCATGATCCTAGTTCATGTTAAGATGGCTAATGCAACTAGAAATAGGCTCGGCTATCCTAAGAATGGCATATGAGATGCTACAGCTAACATGTATTCAACTTGGAATTGAGATACAATGCAGTTAGAATGATGCTCCGAGCCTGGTGCATGCAATACAGATGAATGATGCAAACATGCAAGCATAAGTATGCTAATTGAAACATGTCCTAAACTAACCATCATAAGCTGGTAAATAAAAGGGAGAAAGACGTGGGGTTGGAAGACATACATCACACACACGCACACTTATTACAATTGTGCCCTCGCTCGGAGGGTCCGAATAAATAGTACAGTCCGAATAATTAAATACAGTCCGAATAATTAAATATTACAAAACCCTAATTAATTATAAAATTAACTAGGATAGCAAGTAAATTAGCATGCAAGCTAAAAAATGGACTGCCTCAGCTCTTGTTCTGAATGATGAAAGATGCATGCGTGCTCGGGTTGCTTTGTCGGGAAATTCCTCGCGATGCCCCGATTTGCCTCTGTTTGCAATTAATCCCGGAATACTGTGCAAAGCTCTAGAAGGCTGCTGATTTCTAGTTTGCTGCAACAGAGAGCAAGAAAGGGGCATGGCAAAGTATTTTCACATATGTATGCACACCTCGATCCTCCTACCATCAACCACGCATCTCGATGCATGACGGCCGAAGAGTCGAATTGCACGACTCGATGTGAAATGAATGCACATGAAAACACAACAAGACCTAAACTCCATCATGGGTAATCCGGAGTGTCGGCGACCGGGAATTGAGACACGTCTCGTCACTTAGAGTATGAAACGTCCCTCGTTTCCCGTGCTTGGGCTAACTCCTATTCCAAACACAATGCAATGAGATGGCATACACAATGCGACTAATATGCAACCTAGCATACGCAATGCTATAGACTAAAATGGCATACACAATGCACGTGGCACAACATGGCATGCACAATGCACTAACATGCAACCTAGCAAACGCAATACTATGGACTAAAATGGCATACACAATGCACGTGACACAACATGGCATGCACAATGCACTAACATACAACCTAACATACGCAATGCTATGGACTAAAATGGCATACACAATGCACGATGGACTTATACCAATATGAGTGGACCTCAGCCACACTCACATCAGTGGCCATTAGCGGAAATGAGACAACCGAAACACATACAAACATGCATGGATGCAAAGGACCGATCCTAAGGCATAACATGCAACTCAACAAGGCATGGCAAGGAATGAAATATGGCATAGGATGGCACATGATACAGCTCTGAAATGGCATAAAATATGGTCCCGAAACATGCAAGTATGTCACACAATGCAAGCTAGATGGCCCAAATACCGAAACTAGTGAAGTGCGTCACACTAGAGGTACACAAAGCGATGTACAAATGGCAAAACCAACCCCAAAAAAGACCCTAGGCAGGTTTGAAATAGTGGGGAAATGGCCTAAAATGATGGCTCGGAATGCAAAGAAATGGAGCTCATTCAATGGTCCGAAAACAAGGCATACAAGCCCAACTCTCAAACGCACTTAAGGAGTATAAAACATGGCAATATGGCATTGATACAAGCTCTGAAATATGATGTATAATGGACCCAAAACATGAACACACCTCAGTATATGCATGGAATGAGTCTCAAAACTCAAAGTTAAGCATGGGTATTGAACTACAAGCATGCAAAAAAAACATCATTCGACCATGAGAGCCAAAAATAGAGCTAAGGCAGTCCAAAATATGCACAAAATCAGTTTAAGGCATGGCCAAAAAGTGCTAAAATCAAGGGTCAACAAAGCATGCAAAGAAAGCTAGTGAACCATGAATTACACTACAACTATATGAAGCACATGAGGACTCACAAAACCAGCCAAAAAGGGAAGTATGCCATGCCAAAATATGCCCAAATAACCACTGGAACTCAGTCAATGCATGCAAGAATGATAGACTCCTTTGATGGGCTAATAAGAGGGTTATTCTACACATATATGATGGACATACAAAATGGCAAAACCACCTCTGGAAAGAGGTTATGACAGCCCTAAAACCCACCAAAAAGGCCCTGAAATTAGTCTAGGAAGCATGCAAGTGAAAGCCCCTTTGAAAGGCCTTGAATAGGATTGTTCTACACATGCATAATGGACACTTAATATGGCAAAAAGGACCCCAGACAGAGTTCATGCAGACCTTAAAACTCACCAAATAGGGCCTGAAACATGACTTCAAAACATGCAAAATGGAGCTCCTTTGGAAGGCCAACAAAGCTAGTAAAGAGAACAAGGGGTGAGAGGGTCACCCCTCTCTGATTTTGAAGCTCAAAGACACATGTTAGCCACTGAAAATCCACTGGATTTCAGTGGCTAAAAGGCCAAACCAAGGCCAATCCAAATGCTCAAATGCATAGCTCAAAACGTGACGAAATGAAACATGGAAGGGGGTAGATGACCCCCAACAGAAAAATGACCTTAAGCAAACATGTTGATAAGCTCAAAATAAAACTTTTTTCAATTTATGTCGAAACCCAAAAATTCTTGCAAATAGGGCTAAGATATGAAGCAAAATAATGCAAGAAAAGGGAAAATAGAGGCTTACCCTTGTAGAGCCGACCCTCAGCAACTTCTGGACCAAGGTAATGAGCCTTCAACCTCTGCAAATCAGTTCCAAGGTTCTTGGATGGATGGTGGAGGTGTTGTGCTAGGAGGTGTAGTGTAAATGGCCAAGAATAATAGAGTTTTGGAGCTTGGAATAGAGAGATATGGAGAGGTGTATGCAAATGCCTTAGCCAAAATCTTCAACCCTTGCAATGGAAGATCAGCCCCTCCTTTATAGAGGAGAGGCTCTAAAGCTTCTCTTGGAAGCTTCAAATATCCTCCATACACGTGTATGGAGGATACACCACATCCCTCCCAGCTGGCACAGCTGGAACATACTCAGAGAGAGGAAAAAGCAAGAAGCAGGCCGACCAGTTAAGGTGGTCGGCCGGCCACTCCCCCTGCTCGGCTGACCAGGGGTCAAAAGGTTCAAGAAGAAAAGCTGGTCGGCCAACCCAGATTGGTGGTCTCCCAAGTGAATGCAGCACAATGGTGGTATGGGAGACCAGAAAATGTGACCTAGGAGAGAGGAAAACCAGCTTTCTAGCAAGGTTCAAAAGGGTCAGGAAGAAAAACTGGTCGACCTACCCATATTGGTGGCCTCCCAGATGAATGCAATACAATGGTGGTATGGGAGACCCAAAATTATAGCCCAAAAGTGAGAGAGACCACCTACCTGACAAGAAAATCGGGCGGCGAAGAGAAAGGTGGTCTCCAAGAAGAATTGCTGGTCTCCTACCCCCGTACCACCTTCCTAACAATGAAACTAGGGTCCACACCAAAAATGGACCCACACCGATACAAAATGAAGGTTCGGGGGCCAAAACGCGCAGTCTGGGGCCCCGAAAACAGGCTGTGAAGCACCGGAGGTGGCACATGACCACGAAGGTGGTCTCTGAGGCCACAGTGTCCCTCTAAGGAGAGGAAACAAGGTGTGTGCCAAAAACTGGAGCAAACGGAGGTAGTTAAGCGGTCCCGAACCGAGGCACACGGCCGACGGCTCCGAAAACCAGAAACTGGTCTCCAAACGGGAAAAGTGGCCTACGACCACGAAACGTATCCTATGGCCGCTGAGAGATGGTCTACGAGACCTTTCCCTCCCTTCGGGAAGAGAAAACAGAGAAAACAGGACCTGTTTTGCAAATCGAGGCAATGCGCAAAAGAGCCCCGAAGTCCGGAGGCAAGGCTCGCAGCCGAGACTCTGAAACCCCAGAACGAGCACAATATGCATTATCACCGAGCGCTCAATCGGTGACGTCTGAGTCTTAAGGTCGGTCAAAAATGGGGTGTCTACATTAACATATTATCAATTACATTGTATAGACCTCTCTATCCCACTACAACAAAAAGTAGATTTCACGACTAAAACTGGAGTTTTCGTCGCTAAAAGTAGCAGAATTGGCGACTAAAATGGAATTAGTCGCCAAAATTGATCACTTTTGCCGACTAAAAGAGTTTAGTCGCCGAATATAAGGGTTTTAGTGACTAAAAGTCAGTTTAGTCGCCGAATATAGGGGTTTCAGCGACTAAAGGTTTTTTAGTAGCCAAAAGTGACAGTTTTTGGCGACTAAAATAATTTAGTGGCCAAAAGTATAGGTTTTGACGACTAAAAAACAGTTTGGTCGCCGATTCTATGTGTTTTGGCGACTAAAAGCAGTTTGGTCATTGAAAGTGAAGCTTTTTGGCTACTAAAAAAAATTAGTAGCTAAAAATAGTCAATTGGCGACTAAAATTCAGTTTAGTAGCCAAAAGGGGACGTTTTTGGCGACTAAAAACAGGTTTAGTCGCCAAAAATGGTTATTTTTAGGCGGGAATGAATTTTTTTAGCGACTAAAAACTAATTAGTAGCCAAAACTATACAACTGGCGACTAAAAAATAGATTTAGTCACCAAAAGTGATCTAATTTTTTTTTAGTAAATAATTTATTTTTTACATAAATTATATTGAATAAAAATAATTATTTTTATATATATAGTTTTGTATTAATACTGGTCAAAGTAATATATAAATAATATATGTTGCATTTATATTCATGTGATGTTGTAGTGGCAGAGTGGGGAGAGTGTGTTGGTAAAGGTTTGGAATGTGGGATGGGTCGGTGGTTCGAATCTTGGAAACAGCATAGGGTAAATTTCTTTTTTCTAAAATATTTTTTGGCGACTAAAAACAGTGGTCGCCAAAAGATTGACTGTTAGCTATGAAAAGCTTAATCAGCAAATGTATAAATAAATAAAAAATAATTCACTATTGGCAACTAAAAGATTAGTCGCTAAATGTATAATTTTCAAAAATGTAATTGACTATTGGCGACAAATGCTTTGGTCGCTGAAGACTAAAACTTTGCCGATTAAAACTTTTTTTAGTCGCCAATACCTCCGCCGACCATCTATTCGCGACAAAACCAGCGACTAAAATATTTAGTCGGGGAAAGTGAAAAGTCGACTTTTGGCGACTAAAAAAGGACTTTTGGCGACTAAAAATTTAGTCGCCAAAGGTGTTTTTTCCTGTAGTGTCCATATCAATACAAATTGTGTACACAATGAGTCTAGCTTAACAATCAGAAGTTCCTTTGTATATGGCAAGCTCCTATTAATCACATCACTAACTTAGAGCAACTCCAACACTTCCCAGTAAAAATACACAAAAGAGTAAATACATAGTTTTATCTCTACTTTGGTTAGTGTGTATTTTAACAAGGGTCATTCTATGTAAGAAGTAACTAATGAATCTACTTTCAAAAGGCAATAAAACTGAAAAAGGGTGCTTAATACATCAAAGCACCACCCCTAAAAGGGGAAATAAGATTCAGACTACCCAAAAAAAAGATTTCCAACTCAACTAGGACTGGAAAGCAACCTAGTTCACAACACACAAACCCTTGACATAGAGAAAGAAGACCTATTGAGGGTAGATGAGAGCCAACAAAGGGTCTGGAGGGGTTGGGTGTGAGTTTTGGGTGGAGGAGAAGGTGTGGGCTGACTGTCGGAGGCTAGGGCTGGTTGTCAAAGGCTAGGAAGAGGTGCGCTAACAGTTGATGATGGTGGGTAGAGAGAAGGGGCAGTCGATGAAAGTAAGAACCTTGCTCTGATACTGAAAAGAATGAATTGGGTTACCTTTGAATGAGGTAGAGCCATGGATATATGATGAAACAATATTACAAAATAGGAAATGAAAGTATAAAGACATTAAATCTATGATTTACATAATCAAGGATTTTATACATACTACTATAATTACAATATTATTATTTCCTAAATTCAACATAGTTTTAGCTTCTTGTAATGGATGTATTTATTTATACCTGTTTTGTATTATGCTTGAATACATCAATAATTTTTTTTTTTTTTCCTACCAATAAAAAAAATGTTGAGATCAAAGCAATTTGTACATATCTAATGCTAGAATAATTAAATTTGATTACCAAATTTCGAATACTATCTTATGCCACCAATAAATAATTAGTGAAAGACATGTCAAGTAGGGCTCATTATACCAATGGAAACATTGGTAACACAATCAAATGTTATTTTAAATTTGATAATTGTAACGATACAGTATATAAATACAACTAAGGGAACATACACTTTATTTGAAGAACAAGTTCCAAATTGGAAGCACTTGCATAATGAAACTAAAACAATTTTTTGATTCCTCTATTTTTTTTTTTTATTTGTTGATTAGTAAAGAAAAGAACTTTATTAATAGAAAATCAAAGTACAAAACATGAGATAATAAATGATACATTAATAAAATGGTGAGTGCAAAAAACATCATAACCAAGCTAAACGATTCCAACTAGATTGACACAAAATAGGAAATCCCAATCATATGCTAGCACAATACCAAAAGTTGGTGAGAGACCAACAAAAAACTCCACCCCAACCACTACTAGCTATGCAACAACACACAATACAAATACCGATACCAAACATTCCTTAACAGAGGTAATAAAACTTGCATCCAAACCCATCTAGCATCCAATCAACTAAGCACAACATACATCTACTGGTGAACAATAGCTCACAAAACTTCCACTGTTACAAAACCCACTAATAATGAAGAAGAGAAGCAGAAACAAAGAGTATCCTCTGGTGATCCCCCCGAACAACAAGAAATGAGCTCACCTCATATGTGCCTAGCGATTTTGATATACTTGCAAACACTATCACATTCGCTGTCTTGAGGCCAAATTTGGTAGCCAGCTTGAATGCCACTGAAAACTAGAGCTAATAATGCACCCAATAAAGCAAGAAAGCTCCACAGGCTCTTGAAGTATCTATGCTTGAATTGAGCAATAAAAGCCTTCCCTCTGTTATCATAGTGACTTTGAATCTCCTTTTTCACACTTGCGTAGGCACAAGGGTGTGGCACCAAATCTTTGCCTATCTTATTGAAGAGAGTAGCTACTTCAACATCACTACCAAGACAATTTTGTAGTATATTAGCCGATCTCAACTCCTTAACATCGTTTGGATTATCAATAAGTGAATCAAGAAAACAAATGTAAGAGGTCACCCAGAGATTGTTTGGGGTAGCTCCACACATTTCATAGGCTATCAAGTTCAAGAACTTTGGTTCAGTTGAGTCATCAACTGTTATTGTAGGAAGTTCAAGCCTTCCAAAGTTACAAAATGAACTAAAGTTAATATCCGTCAAGCAACTACTCTTCTTGTTCTTCTTAACATGGATCCCCATATCAATGAGCTCCTCAACATTGCGAAAAGTGTATCGATTTGATACACAAAGTTCAACATGTTTGCAACCTACAAGTCTTTTGTGCAGAACATCTAGAAGATGCAAGGGACATAGCTCTTCAACATTCTTGCCTACATTTGGTGCCATAATGCTATCGGTGATGAACATATCAATCATTTTCATCGTGTAACCTTTTGCATATATTCTTTGGTCATTAATAAGTTCCTTAAGGACAAGGAAGGGAAGTTGATTCTCCAACAAGAACAAATCCTGTTGTATAAAGGCTATATTGTGGTTTTTTATTTCAACCTTATGTTCTTTTCGCTCTGTGGCATAGTTAATGAAATAAAAAATAAAGCAACCATCCATGAGCATCATCCTTATGAATTCATCATCATTGTATTCATCTGTTGATTTCTCTTCATAGCAATCTCTCAATTGCTTGACCTTCTGGGAAAGCCGCTCATGTAAGTCTTCAAGCAACTGTTGGTCATCTGAGACTAGCTTACTTGTGATTCTATGCTTGAGCTCTTGCATTCGTTGAAGCTTGAGGTTGTTATGATCATGGTGATATGGACCAACGGAAACCACCCTTGGTGCATAGTTATTCTGATAATTCTTAGTCTTTCGAAGCATTTGTGGAACCCTTTGGATGCACAATGGTTTTGGATTTTGAGATTGGCTTGCTTAATTCACATTGACAGACTAAATTAGCAACCAAATCAAGGTAAACAATAATACAAATATATATATATATATATGATGATAAATGTGGAGAAAATGTTCCTAACACAAAACTTAAGAAAAAAATTCATTGTTTTGGGTATTAATCCTACCTTGGCATTTTTTCACACTTGTATTACTATGTAAACTCATCATTCAATTGATTTTGTTCTTTTTAGAAATCATTGCATGGTTCGTAATCAAATTGATGAAAATATTAATTAGTAAAGATAAATTATACTAGTAGTCATTATATTTTGCTTCTTGTGTCATTTTAATCCCCACACTTTTAATTGACTCAATTTTGATTCTAAATTTTAGATTTGTGTTAATTTGGTCCTACTGATAATACCATTAGGGGTTTTGACAAAAAAATAATCATTGAGTTTGGTCAAGGTTCACTCATTGAGTTGTACAGGTTTATAATTTTGTCCCTAAAATGATGACACATGCCACTTATTTTGCACATTTTTCATAAGAAAATGCTATCATTGCTATTAACTGGACCAAACTAAGACAAAATTATAAATTCAATTGCTATTAATTGAAGCTAAAATTAAATTATTATTGAATCATGACCTTGATCATATATATCTATCAAAGGGAAAAGAAATCACGACTGATATGGTATAAAAAAAGACAAACCTTTTACATTAAAATTATAGGGATGTGCACAAAAATCGTAAATCGGTCCGATCCAAACCAAATCGTATAATTTGGTATGATTTTCTCAATGCATGGTTTGGTTCTAGATTTTGAAATAAGTGAATCATACTTAGCGGTGAATCCAGTTGGAACTGGACCTTTAGATTATATATATATATATTTTTTTTTTTTTTTGATCAGCGAAAGTCAGTCGTTAAATGTTAGATTAGTACATTTTTAAATGGGAGTTAACCTATATAAATTGTTATCGAATGTAAATAGAAAAAGTATTTTATTAGGATCAAGAGCGTGTTTGGCATGTGCTAAAATAGCACATGCTATTTCAGCACATTATCTTATTTGAGTCATATCACATCTCTACCACATTACTTTAACCTCAACCCACATTTCACATTTTTTCGTAAAAAGACAAAAAGTATATTAATCTAGCATTTTTCAAACAACGCCTAAATATATATGTGTACATATATATATATATATATAAGTTATAACTCTAAACTATTTAAGTACATTTCTGTATAGTGATAGACTAGATTTTAAAAATAAATAAATATATATATATATGTAAACAATTTTTAGGTTGTAAATAATATTTTGTGATCATATTGTAAATAATCATAATATTTTTAAAATCCATGGTTCCAAACTGAACTAAACCATGGTTTAGTGGTTCAATTTGGATTGCTTCCAAGATTTTCATGAATTGATTTGGTTCCAAATTTTATGGAACTGTAGATAATAGATTGGTCTTAGTTTACAGCTAAATCGAATCAATCTAACCCATACTCACCTCTAGAAATTAGAATAATTAGGTAGAATTATAACTTAAATATGACCATTTCGATGGAAGATTTGTATTCCTAGCAATTTAGGCTTCTACTGTACCCAAAAAAATATTTATAATTGAATTTAGTGAATTTTATTTAAATTAATTTTTTTAATTTAAAAATATTTATTTTTATATATATTAATATTATAATAACTAATTAATTTTATATTTTAAAAAGTCGCTTACCATTAGTATAGCAAAATTATTTCTAAAACAAAGACCAAAACATAACTAAGCAATTTAAGGTGAATTATTTATAATAGTATATATTAATTTGAAACATGTTGATAAATTGTTTTTATGTTCTCTTATAAAATAAAAAATCTTAAACCTAAAATTTGACCATACGTTAGTCCAAAAACAAATGTAATTAAACAAACACTTTTATGCATTTTGGCTACATCTCTGTATTTTTATAAAATGAAATGGACATTTTTATGCATTTTAATTTGTTACTGTATTTTTATTGTAATAATTGTAATTATTTTAGTTTTTACCTTTCATAAATGTTATTCTTATTTTCTTTTTCTAATATTTAAATTTTAAGAGAAAAGCTTGAAAAAGTTAATTTATAAATCTAATGAGCAATTGAGAGAGGAGAAAGGAAATAAAATTTAGAAGTACCAAAAATAAAATTTAAATATTAACAAGAAAATTAAGAATTATCTATATGTACTGGCAATGGCCATGCACAAGAAGGGAACAAAGAAATGTTATTAATATAATTATGTTTATTAATTACTTGTAGAATTATTATATGTGTATATCTATTTTATATGTATAAGCAGTGCTTGAGGACGGATGACTTGTTTTTTGACCTGTTTTTACCGTAATTGCACTCGAACCTCTTTTTGTTTCATTAGTCATTTGGAGACACTATTTTGGGAGTTTTGAGTGTTATTTTGGAAAAATCAACATTTATAAAGGTGTTCTTTTTGGGTAATTTTATTTACACAGTACAAACTTTCAGTATATGCCACAAATAGTGTTCGGATATAAATATTAGAACAAAAGTCAAATGATCGAATATGAATTTATGAACATAAACTAGTTGTTCAGACATAAATAATGGAACGGAATATATTTGAATAATTTATTTTTATTCATAATTTTAATTCCGAACATTTGACAAATAGCTCATTTTATTAATAAATTATTAAATCAATTAACAGTGTTTAATAATGTTAGAACTTTATTTCAATTAATAATTTAAGTAATTTTATTATTATACAGGAGAATAGTTAGAAATTTCATTTTTACTATTAATTCTGTTAAATAAATTTTTTTGATGAAGGTGTATTTATAATTTTTCAAACTATTAGAGACAATTTATATTTTACACAAATGCCAAGAGTGTATTTATAATTTATCCTCATTTATCTTTTTTTTTTTTTCTTTCCACGAGCAAACTTTGGCAATCTTATCGATTTGTATTTTTGATAATTTTTTTAATTAGCTTATTTTCATTTTTAGTGAGTTTTATTTAAATTAAAAAAACAAATTCTAAACTCTACTCCAAGAAACGAAATCAAAAAAAATTTTAAAAATCAAAAAAGCTTAGAAAAGATTAAAAAAAATTAAAAATAGTAGATTTTGTTTTTGCTTATTTCTTCTTCTATTTTATTTTATTTTTAAAAAAATACTTTTTAAGTGTGTATCTAGAAATAAAAAATGACTAAAATATTTTTAAAAAATTACTAGAAACAAAAAATACTATTTTAAAAACTCAAAAATTGTTTTTGAAAATTTAAAATAAAATAGAGTGATTATGATTATATTTTATTTAATTTTCTTTCATGATATAATTTTTCTCTTTTATCTTTTTTTATTCTCTCGACAATTCTATCACATATTTAATCATTTATCCTATTTTTGTGAGAGAAATATTTTTTGTATTTTTGAAATTCAAATGTACCATAATAATAGTCCGTGCCTTGCACAAAGTTTTTTCAACTATTATAAATATATAGGAATGGCAATGGGCCGAGGTGGGGCCGGGAATTATACTCCCCGTCCCCGATCTCTGATGGTATAAAATTTCCCGTCCCCACCCCCGATCTCGGTGGGGAACCCATCGTCCCCCTGCCCCAACCCCACTCCCTAACAGGGACTGGGTTTCCCCGACCCTGAAAAATCCACGACCCAAGTAATTGATCCTCATTTTGGTCAATTGTCTCTCTTCAGTCCATATCTAACATGATATCTCTGCAACCTAATTTTTGATTTATTCCAATTTCAGTGGAGAAGAGCTCATTGAATCAAAATCAAAGCTCAGAAAAAACCCAAATGACAACAAATCTATGCAGATCTGAATCATTATAGATTTGTTCAATGCTATCATAGATCTGTTTTATCATCAACAACAACATTCAACAACAACAACAACAACATTCATCATCAAGAAGAAGAATAAGATCACCAGAACAAATCAAAAATTACCACCAAAGAAAAAAAACAAATCAACAAGTACACGAGCTGAAGGCCATTTAGATTTGGTTATGATGGCGGCAGATCAATGTGGATCGACGGCAGATTTGGAAAGAGAAAATAGAGAGAGATCAGTGTAGATGAAAGTAGAGAGTGATTGATGGCAAATTTGTGGTAGTATGTAGCTCTCAGACAGCGGTGAGGTTTCTAGCTCGATGATCGGAGACAGTGACATTGACGGTAACAATGATAGAGACAATGGCGATGGCGGAAAGTGACGCTGAGATCAGCAAGAGTCGGCGATAGAGGGCGGTGGAGGTGAACTTGAGCTTTAGCAAGAGTCGGCGATTGATTTAGATCTGAATAGATTTGTTCTGAGATCGACGGCAATCTGATGCCTAGTTTTGCCATGGAAGCTTTTAGAGAGAGAAAACTAGGGCTTGTGTGAAAGAGAGAAGGCGGAGAAGGGAAAGGCGTCGGAGTCGCTATGATGTTCTTGAGGCAACGATGAGTGACGCAAGATTGAAGGAGAGAAAGAAATTTGAGGGAGAGAAAGAGAAAGAGAAAGATGAGAGACGGTTTATGTGTGAGGTTGTATTAGGGTTTGGTTTATATATATAGAGAGAGAGAGGAGTATAATAGCAATTTCAGTTCGAGAGAAAACGGGGACAGGGCCAGGGCTATGGAATGTATTACCGTCCCCGGACCGAAAGTTATCGGGGATTCATTTTCGAATACCATCCTCGGCCCGTCAGGGTTATTTTTCGAAAAAAAAAAATCGTTCTAATCAGGGTCGGAGGGCCCAACCCCCGTCGGGTCGGGTTCAAATTGCTATCCCTATAAATATACTAGGTAGGTAGGCCCGTGCAACGCACGGCGAGTTGTCTATTTTTTTGTGGCGAGGTTATACATTTTATGGTTGATTTTGGTTTTTGGTTTTTTTTTTTTTTTTTTGACCTTCACTATATTATCTCTCTATCATCATCACCTTCATCACTATTGCCATTGTCGCCGCTCTCATTACAATATAAAAATTAAAAATTATAATTTAAAAATAATAAATTTTAAATTTGATCTTATATTCAACACTTAATTTTTTAACAACCAACTTTTCAATTTAATAAATTTATGATTTAATTTTTATTATTTAATTTTCAACATTATGCTTTCAATTTTCAATTTTATATGTTGTTTGATCTTATTTGTGTGAATTTTTATTTTGTTAAAAATTCAACCATGCTAAAGTTTAAAATGAAATTACTTGACACATAGAAAAAGAAATTTAAAAAAGAAAAAGAAATGTTACATTGAACAATTAATTGCTCATTTAGTTTTGTAAACATAAAAAAGTAAAATGAACCAAATTTGAACAAATTTTAAAACTCATAAAAGTTTTCAAACCAAACTTAAATAGTTAAAATGCTAGTAAAAGTTACAATTAAAACATATATAGTTTTAGTTATGAGTCTAGATTCTCTAAAGTAATTTTATTTTATTTTATTTTTTTTAAATTACTGGTATTTAATTTTACAAAAATTAAAGATACAATATTTAAAAGTTGCAAGTATAACAACCATACAAATAATCACTTTAACATCACTTTTAAAATATGAAAAAAAAAATCAAAAAAAATCTCTCCATTTGGACTATTAGCCTAATTTAATGAACCAAAATTTCTTACATAATTTTCAAAAGCTCACCACCCAAATTTATTCACCAACCATACCAAAGGGAAAGTAGAAAATTCAAAAAGAAGCTAGGGGCAAAATAGGCAACAAAAGATGAGCCGTCTCAACCAAAGCTATTCTTATATATATGGATATAGATATACATATATCAAACTTTTGTTTAAAACAACTAATATATTATAATGGCTACTTTAAGCTATACTTTTCAGATGTTAACCTCTATAACAGTTTAAGTTCTAATTAAAAATATTTATTTTTCTTAAATTTATTATGAGAAAAGAAAATTTTCCTAATAACATACATAGGCTTTTATATTGGGAAAATTAGTGATAACTCTCATTATTTTTTTTTATTTTTTTTTATTTTTTATCAACAAAGACAAAAAGACTATGGATGAGAATCAAGGTATGACCTTAGAGCACCTCTAACCATACTCTTTATTTTTTTATTGGTTAAAACATAAAAATAAAAGAAAAGGTAATTCTTTATTTTGTGTAATTTCTTTTTTATCTATGTCACTACAAAAAATTCAGGTTTTAGAGACTAAAATTTGGGAACAAAATTATTTTTTAGGGACTAAATATTTTTGTGCAAAAAGTGTCGTTATTATATTTTTAGTAACAAAAGTTAGACATTAGTGATGAATTATTATCTTTTCTAGACCAATTTTTTTGTCTCAAAAAATAAATCATTTTAAGACCAAATTATTTTTTCCCTAAAAGTATATTTATTAGTGACATTTCAAAAAAAATTCTCTAAAAACCTTATTTTTAACTTTTCAGGATGACCTTTTAGTAACTATTTTCACGACGATAGAAATTGGTCACTAAATGTCTTTTGTAACAAAATTTTCACTTTTAGAGACAAAAAAATTTGATCTATAAAACTCTTATATATTGTAGTGTGTACTCCAACGCTATTCTTTATTTTAACTATTAATCTTGAATTTTTTTTTAAAATAATTATTATAATGATTAGTCCATTTAAATGACTAAAATATAATAACATATTATACTAGCTATAATAATTAACATATATGCAGCACAGTCCAACTAACAAAGGTTGATGACCAATACCTTAATTCCGACATATGAAAAACAACCTAAGAAGTATGCACAAGTAGTCTTACACTAGAGGAAAAAAAAAACACGAATGATCAAAGGCATTATTCAGAATATCATCTGATTTTGATCCATGCGTTTACTAGATTTGCTTCACATAGTTAAATAATCCATAACCAACTAGGCATAGTTTACTAGGTCACCATGACTCTTTTAAGAGACCTCGTTTGGGAACCAGCCCGTTTAGCTAAAAAGTCAAAAAGTTATTAAAAAAGCCAAAAAAGTCAATAACCCATACCAAAAAGTCAAAGATTTTCTTTTCTCTCTACTCTTTGCACATCTTTTCGTAAAAAATTAAAAAATCATCCCAAACATACTACTTTTTTTTAACTCATATTTTAGTCAAATAGTCAAAAAGTTACTAAATTAGCATGTTCCTAAATGAGGCCAAGTCTTAAGGGAAGGTTATGAGTTCAACTTTTCTTAAGAAGAGTTAAATTAGAAGGCAGGCACTTAGTGCTTTGTAAGGGTGGGAAGGTTAATTTTTATTGGCACTAATTTAACTCATAATAACTGACTTTCACTGATAAAAAAATCAAAAAATCCATGTAAGAGAACAATAACAACAAAAATAATTGTAGTAGGCAGATGAATAAACAAAAAGAAATGAATTTAGTAAGTAACTCTCCTTAGCCTACTGGTCAAGGCTTAGGGTTTGGGGGTGTGATGCCTCTAAAGTCTCAAGTTCAAAAAATCTCTTATATGCAATCAATTTTTTGGAACCCATCCATACCGGGCAAGCCTTGGCTTTAATTGTGATCCCTGCACGTGGATGGCCAGATGTCGATAAAAACTAAAAAATAAAAACTCTCCTCTTTCTCTCTTTTCTTCATGTAGATTGTTAGGTTTCGTTTGGCAACATGAGTTTGTTAAAAAGTCACTATAAATTGTCGCATCATTCTTTTTACTTTTCACACGTCTTTTAAAAAAATAAAAAAATGTCAACTGAAATAATCAATTCCCAAAATGGCGTACTATTATTCTTCATGTAGATAGTTAGGTTTCGTTTAGCAACATGAATTTATAATTAAAAAGTCAGTATAAGTTGTCACATAATTCTTTTTACTTTTTGTACATATTTTTATAAAAAAATCAACTAAAGTAGTTAATTCTGACCATCCACAAAAACTATTCTCATTCATTACTTACTTCCTTAATGAGTATTAATCATGAATATCCAAACAAACAGTAGTATATATATAAGGTGACGAAAAACCGATGACATGAACCATTTTTTAAGAGACCTAAGTCAGAAAGAGTTTAAAATATTTACTGAAAAAAAGTGTAAAACAGACTTGAGAATGCTGATTAATAATAATAGATCAGAGAGATAATTACCCATACCTCCAGCATTTATTATGGATGCAACCCAGTTTTTGTCTCCAAGGATTGGATCCTTGCGCCTCCCAGATTCATGAATCACTTCTTCTATTTCCACTGTTCTTTGTCTAGCAAGTGCTTCCTCCATTGACAGCTAGCTTCTCCTCAATATTCTTGCCAATTTCACTCTCTAACAACACAATCTAATAGTTCTCTCTCTATATATATAGGCTATGCATGTTTGCCATATTAGATTGGGTGGGAATATTATGAGTACAATTATATTATATATAGGCTATGCATGTTTGCCATATTAGATTGGTGGGAATATTATGAATACAATAAGATTGAGTAAAAGAATTACTGGTATTGTGGTATTAGGTTAGAGATATAAAATAAATTGTATTTGTTTATATACTGATTTGATGATATTGGTTAACTTATAATATATAAAATTATGTAAAACTCTCATTATATTGAATGTGACTTTGAACCAAGAGATTGTATTGAGTGCTCCTGGAACATGGTCATGTGGTGTTTCAAGATGTTGTGATTAGTGGAGAAGGTAGGGCATTGAATAGTTTTTCGTGTGGTTAGTCATTTGGCCATAAAGTCTCTCCTAAGGGAAGATCTTGGATTTCACTTTTATGAGTAGAATGAGATGCAAGTTCTTGCACAGAGAAAGTGTGCCTTCGACTCCCCTAAGTGCCTTTAACAACTAATCACTAATTTTTGCCAATTAAAAAAAAAAAATATTGAATGTCACTTTGTTATTTTTGTAAATTGAGATGCAACGTATCTAATTTTCTGAAATTAGAGTAGCAAGACCACCTTCAGCATGGGAATGCGAATCACCATGGCATTTTTTAAAACTAAACAAGTTTTTTTTGTAAGGCTGATTTTAATTAGAGTACCAAGACCACCTTCAGCGTGGGAATGCTAATCACCATGGCATTTTTTAAAACTAAACAAGTTTTTTTGTAAAGCTTATAAAATCATATATTCTGTACGAAAATGAGTACAATAAATAATGTACATATTTTTTAAGTCTCTATATGTATATATATGAATTGCTGTAGTTCACACAAACTATTTGAGTGTGCTGATTAAGTAATTGTGTGTGTAGCTTGGGCAAATGGGACTTTTACACTTGTCTAAGAGGATTTGTTTAAATCAACTTTGTCCGCAAACAAGCTTAATTAGGGAAGGTATACCTTTTCAGAACTTTACTTTTTTTGGGTGGGTATTTCAGAACTTTACTTGCTTATCAAGTTTGGTGTTAAATACATATACTTTTGAGCTTTTTATTGAATTCCTGTCTCTCTCACATGTTTTCAACACAACACATGATTGATGATTGTATCAAAAAATTAAAATACCTAAATGTTATTTTGTGGAATCAGTGAAAAATGGGAGGAAAAAATTACACAAATATGAAATAAGGTGAAACTCGAGTTGCATTCCCGTAGTGCTGTAGTTGTTTAATTTTTAATTTTTAATTTTTCATCCTACAATATTCAGTGATTCTCCTACAATAATCGGATTTTGCTGCGGCAACAAGGTGCTTGCATCCTAAAAGTTGCACAATTTTCACTTTTTGGTTTTTCTAATAAAAAATTTCATTGCATGATAAATATATATATTATTTTTTTGTGAAAAATTATATATATGTATACATATATATATACTGGAAGACAATCATGAATTTAAAATTGTGTAAAATTGAAATAGGTTTGAATAAAAAATTGAAAAAAATAATTTTAAAAAAATTCATAAATCTATATCCAAGCAGTTATAATGTCATAGGACTATTTTGAGAAAACTAAAAACTGGACTGAATTCTCACTTCTACTTTAGAAGTGCAAGAAAAATAGAAAAGTGTGACTCTACATCAATTCCCACTTTTACTTTATACACGCAAAATTGTGTCCTCCACCACCAACAAACACATTTTTATTTTAAAGAATACAAGTAGATAGTAGTGTTGGAATTATTCTATACAGTTATAGTTCCCAACATTTGAAACACGGGATAAACAGAATGAACTAGTCAGTAACCTGTGCTTATTATGAGAAAGAAGTAAATATTATTCTTTAAATATGAGCAACTTTACGTATTCAAAAAATTTAGATAAAAAAATATTCACATTTTAAAATTTGTGAATCGGATTATTTTTTATTGTGACCCATGTCATCTTTCTTGTGCATTATATTCTTGCCTATTCATTAGACTATAACAAATATTGAGTACAACGGTAATATTATCTTAAAAAATGTTGCCGACTATAAAAACTAGAAATGAAATCAAGTACCAAAAAACAGAAAAAAAAAAAAAACCAAAATCAAGTACAAATTTATTGTTTTCTGCAAATCCAATTCAAATATAAATATCTACTAACGTATTGAGGCTCTGCTTTCCCTGCTCGGACGACTGTGTTCCCTCCATGGGTTGCTACATCTGCTCGATCGATTGAATCACCTAAGATCTGTAACGCATCGGTCAATAGTGATCCCCCAGACACACCTTTGTTAAATGGCTACCATCGTTAGCGGCGACTGATCACAATTTCAACTCTACCATCCTTCTTCATTCGAGTAAGGCTTTCACCATACTATCTGACCTATCTGTTTTCAACTGGGTTTTGTGTTTTTGCGGAAAGGAAGAGTAGAAGTTGGTCTTGTTTTCCCAGTTATAAGTTCTCACACTCCACCTGTTTGATAATATTTCTCAGTGAAAATGTAATGGCACAAGAAGGAAATGGAGCTTGGATTCTGGTAGTGAGGCGGAGGGAAGGAAGTGGAGCGCAAGGCAAGGAAGCTAAGCATCGACTATTTACTATTTTTGTGGATAACTTACCTACAGCTATGGATGCCAAAACTTTGTTCAAACTTTTCACACAGTTTGGCATAATAAAGAATGTCTTTATACCATTCAAAAGAAGGACTGTGACAAACTTAAGATTGGGATTTGTGAGATTTGATTGCCCTGTAGTAGCATACATTGCTATCCAAAAAGCGAATGGTCTGTTGGTAGATGAAAGGGTGCTAGAAGTTAAAAAAGCTACAAATGACAGGTGCATCAGAGTTGAACAGAGCAAGAGAGAACCCGTTACCATCAGAAGACCTCCTGAAACTTATAGAAACAGGGATGAAGATCCATTTTCAAGTCTAAGATTGTTCGCTGAAGTATTAAAAGGGGTCACACCCACTGTGGCTGGAAAAGCTAGTTTGATCATAAAAGCCAATGAAGATAGTCTTAGATGGCTCTATGATAGTGTAATAGTTAGACTTAATGCTGAATACTCTACTATTAACATTGAAAATGTCCTAAAGGAGAAAGATTTGGATTAGGTAATGGTCAGAAAAGGGGGAGGTCGAGATATAGTATTAACTTTCAATTCTCAAAAGGAGCTGAATCAAATATTTGCAATATCAAAGAATGGTTTAAGGAATGGAGTCAGTTTGTGGTGGAATGGAAGCCAGAATTTTATCTTGAACAAAAGAAATGTGTGTGGTTGAGGTGTTATGGCATACCCTTAAATCTCTGGAATAGGGGCACACTCAACAACATTGGAAGTATGTGGGGTACTGTTCTTAGCCTAGATGGTGATATTTGTCAACCAAAGTCTTTCTCCCACACCAGAATCAGAGTGGCTACATCTTGTATGGAGATTATTAACAAAACTATATCTTTGGAGTGCAAGGGTAAACTACATCCCATTCTTGTATGTAAAGATCATTTAGCAAATTTTAGTAGCTTAAAGCACAATGGCTTGGAAGAGTATAGCTCCAATGAAATCTGTGGTAGTGTTGTGAAAGGAACAAGTCCAGAGGAGTGTTTCAGGAAGGAGGCAGAAAGTATGATGAAGGTAAACACAGTTGTTGAGGAGTCAAAGTGGGATGGAGGTTTCAACAGAGAAGAGAAAGTATGTACCAAGGAGGTAGATCAGAGGATAGGGCCTAGTGATTGTCATTTGGGTGAGGAGGTAAACACAGTTGTCAAGGAGACTATGTTGGAGGAATCAGTGCATAGCCCAAAATTTAATGTTGAGCAAGTCCATACTCCTAGTTTTATCAGAAGCTTCAATGGAACTTGAGATGGAATTAGGCTTGGTATCAATCTTGAAGTGGATTTGGCACAAGCACTTAGTAAGAATTTAAATAGAAAGGGTCTACTGAGCCTAAATCATTCAGGCTTAGTTAGGCAACCTGCTTCTGTCCTAAAACTCTTACGGAATGAGAGAAGAGAAAAAGAAAGAAGAAGGTTTAGCTATAAACTCTACTTTGGGGCCAAGCTCGGGGTCACCATGGGGCAACAGAGGTACAACCTTGGCACTGTCCTACACATCTATGGGTATCTCCTCGAACACTACGGAATCAAGCTCTTTAAAAAGTTCAAATTATGCATTGTATTTAGTCTCGATTTAGTTGTGGCTTTCCAACAAACTCTTTAATAGTGAAGTTATTTTGGCTCATCACTTTAAAGTTCTCTATATTTAAAGAGCCTAACAGACTCTCTCAAAGCGGAAGCAAGGCAATGGAGCGAGAACATATAAAAAAAATTAAAATTTGGAGCATGTATATATTTTACATATTAAATATATTCTAATAATTATTTTTTTCTGGTTACATGTATTGTGTTAAAATATGAAGAAATATTTGAGATTGATATCAATTACAAATGAGTACTCAGTCCAAAAATTCAATTTTGACTTTCCATTAGCCAAAGGTCCACACTTTAAATTACTTTGTTCATAAGGACAAGTAGCTACAAAATGACCAAATTATCAAAGTGTAAATGTATATAGTATATACGGTCAAATGATGAAACCAAACTCTCTCTCTCTCTCTCATCTCCGTTGTTGCTCCTCGCCCTCGCCCTCGCCCTCGCCCTCTCCTTCGCTTCATCGCCCTCGCCTCTTAACCTTTTATATATATATATATTTCACCTTGTCGTCGCCGTCTCCACGTCGATAGTGCCACCGCTACTCAGATCTAGATCCAGATCCATCAACGGCGTTTGGAAGGACAGGACTATTGGAAGACAAACTCAATTTGAGTTTGAAGATAATGAATTCTAGAGAAGAGAAAAAGTTGCTAGAAAATTGCAAGTTGAAAAAGAGGAGTTTAGAATGATGCAGAAGAGAAGAGGAAGCTTTCATGAGGTTGTTATGGTCAAAAGCTTAGGGATAAAGAAACACTGTGCACACACGGTTTGTACATATATTGAAAATCTATAAATAGATAGGTTGTATGTTTGTTTGAGATAGAGTGAGAGAAAAATTTAATCTTCAGGGAGAAACATAACAGCTCCAGATAAAGAGCTTTCTAAGAGAGTACAGAGTTTGAGAGTTAACAGAGAGATAGCTATGTTTTGTATAATTTGTTTGTGATTGAATAAAAATACTGTTTGTTCAATTTATTTTTCTCTCTTTGTATACCATCACAACCGGTATACATTTCTCTCCCACTTTCAATAGTGGTATCAGAGCTAAAAGAGACAATTTGGGCTAAAAAAATCAGAAACAAAGAAGGACAGGGTGTTTTCAAAATTTGTCCACATTTCGAAGGTATCGAAATCAATTTATGAATATACGAGAAGGTTCGTGTTAAGTAGATGAATCTAGAACCATTAACCAGAAGAGCCAAGAAGTATTCGAAGTTCGCCGATAAATGAGATATTCAGAAATAAAGATTTTTGAAATTATCGAAATCCAGTTTCGAGTATAGAAGATTAAAACGCTCGTTGAGAAAATTTCAATGGAAAAAATCATGTCGAAATCGATGCTAAAACAAAGCCGTAATTGCCGAATCAAAGTTTGCCCGAAAAAAAGATATGTCGGAGAAAATGAACTAGAGTGATAGCAAAATAAAATGAATTATCCAGTGTTTCACGGTTAAGCTACAACCATCGATCTAAACCATCCAATCTATTTTGACTAAATCTAAGCCATTCGGAGTTCAATTACAACGATCCAATAGTGCTTTCTAACTATTTGGAGTAATCTAGACACATTCTATAATTTGCATATTTTATTTGAAGAAATGAAGTAAAAAAGTATTATTCGAAACGGGAGTTGAAGAATACAACAAAGAAGACATCACAGATGGGTGATAGAAGACGTCCCAGATATCATGGACGAGACAAGCAACATGTGGTTGCTCTAAGACATTGAAGAAAGATGAGTCAACAGATGGTTGACAGAAATGGACAACATGTGGTTGTTCCGCAAGATAAACAACAGATGGTTGTTTTTAGAGACAAAAAACAATAGGTGGTTGTTCCAAAAGACATACATCAATAGAGGATTGACAAGAGAAGACAACAGAGGGTTATTTCACAAGCAAAAGGTCCTAACAGAGAAGATATATTGTGAGGAAGAGACACCCCATTTTTGACCCATTTTTGACCGACCCCAAGACTCAGACGTCACCGATTGAGCGCTCGGTGATGTTGCATATTGTGCTCGTTCAGAAGTCTCAGAGTCGCGGCCGTGAGCCTTGCCTCCGGACTTCCGAACCCTCTTCTATACCCTGCCTCGGTTTGCGAACCAGACTCGATTTTCTCTGTTTCTCTTCCTGAAGGGAGGGAGAGGTCCTGTAGACCATCTCTCAGTAGCCGTAGGCTACATTTCGTGGCCGTAGGCCATTTTGCCCATTTCGGAGCCCGGTTCCCGGTTTTCGGAGCCGTCAGGCCGTGTGCCTCGGTTCGGGACCATCTAACCATCCCCGATTCCTCCGGTTTTTGGTATACATCTTATTTACTCCCTTTTGAGGGACACTAAGGTCTGAGAGACCCACTTCGTGGCCGAATGCCACTTCCGGTGCTTAACAGCCTATTTTCGGACCCGAATCATGGTTTTGGCCCCCGAGCGTTCGTTTTGCATCGGTTTTCGTTCATTTTTGGCAGGTACCTCTGTTTTATCACCAGGAAGGTCATTGAAGGGTGAGAGGCCAGCAATTGTCTCAGCAATCAGTTATGCTCCTCCGGCGCCCTCCGACGCCCGTTTTTCTCACTTCTGAGCCAATGTTGACCACCCTAGGAGTATTTTCTTCAAGCCCAAACCACATATTTGTGTTGTACACACATGGAAGGACCCTAAAAGTCTATGGCCGGCCAGTAATTCTTTGGTCCATTTTGAAACCTCTTTGAAAAGTGACTTGTTGTCTCTCATGTTTTACAGTTGCCAATTTCCAACCACAGGGTCTTGTTAAGCACACATGGGAGGCCACCAATATGTGGTGGCCGGCCAGAAAATCAGTTTTTCATTTTTTCCCCTTGGCCGGCCGGCCACCTGCAACAAAAATACCTAGTCGGCCATGATCCTTGGGAGGTGTGCCTTACAGCTGTATAGCTGTTTTTCCCTAAAAATATCTCTATCCGGGGGAGAGCTTTAGGAGGGAAACTTGGTGTCATTTCCCTCCACCTTTTCTCCTCTCCTTTTGCCTTTATAACCAACCTCCAAGACTGGTTTTAGGGTTACAAAAATTTCCCTAAGGGCCTTGCATACATCTCTCTCAATTTCTCTCTCATTTTCTCTCAAAATCCCTAAGTTTCTACCCCTTTTCTTCATCACTACCAAGCACCACCACCACCACTCCATTCCAGCAGCAAGGAGAGGTTTCTCAAAGGCTTAGAAGCAACATCCCTTGGTCCTAAAGGCAGCAAAGAATAGTCTTCAAGGGTAAGTTCACATTTCCCCTCTTTTAGCTCTTTTTTTGCATCATTTTTCTAGCCTATTTTCTTACTGTTTTGGGCTCCGACCCTAACTGAAACTAGGCCTTTTTTGAGTCATTATTCATGTTTGTTCAAGGGCTCAACCCTGTTTGAGCACTCCATTTGGTACTTGCTTCAATACCCCTTGGTATGTCACATTTTTGCATGAAATTTCTAGCCTATGTATGATCTGTTTTCGAGCATAGTGTAAACTTTAAGTGGGCCTATTTTGGGTCTCTCTTCAACATTTAAGAAGGGATCAACCCTTTTTGGGCCCCCTATCTTGCACTTACTTCATAATCCCTCCTATTTACCGTAAATTTGCATGATTTGTTTGGCCTATATTTAAATTGTTTTGGAGTGTGTCATGAACTGTGAGTAGGATTATTTTGAGTCTCTCTAAAACATTGTAGAAGGGATCACCACTGTTGGATGCCTCCATGTTGTACTTACCATTATACCCCTCTTTGACCCCCCATTTTTGCATGCTTTTTTAGGCTTATCTAGCCTCTGTTTTCGGCCATGATCAGAACTGAAAATGGTCAAATTTTGACCTTCTTGGCATGTCTCATTAAGGGTCTTTGGCTGTTTGGTGAATGCTTTGTATATCTCATGTTGTAGCCTCTTGTTGGCCTTAATATTGCATTGCATTTTGAGCATGTTTTCATACTGATTTGAGGCTTGTCATCCACTGTAAATGTTCATATTTTTAGTCCCTCTTCAGTGTTTTAGAAGGGTATTTTTCCATTTGGGCTTTGCATCTACCACTTGCTTCATAGCCTCCCTTACGGAGCCATTTTTGTATGCCATCTTAGCCTTACTTGTGATTGCTATTTGGCCATGTTTTGTTCTGTAAAAATGTGAGTTTTTGGGCTGCCTTGCTTCTGATTTTTCATATCATGTACCAATTATGCATGTATTGTATAGCTACAAGTCATTTCGGGTGCCTAATTTCGCATTTCGGGATCATTTCATGCATCGGGTTCCATTTCGCCATGATTCGGGGCTGTTTTGCCCCCTCATTTTGCCACTGATTTTTTCATGTTAGCATATCATATTCCATGCCTTTGCCATATCTCATTAGAGTGGCATTTCGGTGCCCAAGGGTCCGTTCTCAGTTTGCGTGCCCGTGGGCACGCATTTCGAGGCATCTCATTTCTATCTCATGGCCTCTTATGTAAGTGTGACCGAGGTCCGCTTATGTTAGTATAAGTCCATATTGCATTGTATATGCCATTGTAGCCTCGTTGCATTGCGTATGCCATTTTCTCGATTTGCGTGCCCGCGGGCACGCACTTCGAGGTATCTTGTTTTCGTCTCATGGCCTCCTGTGTGAGTGTGGCTGAGGCTCCCTCATGTTGGGGTAAGCCCATTATTGCATTGCGTATGCCATTTCATCCGTAGCATTGTGTATGCCCGGTTGTATATTACCTCGTGTAGCGTGTATGCCATTCCATGACATTGTGTATGTTAGGATTGCATATTAGTTGCATTTCATGCATATCATGCATATTGCATCGTGTTCAGGATAAGAGTTAGCCCGGGCACGGGAAACGAGGCACATTTCGCACTCCGAGCGACGGAACGGGTCTCAATTCCCAAGTCACCGACACTCTAGATTACCCGTGATGGAGTTAGGTTTTGTTGTAGCATTCATATGCATTCATTCTATATTGAGTTGTGCAATTCGGCTCATCGGCCATCATGCATCGATATCCGTGATTGGTGGCACGAGGATCGAGACATGCATATATTTGTGAAATACATTGCTATGCCCCTTTCTTGCTCTCTGTTGCAGCAAAATGAAGAATTGGCAACTTTTCAGGATTTGGCACGCATTTCAAGAAACATTGCAAAACAGAGGCTAATCGGGGGCATCGCCGTGGATTTTCGCAAAGCAGCCCAAACATGCATCATTCCATCATCCGGAGCAGAGTCAAGGCAGCCCCCTGGCTTGCATGCCAGTTTACAGTTTTTCTTAGTTAATTTGTTAATTAATTAGGATTTTTGTATATTATTCGGACTGTACTATTCTTTCATTTGGGACTGTATTATTTATTTGGACCCTCTGCGCGAGGGCATAATTGTAATAAGTGTGGGTGAGTGGGATGTATGTCTTCCAACCCCACGTCTTTCTTCCCTTTTATTTACCTGCTTATGATGGTAGATTAGGGCATATTTCAATTAGCATACAGTATGACAGCATGTTTGCATCATTCATCTGTTTTGCACGCACCGGGCTCGGCGCATCATACAAACTGCATTCGTATTTCAATTCCAAATTGAATACGTGTTAGTTGTAGCATTCCATATGCCATGTTTAGAATAGCCGAGCCTGCTATAGTTGCATCTTTGCATGTGTTGCATTAGGCATTTCTGTATATTTAGCATCATGTATGATTTCTAATGAGCTTCTGTTTTGGCTTGGAGTACTCGGTGAGTTTTATGCTTTAGCATCCTTGCATGCGTGTGAATGACTGCCATGAATAGCATGCTTACCATGAGGCTACGTGCTTATGTGATATAACTGCCTTGAATGCCTGTGGGTGGAGGTTGAGTTACTTGAAGTGGGACAATTCATCAAATGTTTGTTTTATGCCCACTAGATAGTGGCAAAATCATGTTTTCTAAGCTCACCCGAGGGTGGCAAATCCACGTCTTAGCCTACCTGCGGGTAGCACCATCCAACCATTTTCAAACAAACAAACATGAAATGTTTTGTTCCAATTCAGGCGACTCAGTCTATACTTGTATGCTGTGCGCATCACATAGTAAATCTAGGCTAATAACCGGAATAAGAACACACAATGCTTTCAAAAATAGATATCATGGTTAGTAGAGGCTTGCTTTGACCGGCGAGTGGGGTGCTCACGAAGTGACCTTCCCCTATCGTACCCAAGTTCCCGGGCCGAGGCAACTTTGATGATGACGGACACGTGGCCTTTGGCACCGAGTCAGGGTTTCCTAAATTTCTCATTTTTAAATATTTAGGTAGCGACTCAGATTCCGGGCGGCGATCCATGTTTGGCACTTCTTTCAAAAAATCTGTTTTCAAAACGATTTGCCAGATTTGGACTCTTCAGTTCAAGATTGAGAACCGTGACATTTGAGTCCTTCGAACTGTAGTGACCCAATATCGAACCAGAACCGGGGAGGGGGGGACTCGCACTCCCTTCCCTCGGGATGCGTTCGGGGATGTCTACAGTTTCTGGCGACTCTGCTGGGATTTAGAGAACTTGACTCAAACTCATGATATCTGGTTTTGACTACACTTGTGTGCTTCTTTGCATTGCATTTGCATTGGTGCGCCTAGGACACCGTGTTTGCCATCTGCTATTCCTGAGCGGTTTGCCGGAGGCTTGTCTTGTCACGGCATGTCCATAAGGCTGACCGGTTACGGGCTCTACCAGTATGGGAACACAAACCCCGGTTTTACCGGGGCACCCTTTTCGACCATTCGACCTAGTGCATATTCAGATCTATAGTGACCATTCCAAACTAGGACAGGTTGTTTACCCGTTTATAGGTTGTTTGAAACCGCTGTGTGCGTAGTAAAACCCTAGTTCCTGACAAAATAGGACAGGGAAACCCTACCCTAACATAGGGGTGTTTTTGGCTCTCACTTATCTGCTATGTGCTTGTTAGAGTGCGTCTCTATAGGGAATGTATGTATCAGTTGAGTTTGGGCATCAGGCCTGCGGGCATCACAAGATTCGAGAATCGGTTGTCTCATGGATATCGAATTCAGATTTTGGGGAACAAAGGATACAGAAAGGATCGCTATTGAGGACAGTGTATTTTCAGCTTATCAACTGCGTGTTGTATGCCCGACTGTGTGTTGTGTGTATTTAATTTAAGCTGTTATGCTGCCCGTTTTTCTGGTTATTTATTTCCTTTTCGCTTTATTATCTTTTTGCTAGGGCAGTTTTTAGCACGATTGCTTCCGAACCAGTAGATACTCCCCAAGCACTTTGGACACGAGGTCGCCGACTCAATCGATCCGAGGATCTGGTTGACGGACATCCAGTGTTCCACTCTCTACCCCCAGTTATCAGAAGAAGGCCGAGGAGGCGTAGTGTGTCGGAACAGGGATTGCTAGGACAGAGGACTACTTTAGCAACAAACAGTCAGGCTGAGATTCCTGTTTCCGCTATAGAGATACATTTACCGGTCATTCAGATGGAACAGCAAAATACATCAGGGATGGAGGCGATGATGCGCCAAATGCACGAGAGCATGAAACAGATGCAGGAGGATGCCATCCGCCAAGCAGAATTCTCCAAACAACAAGCCGCAGTCATGGCCCAAGAAGCCGATCACTAGGTCGCAACAGAGAACGCCAGATTCGCTTCACATTAGGCTCCTCCTCCACCAGCGGCTCCACTACCCGAGCAGACACCTACTGGTCAGAATACCCTGCCAAATCCTCAGAATACCCTTCCGAACACCCAGAACACCCTACCCAATGTCCAGAATATCCAAGAGGACACCAACCTTCCAACTGGCCGACTCACCGCTTCGCCAAGAATCGTCCAAGAATCTTACACCCAACCACCCGGACTCTCCATTCGAGTTCGAGGTAGATCATACAGCTCTAAAACTGAGTAAGTTGGAGAAGCTTTTCAAAAAATCGCAGGGGGTGAAGGCCATCCCAGACATCGAAGATGGGTACACCGATGTGGCCGTGACATTGCCAGACAGATTCAAGATACCACAGATTGATCGTTTTGATGGGTCAGGGGATCCTATGGTCCATCTCCGGTTATTTTCAGACATCCTGAGGCCAATGGGCCTAACCCGACTGCAAAAGCTTTCCTTGTTTGGACGAACTTTGTCGGGTGTGGCAGCCATTTGGTACGCAAAACTAGAAGATGATGTGAAAAGAAGCTGGGATGAGATGGCTGAGGCCTTCGTTGCAAAGTACTCGTACAATACACAGATCGAGATTACAACACGTGATCTCGAAATGACGAGGCAGGAACCCAAGGAGACTTTCTCAGACTTCGTAACTCGGTGGAGGGCAAAGGCGTCGATGATGACCTTGAGGCCTACAGACAAAGATCAAATCCGGATGATTGTGCGCAATCTCCAACCGAAGTTGATGCAGAGAATGATCGTACTCCCCTTTCCCACCTTCTCAGATTTACACGAGATGGGGGTACAGATCGAGGATCCGATGAAGCAAGGTTTGATCGACCAGGACCGGGAGCAGCCCCGAAGGACATTCAACCGCAATAACAACGCAGGCCCGAGTGGCGCTGCAAACACAAGGACTTCGGAGATCGGTATGGTCACCACTACTCCCCCTCCCCATCCAAGGCCCGTGGCGGCCACACCCTTTTCCAGTACATCCAGGAGCAGTACCCAAGCCCCGAGATATCAGTCCAGAGGCTAAAGAACCTTCACTCCACTATACATGCCTTTGTCCAAGGCTCTCGGGGTTCTAATCAAAAAGGGGCATCTGAAACCCCTAGAGCCGAGGCCATTACCAAATCCACTCCCCCCTTCCCACAACCCGCCAAGCATCACGTACCACCAAAGAAGATGGCCATGATATGCACTAATGTTTACAGCCGTCACACGAGATTTAGGACATCGTTGACAAAAACATTATTCTGCCTCCCGAAAGACCTAACGTCACAACCAACCCACTCCCCATACATAACCAAGATCCACCACCCAAAAGAGTCAATTTCATTCAAACTGGGGTCGTGTCCTACGATCCTGGTAGCTATATTACTCCCTCTCACCTACCCAAGCTGGAGGTGATCCTTCCTGACTGCACTAACTTGTGCATGTTGGACGCCTTCACAACCCAATCTGAGCCAGAGGTGGTGACCATCGAAGATGGAATGGGGCAGGTTTCAGAGGAAGAAATAATTATTGAGTCTGGGATGGAACAGTTTGGGAATCTAGCTGGAAGAGCCTATGATCCAAGCAGATACATCCTACCAGTGGGCCAGTCGGAGTTGCATATGGGACTACCAGAAAAAGCTGAACTGTGTATGATTCGGGGGGACAGACTTGAACAAGGAGCAGATGGTCTGACAACAGTGGAAGAAGATTTTGCCAACCTCCAGTTCTTCAACGACCAAGAAGCAGGGGATGCAACAATCAACTGGTTCGAATATGGGGAGTCGGCAGAGATTACTGGATGGTTAGATGATCAGCCAGATGTCGTGGAACTTCAACCAGAGCAAGGCCCGGCAGGAGCAGGGGTATCAATGATGGCCGGAAGGGCCGAGAGTCAGAATGAATTGTCGGAGAGCGCCTGTACAAAGAACTTCGCTCGGGATCAAGATATTGTGAAAATTGAACAACAAACCGTACTAACACAGGAGGAGCAAGGGAAGAATTGGGATTCTGAGAGAATCCGGAAAGCCAAGAACCATGAAGAAATTGAAAGTGTTGCGAGCACGAAAGCAGGATACGCTGTGAGCATATGGGATGAAAGTACCGAGAGTACAAACTTGCCAGAACCAGATAGGTGTCTGTTGAATGCTAGCGGGATGTGGTGGGAAGACGATGACTTGTGTCTTGCCCACACCGATGAAGATTGGGCAGGCGCTCAACCAGATGATACTTGGTACCTCGATGAGATGGACCACATGACCAGGAGCGGGCGGTACTTCAAGCCCCCGCACCTCGACCAACCTGAAGCATCTGGGAAAGATAAAGAGGCTGAGAAACAGAGAGAGAAGCAAATTGAAGAAGAAGCTGTACTGAGACAGTTAAAGAAGATACAAGCAGACATCTCCATCTGGGGATTGCTTATGGCGTCAAGGGTACATAGACAGGCCGTCCTATCCGCTATGGACAAGGCCAAACTCTCCATTGATACTACACCAGAACAGCTGGTTGGGCTGGTTTTTCCGGGAAGAGGTTCCCCGGCATTAACCTTTTCAGACAAAAAACTGCCACCCGAGGGCGTGAATCATAATAAACCCCTCTACATCTCCGTGGAATGTAGAGATAAGTGGATAGCGGTGGTACTTGTTGATACCAGGTCTGCTATCAACGTCTGCCCAGCCAGAACAGCATATGCAATCAGGTTGAAACCCGCGGACTTCATACCAACCACTCAGGTGATCAAAGCTTACGATAATACCAAATAGGAAGTGATGGGGAATTGTCAAGGTTCGCCCAGTTGGTCCAGGACAACACAACATCGAATTCCATGTCTTGGACGTTCCCGCAACCTTCAACTTGCTCTTGGGGCGGCCATGGTTGCACCAAGTAAAGGCAGTCTCTTCCACTCTACACCAGGTGTTGAAATACCCTCACGGGAAGGGGGTAGCTATTGTTTTCGGAAATTCATCCATCCATCCGCCGCCGGAAGTGTCTACGCCAGTTTTGGAAATCAAGCATGGCACGGAGGATGTGTTCTTATCGGGGTTCACTTCGGCAAAGGCCCGGGTAGTGCATAATATTATGGCTGTGAATGAAGGTGTGTACGTCAGTGCTCAATCCGTCTACCTCATAAACAAGCTACAACATATCCCCGGGATGGGATTAGGAAGGAGCGGCAGGAAAGGAGTCGCAGCATTGGCCGAAGTGCCACACAACCCACATACCTTTGGACTGGGTTACCTGCCCACCAAAGAGGACTGGGTGAGGAAAGGAAAAGAAATGGCCGGTAGAGCCAGAGCGAAGCAGGCTGGGAAGCCTTTTGAATTAATGCACAGGCCCATCCAAGGTACCCTAAACGGACGCTTTGTCCGGGAGGGGGAGGACTTTCCATTTTGGGGCTTCCCAGAGCCATGGTTAAACGCAGAGAGGAAGCGCGTACCAGGTTTCGAGATCTTCTTTGACCTGCAACTACCCGGGGATGACGTTGCCCAGAGCGCATGCACTCCAACAGTGAGGTTGAGCGTAATAAAGCGGTGGATCCCGAGGGCACGAATCGAAATGGGAGTAGCATCGCATGTCTCTCTCTCGATCCTCCGACGACCAAGAGTGCTTGGGGATAACCGTGGTTTCCATGATTGGGGATGGAACAAGTGGGCCTACCAAGCCTATCTTGGATACATCAATCGCACCTCTCTCACCGGCAAGACGAAGAGGATTTTTGTCCAAGAAGATCGTCGTAGTGAGCCGGAATCTGATTCCACCGAGTCTTGTGAGTCGGAATTAGGTTCCAGCTCGACTGAGTCTGAGTTTGGTACTCCTGGGGAAGCTAACCCAGATGCCACAGTCCTGTCTAGGTCGTCTTTTTTCTTTTCATTTGAGTCTGTTGTAACCAATGAATCGGACGATTTGGATGTGCCTAATGAGAATGAATTATCTGTGGTTTCCGAGTATTTTTCTGTGCCCTTGATTTATTGCATTAATTCAGACTTTCAAAACTTTGATGAAAATGACGAGGACGAAGTTCCTCCGGTTTTACAACGTTTAATTGAGCAAGAGCAAGAGAGATTTGTTAAACCATTAATGGATGAAATCATTACCGTGAACATTGGTACTAAGGAGGACCCGCGGCTGGTCCAGATCGGGTCCACGTTGTCTTCAGAGGAACGCGAGCGCTTAGTCGCTTTATTAAAAGATTTCAAAGATGTTTTCGCGTGGTCCTACGATCCTGAGATTGTACAGCATCGGATCCCCCTTGACCCCGAGACCCGACCTGTCAAGCAGAAACTCAGAAGGATCCACCCGGATTGGGCTCTTAAGATTAAGGAAGAAGTCACCAAGCAAATCAACGCAGGCTTCCTGCTAGTATCTGAATATCCGACTTGGTTGGCCAACATTGTTCCGGTGCCGAAGAAAGATGGCAGGATCCGGGTGTGTGTAGACTTCAGGGATTTGAACAGAGCTAGTCCGAAGGACGACTTTCCCTTACCGCACATCGATGACTTGGTAGACTTCACAGCAGGGCATGCATTGCTCTCATTCATGGATGGCTTCTCAGGATACAACCAGATAGTGATGGCACCCGAAGATAGGGAAAAGACTGCATTCACCACCCCGTGGGGGACATACTGCTACCGGGTAATGCCGTTTGGGTTGAAGAACGCTGGGGCTACTTATCAACGGGCCGCGACCACAATACTACATGATATGATCCACAAAGAGGTTGAGGTGTATGTGGACGACATGATTGTCAAGTCCAAGGAAAGAGAGGGCCACTACACCGCCTTGCACAAGTTTTTCCAAAGGATCAGGGAATTCCGGTTGCGGCTAAACCCTCAGAAATGTACATTTGGTGTTACAAATGAAAAATGCCGGGTTCCAGATTACACAAAGAGGCATCGAGGTCGATCCTTCCAAAATCAAGGCCATCTTAGAAATGCCACCACCAAGGACTGAAAAGGAGGTGCGAGGCTTTCTGGGTAAAGTGCAATTCATAAGACGGTTTATTTCAAAACTAACCTTGACTTGTGAACCACTTTTTGGCCTCCTCAAGAAAGGAAAGAAGTTCCAATGGGACGGCCGATGTCAAGCTGCATTTGAACAGATCAAAGAATATCTACAAAACCCGCCCGTTTTATCGCCACCAGAACCAGGAAAACCGTTGATTTTGTATCTGTCAGTGACTGAAACTACAATGGGCTGCATGCTTGCACAAGAATCAGAAGATAAGGTGGAGAAAGCCATCTACTATTTGAGCAAAAAGATGCTGGAGTATGAGACCCGATATACACCGCTGGAAAAGGCTTGCTTAGCTCTAGTATGGGCTACCAGGAAGCTGCGGCACTACCTATTAGCTCACTCTGTAATGTTGGTTTCACGACTTGATCCCATCAAATATCTCTTCGAGAAACCAGTGCTTACGGGTAGGCTAGCTTGTTGGTTGCTGTTGCTCTCCGAATTTGATCTCACGTACGTGACACGCAAGTCAGTGAAAGGAAGAGCAGTGGTAGAGTTCCTTGCCGACCACCCGGTTGAGGGGGATGAGGCAGTTGAGTACCTGTTCCCGGATGAATCAATTTTGCATATCGATGATGAAACTTGGACGATGTACTTTGACGGAGCGTCAAATCAACATGGGTATGGGATAGGAGTGTTGCTGATAGCACCCGACGATTCCCGTATCCTTCTCGCCTTCAAACTCCAGTTCAAAGTCTCGAACAATGAAGCAGAATATGAGGCGTGTATCACTGGTCTAGAAGCAGCCCTGGAACTAGGGGCAAGACGACTGGACGTCATTGGGGATTCGAACCTTGTTGTGTCTCAAGCTAAAGGAGACTGGAAAGTGAAAGAGGAAAAGATGATGATGTATCACCAAACCTTGGATTTGCTGATTCCTCGATTTGAGAAGCTAAGTTTTACTCATCTACTAAGAGAGAACAACAGGTTCGCAGATTCTTTAGCAACTCTATCATCTATGATAGACATCCCGTGTGGAGTCCGAATGCGTCCAGTCATCATCGACCAGAAATTTGCACCTGCCTATGAGTCGATTGCAGCCATAGATGAAGTTCAGGATGAACACCCCTGGTATTACGACATCTGGAACTTCTTGGAGAAAGAAACATACCCGCCAGGGGTAAATGCCAAAGACAAAAGGGCAATCAGGAGAATGGCAGTCCAGTTCATCATCTGCGGAGGTAAACTGTATAAACGGGGTCATCTAGGAATGCATAAACTGTGCGTTGATGCCGAAGAGTCAAAGCGTCTGATGGAAGCCATCCACGGGAGAGAATGTGGTGCACACATGAATGGGGTAATGTTGGCATGGAAGATTCTCAGACAGGGTTATTACTGGTCCACCATGGAGGAGGATTGTATTAGTTTCGTCCGGCGATGTCACAAGTGTCAGATTCATGCAAATCGCATGAATATCCCACCGTCAAAGCTGTACAACATGACTTCGCCATGGCCGTTTTCTGTCTGAGGAATTGATGTAATCGGAGCTGTCATGCCAAAGGGGTCGAATGGGCATGAGTTCATCTTAGTAGTGATAGATTATTTCACAAAGTGGGTCGAGGCCCAATCTTATGCGATGTTGAAGGCTTCGCACGTCGCGAAATTTATCAGGAACAACATTATCTGTCGCTACGGGGTCCCAAATGAAATCGTTTCAGACAATGGTTTCCACTTCAAGAAGGAGGTGATTGATTTGTTGGAGAAATACAATGTGGCTTTTCATAAGTCATCCACTTACCGGCTGCAAACTAATGGAGCAGTTGAGGCCGCCAACAAGAATATCAAGCGCATACTACAGAAGATGGTGGAAACCTCACGGACCGCCGATAAAAGCCGTTTGCTCTGTGGAGGCTCTGAGGACTTCAATCAGAACTTCTACTGGGGCGACTCCGAACTCATTGGTTTATGGGATGGAGGCCGTTTTGCCTATTGAGATTTTGGTCCCGTCATTACGAGTATTGGCTGAGTGCCAGATAGCCGAAGCGGATTGGCAGCAAAACAGATTTGAAGAACTCATGTTTTTCGATGAAAGAAGGTTGAAAGCACTGTACCACGTCCAAGGTTATCAACGCAGAATCGCTCGGGCTTTTAACAAGAAGGTTAAGTCTAGGAATTTGAAATAAGGAGATTTGGTACTCAAAGACAACCGAGCTCCCATCCACGACCCAAGGGGCAAGTTCAGACCCAATTGGACTGGTCCCTACATTATCAAGTCAATCTGGTCTGGTGGAGCTATGGTTCTGATGGATCTAGATGGCTTAGAGTTTTCCCAACCGATCAACATGGACAAGTTGAAGAAATACCACCCCTGAGAGGCTCGCTAGGCCGAAAACCCGAAAGGGCGACCTAGGCAAAATTCAGAGCATAGAAAATTTGAAATTATAAAAACTGAGCTCGCAAGGTTGAAAACCCGCAAAGGGTGGCCTTGGCAAAAGTTAGAGCGCAAAATGAGAGTAAAAATACCCGAGCGAACCTAGGCCTAAACTACGTAAGGCTTGATTCCTATCTTCGGGATACGTAGGTAGCTTAATCCTGAAGTTCAGCCACAATCTTTTCCCCGATCAACTTTGTCCATTTGATCATCTCAGTCATCTCTATTCATCAGCATTTATCGTGATCTCCGGTACAGTGCTATTCAGACTAGGGGCAACTTTCTGTTGCAATGAAGTGTTGCGGTACCATCCAGACTAGAGGCAACTTTCTAGTTGCTAGGATCCGGGATTGTGCATCTCAGTGGCAGATCTCAGGCGTGTCCAGTTCTGATCCATATCGAAAATAGTTTTGAAAAATTTTAATAAAAGTTGACTTTACTCAAAATTAATCTTTTTACAACTAAGACCATTTTTGGACCAAAGTGGGGAATCTTCAGTATCACAACCTTCAATTTCATTGATTTCAAAACAAAGTTCTCTCGCTCTTGCATACAATTGAAGTTGCTTTTTATTACACTCATAACGAAAACTTGAAAGTACTAATAAAGCAATAAATCCGGGGCATAGTCAAGTCAGGTGTCCCTGCGCCCCCTGCCAGAGCTGGTTGAAGCCTCTGATGCCAACCTAGGCCCAACTCAGGCTTCTTCGTTGAGCCAATCCCAAAGATTCGGACAAAGTGCAACTAAAAGTGGGAGGCGAGGGCCAGAGCTCTCTATTTCCCCATCTTTGCGGCTGCCGAGCAAGGTGTGCACCTCGGACCGGAAAGTGACCGGTATTCAATCCTCCGGAGGGCAAGTCGATCACGCCAAACCGACGCAGAATACGGAATGGGAAATAGAATACGCGATGAGTCAAGCCGACCAACGGATCCCGTATCTGGAATATGCTATAACTCATTGCGGAAGAGTTAAGCCAAGGCGGCGCCCAATGCGTTCAGCTGACAAATTGCACATCCATTCAAACCACCATCCCTCATCAAAGGCATGGACCAGGCGTTGTCGAAAAAAGTAGCCGCGGGCTGAGTAAGCAGGGCAAGAATCCACAACTTGCAATTTATCCATCAACCATATCTGGGGAGGGATGAAAAATAAGAGAATAAAGAATAGAGAGATGTGCGATGAGAGAAAAGTAAGATAAGGGTTTTGTGAGAAAAACCGAGCCTGAGGGTCGAATGATGTGAGCAAATACATATGTGAGCTTGGGTGGGAAACATTACCTGCAGCAGTAGTGGACTCCCCGCAAACCTGGTTGTCTCTTGGCCGTAGAAGGCATCCAAACCTAGCAGCGTCTCGGCCAATGTCATGGCGATACAGCTCTTTCCTTCCCTCAAGCCTTGAGCGACTTCAATCAAACGGATGCTAGCTCCTCCGGAGCCCGAGACAAACAGAAAATGAGATAGCATGCACAAGCAGAGGGCATATTGTCGGAAACCTTGCCAATGATGGTTGCTGCGGTCACCGGCATCAGAGAATCGGTAAATCAGGCTCGGGATATCCGACATGCCATTACCAATCAGAGATCGAGCATCATGCGCGTTGAGACCGCACATCTACCCTAAAGCTTGGGCGTGGCCAAAACAAAACTGAGGCAAGATCTCTTCTGAGCGTTCAGACTCCATCAAAGCTTGAAAATCTTCGAAAGTGGGACATACCTCTTGCCCTCCGAAGCTGAAGACATGCGTCGCCGGGTTCCAAAATCTCACTGCGGCATGGAGGAAAGGAAGGTGCAATGGAGTCCGGCCCAGCGTGAATAGTGCATTCAAGCCGAAACCCCGGAAGTTCAACTTTTCCGAGCCATCTAAAGAAGAGATCCAAGATGTGAGATTTTCTACGAGAAATGCCTCCATTTTTGTGCAAAGCAGTGATGAATTGAAAGAGTTCCAAAGTTGGAGCTTTATAAGGGGGAAAACACTATTCGGGGACACGTGTCACAATTCTAGGAGTTGCAGAGCAGGTGGCCGGCCGGCCATCTATTCCAGCAGGCCGGCCATATTTGTTTCAAAAAGTGGCCGGCCGGCCACCCTTCAGTCCCCAAGTGCAAAATGTGGCCGACCAGGCATTGGTCCTGTTTTGCCCTCCGGAAGGAAGTTCGAGGCATTTCTATGCATCGGGGATGTCAAAGGCCTCCATTTCTCTCAGTTTTGGGTACATTCCATCATCCAGATCGTTCGTCCGAAGTACGCTTTGTTGTATTTTGCTTATCGAGTTGTTGCTTTGTTTATCGAGTTGTAAGTTTTGTCGAGCTGTCGCATTTTGTGTTTTGAGATGTTACTTTTTGTTTACGCAATTTTGTTAAGTCTTGTTTATCGAGTCGTTAACATTGTTGTATTTTGCTTATCGAGTTGTAAACTTGCTAAGATTCTGTTATTTCTTAGTGAGTCGAGTTGTTTGATTTGTTGCGTCGGTTCATTACCTGACCCGGTAAATACACAAGGCACATTCCCATTTAATTCCATTTTTGTGCAAAATGATATGATGCGATGCTAGGAATTTCAAATACAACATCTTTTCAAAAGCTGTTTCATTCCATCATGTTTTACAACAAAATAAAGGTACAAGTTTTACAAAAAATAAAACTGCCTAACAATATGCAAAGTGCTACAAACTACTAGCAAAAAGTAAAATAAAGCAGGAAATAGCATCAATATCCCCGAGAGCGGGAATGAGGGGGCCCCCTCATCCTCTTTTGCGGGACAACCTCCGCACCATCATCACCATCCGGGTCGGAGCTGTCACCCTCAAGATCCCCCTCAGCCTCGTCTCCACTCCCAGAACCAAGGCCGGAGCCCCCCTTCCTCAGCAGATGTCTCTGACTCATGACCTGCGACCTCCTCCTTCTCCTCCTCCTCATCAGGCTCTGCCTCTATAACATGTGCCCTACGTCTGCGAGACGACCCCGCTCCTCGAGCTCCCCGGTAAGGCCTAGATGGCCCTGCTCCCTGAGAAGGCCTGGATGGCCCAGCTCCTCGAAAGGGCTCAAATGGCCCAGCACCTCGACCTCTCTGAGAAGGCCCGAGTGGCCCGGCCCGCGGCGGTGCATATACAGGAGGCATCTGAAAGTGAAGAGTTCAATACATCAGTTCAAATATGAAAAACAGATGCAAGTACAATATGCGAGTGGGATGTGTGTCAGATGTGCTCTACATAGCCTATCAATACAGCAGAATGTTCAAAACCAGCATGTCACCAGGAGTATGCTAAATACAGGAAAGATGGACAGTACCTGCACGCCCATAATGGCCAGCTGTGCCTCCCTCCGTAGGATCATGCCCTCGAATGTGGCCAGCATCCCAAGTATCTCATCCGTGTACTCAACTGGAGGCTACAGATACAAATGCAAAACTATCAGTGAGGGAATGAATGTCCAATGTCGATGATAAATCAAAGTCAGAAACATACCGGGTGAATCGGGATCCCGACATATCGTGGTCGAAGAGGAGGCTCAATGAGACACAGTAAGGAGTCCCGAATCGCCAACTCGTCAACTCGGTCGGCATGTCTGGCCACCCCGGATGAGGAAGAGTCGGAGGGATCGGGGGAATCGACCCACCCCCACCTCGAGATGTACCAGCCCTGCTGGAGGAGGGGATATCCGTAGCACGAGCCCGACTCGAAGATGGTACATCAGCAGGCCTCCGTGACGGAGCACGCACTCCCGTCAAGGGAGGCATCAAATATGTGTGACGATAAGTGGCGTAGTCCCCGTCCGTAAGGTGCAGCAAAGCATCGGTGCCCTGCATAGCACTAACGACCTCCTGGGCAGAGAGCCTATCAGCAGTCCGCATAGTGGCTGGAGGTGCTGTAGGAGGGTCTTGAGAAGTGTACCCCCATACCTGGCGCAGAAAGCGTTCCCCCAGGAACCACGCCCTACCAACCGGTCCTTCAAGCAGGAACCTGTACTGGGAGTTACCCAATCCTCTAGAATACTGATATCGGAGACCATCGCCTAAGACCGCCTAGGGTTGCCACGTAATCTGCGGATAACCAGTGCATAAATCAATCAAAAATTGGGAATATACAGGGCAAATCAAAGATGAAAACGGAAAAGAACTGAGAGTTCTGAAATGCCTCTGTCGTCCGAACAGGGTCAAAATACTGTCGCAGGTAGAAGAGAGTCTCTCGAGGTCTCAGTCGGTGCTCGCCCTCGAATACCAGTGAAAACGGGGTCATAAGGGGCGCTGCCACCTCCATCTCTGGGGCTAACGTCGGAAAATATACGTAGACCCATAGCTGAGAAAAGCAATGCAGAATGTAAATACAAAGTGCTGAGGGCAAAATACAGAATATAAAGTGCGCCGTGTGTGCAATGAACAAGTAATGAGGAGCAGAAATGTAAGCCAAGAGGACAGAAAATACCTCCCAGGCTCTCCAGTAACCGCCAAGTGAATCCCCCTGCCCACGGGATGCTGCGCTCATGTAGCAATAGAGGGTAGCCAGGCCGGCACCACCCCAGTCGTACCGATTGACCTGTGATAGGTCCACCAGGGTGCTCAAGAGATACAACCCAACAGTGTTGCCCCTATCGGCAAACAGAGTGGTGCCAAAGAGGAACATAAGGAAACCGTGGGCGTACTGTTCAACCTCCTCAGGAGACTCGGGCTCCATCTCCAGCCTCCGAAAACGGGAAGAGAACCAGGTGTACCGGACTCTCCCAGAAGCTCTGTCCACAGGCGGGCGGGTCCCTAGCAGATGTACCCAAGCAGCCTCCCACTCGCCCATATCCTCGTCGTAAGGAATGGGCCAACCTCCTATGTCCAGACCGGTGAGTACGGTGAAGTCTAGCGGGGTCATGGTCAAATCCCTGGTGGCGGAAAAGTGGAAGGAATTGGTGGTGTCCTACCATCTCTCCACCAAAGCTGTTGACAGTGTCCTACTGGCAGGACAATGTGATAATCCTCTGTGAAGGCCGAACCTGCTAAGTCAACCACATCCCGGACAGCCTCCAGGAGCTCGGCATACCACTCTCTCGCGGCCCAGGAGCCGTATCCTCGTATGAATCGAGAGCCAACTCAGATTCGTAATGAACGAGCATGTGTCAGAATCAGAATGAACAAGCAGTGTGCAAATGAAATGAACAAGCTGTGTGCAAATGAAATGAACAAGCTGTGTGCAAATGAAATGAATGAGCCGTGTGCAAATGCAAGTAAATGAACTGTGTGTTCAGAAAATCAGTGTTTTGGGCTGCGTGTTCAAATCTTAATCAATGGGCTGCGTGTTCAACTCTCAATCAGAGTTAGGGCTATGTGTTCTACTCTCCATCAACTTGGACTGTGTATTCAGAAAATCAGAGTTAGGGCTGTGTGTTCTACTCTCCATCAACTTGGACTGTGTGTTCAGAAAATCAGAGTTAGGGCTGTGTGTTCTACTCTCCATCAACTTGGACTGTGTGTTCAGAAAATCAGAGTTAGGACTGTGTGTTCTACTCTCCATCAACTTGGACTGTGTGTTCAGAAAATCAGTGTTTTGGGACTGTGTGTTCTACTCTTAGTCAGTGTGGGTTGTGTGTTCACAATCGACTTGGACTGTGTGTTCAGAAAATCAGAGTTCGGGACTGCGTGTTCTACTCTTAGTCAGTGTGTGCTGTGTGTTCACCTTCAAATTCGGGCTGTGGATTCGACAATTCAGTGTTTGAGCCGTGTGTTCAATTCTTAACTAATGTGTACCGTACGTTCACAATCAATCAATGAGCCTAGTGTTCAGAGGTTCAAGTGTTTAAACCACATGTTCAGAATGCAAGCAAAGTACTATGTCATAGGCTAAACTGTGTGTTCAAGCATGGCAAAGGTATGAAATGCACGAAAAATACAGAAAATGGAGTAAAATACCTCTCGTGCGTCGTAAGAAAGGTGACGCTCCGGCTCTCGTAGAAGTAAATCTCCGGGTACCCGATCATTGAAGTCAGTAAAATGACGAAAAATGGCCCGCAGAAGAATGTGCACCGATGGAGCGTATCTCTCGGGGATGAAAGGTCGAACCCTCGGGGGCAGCGTAATGACATCAAAATCATCCCTGGCACCTGGAGGACCTCCGCCATGAGGGAAATTAGCCGCCATTTCAAAAAATCTGCAAAAGGAGCAAAATGAGCAAAAATGAGCCAAAATTGGAAAAAGTTAACAAAAGTCAACTCTCGGGAAATGGAAAAGTCAACAAAAGTCAACTCCCGAGAAAGTCTTCCAAATATTGAGACAAACGTACCTCAAGTGGTGAAAATGAGAAAAGAAGCCCCGAAATCAAAATTTAATCGGTCCAAAGTGCTTAAAATCGAATGTTTTTGTAAAACAACTTATGGGAGGTTGAAAAGCGTATAAAATGCAGATCTGAAGAAAAATGGTTTGGGTAGCAAGGGGAGAGGAAATCGCAGCTTTGGGTGGGATCTCGGATCGGATGGAAGAGGGAATATAAAGAAAATGAGGCGAAGACAAACCGCCTGTTTTGAACAGGTGGCCGGCCGGCCCCCTTTTCTGGCTGGCCGGCCATTTGCTTTTTGGTTTCTGGCCGATGGCCTCCCCTTGGGCAACCACCTGGCTGGTGGTGTTCCCCACTTGCCCACCTAGCTCTCTGCAAATTTTGAGGAAGATCGGAGTTCCCGGGACCTGAAAAAGTTCAAGAAAAGCGTACTTTCTGGCGCGAAACTGCTCCGCTGGAACTTCAGCTGCAATTTTTGACATGTGTCTCATTATTACTCATCAAAATCAGAGTGTATCCTTTTTGAGCATGTTGTAACCTCTCCGGGAGGTGAACCAGAGGCTGCGATCGAGTCGCCTTCGCCGAAATGCGCGTTTTCCAGCTCGTTGTTTCGCAACAAACGGGCGCCTTGATTTATGCTCGTTTTGCATTGTCGTGCACGTAACTTGCATTCTCATGAGCATTTTGCATTGTCATGCATGTTTTCTTGGTGCACCATACCCCTGTACTCGAGCATGCGTTGTCACGCACGTTCCTTTCTCGCATTGCGATGCATTCACTCGCCGACACTGCGTGTGTCAAACTTTCGGAATCACAGGAATCACATTGAATATATGTTGTTAGCATATTGTTCTTGTTGAATTTCTCTCTTTTGCAGGCACGATATTGTATGTACGGTTCATTTGAGGCTGGTGCAACCAGACGAATCGCGCAGGTATCGTATCTTCTCCGTGTGAGACGCGACGAGAATTGAATAATTCTCTGCATTCCTAACTGCATGAAATGTAGTTGTTGCTTTGCATTCTTGCTTAAAACTATTGCATCTATTTGCGAATACTTGCTTCATTATAGTTTGCTGCACTTGCATGATCGTTAAGTTACATCTGGCTCCGTGCATATCGCTTTGCATTTTGCCCCTGCCTGGGGGCACGCCTGCGGGCACATATCTCTATGCATCTTGTATGATTGTCTAAGTCTTCGGCCTTGCCACTTCCGGTGCTTAACAGCCTATTTTCGGGACCCCGAACTGTGTGTTTTGGCCCCCGAGCGTTCGTTTTGCATCGGTTTTCGTTCTTTTTTGGCAGGTACCTCTGTTTTATCACCAGGAAGGTCACTGAAGGGTGGGAGGCCAGCAATTGTCTCAGCAATCAGTTATGCTCCTCCGGTGCCCTCCGACGCTCGTTTTTCTCACTTCCGAGCCAATGTTGACCACCCTAGGAGTATTTTCTTCAAGCCCAAACCACATATTTGTGTTGTACACACATGGGAGGACCCTAAAAGTCTATGGCCGGCCAGTAATTCTTTGGTCCATTTTGAAACCTCTTTGAAAAGTGGCTTGTTGTCTCTCCTGTTTTACAGTTGCCAATTTCCAACCACAGGGTCTTGTTGAACACACATGGGAGGCCACCAATATGTGGTGGCCGACCAGAAAATCAATTTTTCATTTTTGCCCCTTGGCCAGCCGGCCATAGGGGGTGGCCGGCCGGCCACCTGCAACAAAAATACCTAGTCGGCCATGATCCTTGGAAGGTATGCCTTACAGCTGTATAGCTGTTTTTCCCCAACAATATCTCTATCCGAGGGAGAGCTTTAGGACGGAAACTTGGTGTCATTTCCCTCCACCTTTTCTCCTCTCCTTTTGCCTTTATAACCAGCCTCCAAGACTGGTTTTAGGGTTACAAAAATTTCCCTAAGGGCCTTGCATACATCTCTCTCCATTTCTCTCTCATTTTCTCTCAAAATCCCTAAGTTTCTACCCCTTTTCTTCATCACTACCAAGCACCACCACCACCACTCCATTCCAGCAGCAAGGAGAGGTTTTTCAGAGGCTTAGAAGCAACATCCCTTGGTCCTAAAGGCAGCAAAGAATAGTCTTCAAGGGTAAGTTCACATTTCCCCTATTTTAGCTCTTTTTTTGCATCATTTTTCTAGCCTATTTTCTTACTGTTTTGGGCTCCGACCCTAACTGAAACTAGGCCTTTTTTGAGCCATTCTTCATGTTTGTTAAAGGGCTCAACCCTTTTTGAGCCCTCCATTTGGTACTTGCTTCAACACCCCTTGGTATGTCACATTTTTGCATGAAATTTCTAGCCTATGTATGATCTGTTTTCGAGCATAATGTAAACTGTAATTGGGCCTATTTTGAGCCTCTCTTCAACATTGAAGAAGGGATCAACCCTTTTTGGGCCCCCTATCTTGCACTTACTTCATAATCCCTCCTATTTACCGTAAATTTGCATGATTTGTTTGGCCTATATTTAAATTGTTTTGGAGTGTGTCATTAACTTTGAGTAGGCTTATTTTGAGTCCCTCTACAACATTGTAGAAGGTATCACCACTGTTGGATGCCTCCATGTTGTACTTACCATTATACCGCTCTTTGACCCCCCATTTTTGCATGCTTTTTTAGGCTTATCTAGCCTCTTTTTTGGGCCATTATCAGAACTGAAAATGGTCATATTTTTACCTTATTGGCATGTCTCATTAAGGGTCTTTGTCTGTTTGGTGAATGCTTTGTATATCTCATGTTGTAGCCTCTTGTTGGCCTTAATATTGCATTGCATTTTGAGCATGTTTGCATACTGATTTGAGGCTTTTCATTCACTGTAAATGTTCATATTTTTAGTCCCTATTCAGTGTTGTAAAAGGGTATTTTTCCATTTGGGCTTTGCATCTACCACTTGCTTCATAGCCTCCCTTACGGAGCCATTTTTGTATGCCATCTTAGCGTTACTTGTGATTGCTATTTGGCCATGTTTTGTTCTGTAAAAATGTGAGTTTTGGGGCTTCCTTTCTTCTTGTTTTTCATATCATGTACCAATTATGCATGTATTGTATAGCTACAAGTCATTTCGGGTGCCTAATTTCGCATTTCGGGATCATTTCATGCATCGGGTTCCATTTCGCCATGATTCGGGGCTGTTTTGCCCCCTCATTTTGCCACTTATTTTTGCATGTTAGCATATCATATTCCATGCCTTTTCCATATCTCATTAGAGTGGCATTTCGGTGCCCGAGGGTCCGTTCTCGGTTTGCGTGCCCGTGTGCACGCATTTCGAGGCATCTCATTTCTATCTCATGGCCTCTTATGTAAGTGTGACCGAGGTCCGCTTATGTTAGTATAAGTCCATATTGCATTGTATATGCCATTGTAGCCTCATTGCATTGCGTATGCTATTTTCTCGGTTTGCGTGCCCGCGAGCACGCACTTCGAGGTATCTTGTTTTCGTCTCATGGCCTCCTGTGTGAGTGTGGCTGAGGCTCCCTCATGTCGGTGTAAGCCCATTATTGCATTGCGTATGCCATTTCATCCGTAGCATTGTGTATGCCCGGTTGTATATTACCTCGTATAGCGTGTATGCCATTCCATGACATTGTGTATGTTAGGATTGCATATTAGTTGCATTTCATGCATATCATGCATATTGCATCGTGTTCGGGATAAGAGTTAGCTCGGGCATGTGAAACGAGGCACGTTTCGCACTCCGAGCGACGGAACGGGTCTCAATTCCCAAGTCACCGACACTCCGAATTACCCGTGATGGAGTTAGGTTTTGTTGTAGCATTCATATGCATTCATTCTATATTGAGTTGTGCAATTCGGCTCATCGGCCATCATGCATCGATATGCGTGATTGGTGGCACGAGGATCGAGGCATGCATATATTTGTGAAATACATTACTATGCCCCTTTCCTGCTCTCTGTTGTAGCAAAATGAAGAATTGGCAACTTTTCGGGATTTGGCACGCATTTCAAGAAACATTGCAAAACAGAGGCTAATCGGGGGCATCACCGTGGATTTCCGCACAAAGCAGCCCAAACATGCATCATTCCATCATCCGGAGCAGAGTCAAGGCAGCCCCCTGGCTTGCATGCCAGTTTATAGTTTTTCTTAGTTAATTTGTTAATTAATTAGGATTTTTGTATATTATTCGGACTATACTATTCTTTCATTTGGGACTATATTATTTATTTGGACCCTCTGCGCGAGGGCATAATTGTAATAAGTGTAGGTGAGTGGGATGTATGTCTTCCAACCCCACGTCTTTCTTCCCTTTTATTTACCTGCTTATGATGGTAGATTAGGGCATATTTCAATTAGCATACAGTATGACAGCATGTTTGCATCATTCATCTGTTTTGCACGCACTGCAAGATCATACAACCGCATTTGTATTTCAATTCCAAATTGAATACGTGTTAGTTGTAGCATTCCATATGCCATGTTTAGAATAGCCGAGCCTGCTATAGTTGCATCTTTGCATGTGTTGCATTAGGCATTTCTGTATATTTAGGATCATGCATGATTTCTAATGAGCTTCTGTTTTGGCTTGGAGTACTCGGTGAGTTTTATGCTTTAGCATCCTTGCATGCGTGTGAGTGACTGCCATGAATAGCATGCTTACCATGAGGCTACGTACTTATGTGATATAACTGCCTTGAATGCCTGTGGGTGGAGGTTGAGTTACTTGAAGTGGGACAATTCATCAAATGTTTGTTTTAAGCCCACTAGATAGTGGCAAAATCATGTTTTCTAAGACCACGCGAGGGTGGCAAATCCACGTCTTAGCCTACCTGCGGGTAGCACCATCAAACCATTTTCAAACAAACAAACATGAAATGTTTTGTTCCAATTCAGGCGACTCAGTCTATACTTGTATGCTGTGCGCATCACATAGTAAATCTAGGCTAATAACCGGAATAAGAACACACAATGCTTTCAAAAATAGATATCATGGTTAGTAGAGGCCGGTCTTTGACCGGGCGAGCGTGGGTGCTCACGAAGTGACCTTCCCCAATCGTACCCAAGTTCCCGAGCCGAGGCAACTTTGGTGATGACGGACACGTGGCCTTTGGCACCGAGTCAAGGTTTCCTAAATTTCCCATTTTAAAATATTTAGGTGGCGACTCTGTATCTGGCGAAGCAGTCCATGTTTGGCACTTCTTTCAAAAAATCTGTTTTCAAAACGATTTGTTGGATTTGGACTCTTCGGTTCAAGATTGAGAACCGTGACATTTGAGTCCTTCGAACTGTAGTGACCCAATATCGAACCGGAATCGGGGAGGGACTCACACTCCCTTCCCCCGGGATGCGTTCGGGGACGTCTATAAGGACATGTACCGCGAGGAAGAGGTCGTGGACAAGAGAGAAGATGTCAACAGGAGGTTAAAAACACAGAACAATAAGAGGTTGTTCAAAGAGAGATAGAAGTCAATGGAGGATTGACTACAAAGAGCAGACAAGAGGTCATGATCAACTCCATGAGTAGATATGAGACATCGTGTAGAGAATCTAACAAATTGACTTTGAGGGGGGATGTTGGAAGACAAACTCAATTTGAGTTTGAAGATAATGAATTCCAAAGAAGAGAATAAGCTACTAGAGAATTCCATGTTGAAGAAGAGGAGTTCAGAATGATGTAGAAGAGAAAGTGAAGCTTCCATGAGGTTGCCATGTTCAAAAGTTTAAGGATGAAGGAACATTGTGCAGATATGGTTTGTACACGGATTCAAAATCTATAAATAGATAGGTTGTATGTTTGTTTGAAATAGAGTGTGAGAAAATATAATCTCCAAGGAGAAACATAACATCTCTAGATAAGAAGAATTTTAAGAGAGTAGAGAATTTGAGAGTTAACAGAGAGTCTACTCTGTTTTGTATAATTTGTTTGTGATTAAATAAAATAAATGTTTATTCAATTTTATTTCCTCTCTTTATATAACTACACAATGGTATACATGTCTCTTCCACTTCCAACAGTTCTTTTGTGATTCTCTCAAATTATCTACTTTCTTAGAATTCTCCTTATCTGGAGATGTTATATTTCTCTCTGTAGATTACATTTTCTCCCACTCTATCTCAAACAAACATACAATCTATCTATTTATAGATTTTCAATCTGTGTACAAACCGTGTGTGCACAGTATTTCTTGGACTCTCCCAACAGCAACTCCACCACCACATCATCATCTGCGGTGGCTGATTTTCATCTACGACGTCAATATCTCTGGTAAGCCCTTCTTCAAATTCCCTTCAACCCCTCGAAAATGGGGCAATCAAGACTCTTTCTTAGGTTTTCTCTCTATTAGTTGTAGTTTGGATTTTCTCTCTCTGTGTTTTTTACAAGTTTGTACCATCTTTTTTTTTTTTTTAATTTAAATCTTGCAGCTTTCTTGCTATTTTGAGTTTATAAAATTATCTAAGGCTTTGTTTGGATTGTGAACGGAGAAAAGAAAGGAAATAATGGTAGTTTACTGCACGTGTATGTATATATATATATAGGCACACAACACATCACACTGGTTTATTGTAGGCATCATTATCATGGACATAAACTGTTGATGATTTGATCAAAGTTGTGAGATCTGTCAACAAAAGCCAACAAATCAGAGGATTTTAAATATTTATGAGATCTGTTTGTTTAACAAGAATTGAGGCTTTTGCAAAAATATATATATATATATATAAATCTGGGTAATTAGGGTTTTGTTTATATGTGTGTGTGTGTGTGTGTGTGTGTGTGTGTGTTGTTATTGTTATTTGATTTTGATGGAGTTTCGAGATTTGCTAATGCCTATGATGAATGAAACTAATCTGAGGCTTTTGCAATTTTTTTATTTTCTTTTTTGGGTAGTTTGGTTTTTTTGCGTAAGTAATGTAGTTAGGTGTTTGCTTATTGATATATATATATATATTTGGGTAGTTAGGTTTTTGCTTATATATGTGTTGTTGTTGTTGTTGAACAAACAGGATTTGTTTGTGTTGGATTTAAACAGGTAAAAAATTTTGTTGTTCTTGTTGAACAAATCTGTTCAAAAGTTGAATAGATAGTGCCTTGTGTATTTCAATAACAAAGGTTTGAATAGATAAAAAAAAAATCAACAAAATGAATTCAAGAGAAAAAAAAAATTTTGAACAGATAATAAAATTTGGATAAATAGATTTAAATAGATAAATGAAAAAATTGAACAGATAATAAAATTCAAACAAATATTTGAACAAATAATGGAAAAAATTGAACAAATACGTAATTTTAACAGATAAGGAAAAAAATTGAACAGATAGATATAAATTAAATATATAGGAAAAATAATTTAAACAGATAGATATAAATTTGAACAGATAGTTAATGAAAGTCAACAGATAGAGAAGGGGTAAAATTGAAAATAAATTGTTCTTCAAAACTAACAAAATAACTTCTCACCAAACTATTTCAAAAATAGTGGACTTATTACCAACAAAAAAAAAATATCCACTAGACCTAATGACTTGTAGCCCACTTAAATTGGACTTTTCAACAATTTTTTCATTAGATATTAAGTATAAATAAATATTATGTAACTATAAAGTACTAAAATAAGTTTTCAAGTTGTTTGGGGCTGCATGATATTAATTTAGTAGGAGATTCTCTGCATGTTGTTTTTGCTATTTAGGGCTATTTTTTTTTGAATTTTCTAGGTTTGGCCACTTCATTCTCGGCGTTAGAGCAATTATTCACTGCTATCAACAACAATTACATAGTCATGTCACAGACCTATTTCAATCATTGATTTGTGTAGGTCTCACGTAAATTTCACATAGATCAATAGTTGAGATGAGTTTGGAACATTGTAGTTGAGATGAATTTGAAACATTGTAGTTGGTCACATCGAATAATTTTCGTCAACATTAAGGATGCTCTGAGTTGCACAGAATTGCTCATTATCTAGCTAGAATGGCTTTTGATGTTGAATCACATTTTTATTTGAATAGAGCAGGGATGAGACCTTCTGTGTTTCTTATTGTAATTTTTTTTGGGATGAATAAGTCATAAATAAAAACAAAAGATTTACAAGATTACAATAGGCATATCCCAGGACCTAAAGCAGCTAAATACAAGACCAAACAAGAAGACGAAACTGTTCAAGATCCATATTCCAATCAAAAGATAGGGAAATAAACAGAAACATAATCTAGACCAACATAACTATTGGCACAAGCCTAATACAAAACTGTTCAAAACTGTTCAAGAATAGAAACATAATCTAGACCAGCTAAATACAAAACTGTTCAAGAACACCTATGTAACCATTGGCACAAGCCTTAGACCAACTTAAGGAACACGAAGGAAAACTATTACAAACCCAAATATTACACTTATATAAAACATCCCAGTTGTAAGAACTGAAAGTAAAAAACCCCTAAAGAGTTACAACCATTACAAAAAGTAAAGGAAAGACAAAGTATTCTCCATGTGAAGGAACTCCACTTAGACTAGCGCAACAATGCAGCCTGGTCCTGGTGATCCTCTGACAAGCTGCAGCCTTAATGGGGACAACACAGTACTTACTCCACCACTGATTAGATTAACCTGGGAAAACCAACAACACATATATAAAACAAAGAAAACAGCAATACCGATAACACTGTATAGCACAAAGCTCAAAATATATATGGGCTAAGTCACTCAATTCATACTGTATACACAACTCAAAAAAGACTAATAACAGTGATAGGTATTCGGGAATAACCATGGACTCTATGAAAGAGAAATAAAAAACTACAACAATTTATAGCTCACAAATCTCAACCCACTACAATAAAATCCCCTACCAAGTACCAGCCAGTTGTCAAAACCTGTAGGGAAATAAATAAATTAGCACTCTGTATATGGCTAACATCACTCAACCTTCTTACAGTGAACTCACAACCCTCAAAGAAAAGCTTCCACATATTACACCTGCAAACAGAACACCACATTAGAAAATAGATTAAATATGAGCCTCACTATAGGAATTCACCAAACTCAACCCACGATATAAATCTCTCAGACACTCAACCCTCAGTTGATAACATTCCCCTCAATTTTAAGGATGGTTGGAGGCAACCTCCACTTTTGCAAAAACCAGTTATCAGATTGAGACTGCTTGGTATGGTTGAGAGAGAGAGAGAGCTCTATATCTGACCATGTAGAGAATGGCCTTCAAAATGATCTCCTCAGGTTTCCTCTTATTACTGAAAATTCTGTTATTTCTTTCTAACCAGATTTGATACACAGTGCAACAAAAGCTAGTCTTTTGATAATTGTGGCAAGGGATTTACCCTTGCAATCCCTGGCCACAACCTCAACAAGACCCAGCCAGGTAGTGCTATGCTAGTTAGAGTTACATTTAGCTTGCACAGCCAACCACACTTTGGATGAATAGATACATTTGAAAAACAAGTGGTCATAGTCCTCCTCAAAGGACCCACACAGAAGGCAACTATGACTAGGGTTAATGCCAAAATTAGCAAGTCTATCACCCGTATTCAACCTTCTCAGAACAACCAGCCAAACGATAAAACCCACTTTAGGAATAGAATAGGGATTCCACACAAGATTAGCCCAGAAAACAGTAGGCCAATTAGATCTCCAAGTATGCCAAGCAGACCCAATGTTAAACTTTCCATCATTTTGAGGGAGCCAAATAATTTTGTCATTGCTTTCCATGGAAGGAGTAAGGTCAGGAGGAGTGTGATCAAGGATTTCCTTCACAACCCAAGAGGAAGCATTAGGCCAGCACCAACCACCGTCTCTCACAACAGAAGCCACTTTACACTGAACATTCAAGGCAGTGTCGTACTCCAATCTATTACCATACCCAGCCCAAAGGGAGCCAAAATGATGCCAATTATCATGCCACAGAAAGGCATCAACCCATTGCCAATCTTGCATTTGATTAAAGGGAACAGAGACTCCATCATAGATAAGAGTTTCCTCCACACCCAATAAGGGTCACATGGATTGCTCACCACCAGATATAAGAAACCAAGCATGCTTAGCCACAGCAGCTTTATTCCATATAGTCATAGACTTAAAACCTAAACCACCTTCATTTTTAGGGACACAAACTCTATCCCAAGCAACCTTAGCACCAGTATTTTTAAGGTTGAGACCAGACCAAAGAAAGGACCTACACAAAGCTTCCACATCCTTAATAACTCTCTTAGGAAGAATGAAAAGAGAGGACCAGTAGATTTGCATGGAGAAAAGGATAGTGCTAATCAATTGGGCTCTCCCAGCATAAGACAGGGTTTTACTAGTCCAAGACTTGATCCTAATAGCAATCCTAGTCCCAAGGAAATTGCTCTTTGTAATTAAACTTTGGGCCTTATCCCGTCTTAAAACAAAAAGTAAGCTATTCCTCCGCACAAGTGTGTTTTTGGCTCATTGTGTTTAGGGTTGATTTATTTATTTATTTATTTATTTTGTTTTTTTTTTTTTTTTTTTTTTTTTTTTTTTTTTTTGTTTTTTTGTTTTTGTTTTTGTTTTTGTTTTTAAACATTTCTTGTTTTTTCCTCATTCAAAGCTCAATCTAAACTTTTAGAACATACTCCTAAAATTTGCTTAAAATAGGAATTGTCTCATGTGAACATACTCCTAGAAATTATATCTCACCCATGAGATTTCTAATTTTATAACAAATAACCCATTTTATTAATAAATCATCAAATTAATTAACAATTTTTAATGATATAAAAAATTATTTTAATTCATAATTTAGGTAATTTTATTATTGTATAGGAGAATAGTTATAAATTTTATTTTTTCAGTTAATTCTGTTAAATAAAAAAAAATTTGACAAGAAAGCATTTATAATTTTTCAAATCATAAGGGACACTCTGTATTTTAAACAAATATCAGGGGTGCATTTGTAATTTACCCAAAATTTTTAATTAGGGCATGTTTTTTTGTCCTTCTTTCATTTTGTTGAAAATTTGATTTAGTTTATTTTTCATTAATCCCAAGGCTTTAAGATTGGTATTTCTATGATTATTTCAACTCTTTGGTATCTGTTTACACTGTTCAGAAATTCTTGTTGCCCCTCAAGAAGTCATGCGGGTGTGAACACAAAAAAAATTCTTTATTAATTGCGGGTATGCCAGAACTTGTGAATTTAGTTCAAGGTGTAAGAATTGTTGAACGCTTCTGACTTCTAACATAGAAAAATAATTGTGTGTAGCTAAGAGAAGCCGCCACTGGTTTGGATCTTACCCCAATGAATAGTACTTTTACAAATTTATGGGTGCCAAAGATAATTAGACTAAAATCGTGACTTGCATTAATTGAGAATGAAGTGCAATTGATAATCTAAGATAACTAAGCTATGAAACTAAAGGAACTAACCTATGAAGTTATGATAAAGAAGCTATGAAGCTAAGCTAAGATAATTAAGTTATAAAGCTAAGATAAATAAGTTATGAAGCTAAGATGAATTGAAAGACTCTTGGTCAAGTTGATTAGTGTAAGACCCCTTCAAATGTTGCACTTGAAGCCCGTTATACAGTGTTCAGGAAGCCCCTAATTTTGTTCAACTGCCAGAAACGTGGCAGTTATTCTCAGTGACATGTGTCCTTGATCCTTAGCTTCCCTCAAAACTAGGAAACGGTTTTGACCTCCAACGGCTAAGGCCTATCCTTGTAGCTTTGACTTGATCCACCACTCTAGAAAGCCGCCATGTGCGTTGGCACATAAATTTCAACCAAATTTATGTTCAAATTTCAAGTATAGTCAATTAGTTAATGACATGCATAAAGCCTATGATAGAATTGTTGTAGGTAATCACTTCCTAAAATGATCAATTTGATTCATTAAAGTGCATAAATAAATCAACATCGTATCTCATATAAATTTCTTCATCTACATTTTCTACCTTCTTACTTTCTCAAGGTTTTCACAATAGCCATTGTGATTCTTCTCTCTTCATTCATAAAACTTCTCATTCCATTACCATTTTAGTGGTTTATGTTGATGATATCTTGCTTACCGGCAGTGATCCTTCTCATATTCACACTTTGGTTGAACAAATGCACCTTGCTTTCTCTATGAAAGAGTTAGGTCATTTATCTTATTTTCTTGGGATCTCTGTTCATACATCTGCTACTCATTATTTTCTTTCTCAACAAAAATATGCTCAGGAGATCCTTCATAAAGTTCATCTCCTATTCTCCCTCCTCTTCCTTTTGCTAATCCTTCTCTCTATCGAACTCTTGTTGGGGCTCTCCAGTACCTAACCATCACTCGTCCTGATATTTCTTTGGCTGTCAACCAAGCTTGTCAGCGACATTATTTAAGATACTCAAATGACACATGGAGCCTACAAAGGGTGACACCAGTAGAGCCTACCAAAAAGACACCACATGGGATGAAATCCAAAGAGTCAATACGGTTAATCAGATATGATGATGCCAAATTCAAGTGGCATTATCATTCCATTTGAAATTCAAATTGAAGATGTGACACTCTTATCACATGGATGACCCTCTATAAATATGAGGATCATCACACAAGAAAGGGATCGAAAAACCAAAAGTCAGAAGATTAGAGAGAGAGAGAGAGAGAGAGAGAGAGAGAGAGAGAAATCAAAAGTCAAAGAAGTCTTTACAAAAAGAAGAAGAGAAACAAGAGAACTCAAGAGCCTACGCTATATTGCAAACATGACAAGCGATAGATAAAGGGTTCCAAACCTAATGATTATATTTTGTATCTATGTGTTCTAAATCCCTACAATTTCCCTACAATTTCAATAAAATATTTTGTTTCCTTATTTTGTCTTCTGTTAAATTTTTTTTTTTAACAAACCTAAGGCTCCTTTGTTGTTGCATAGAATTCTCTTCTCTTGAGCCACATATTCATGGCTCACATATATTTCGTCTATGAGGCCCATGAACATTCTCCTTGCTTTAGTCTATCCTTTTTTGTTAAGGGTGCTGTGTTGGTGCTGTTGCACTTTTCGTTTGATCTCTTGATGATCTAGCAGGTTGTTTTGTTTTTGGTCGTTGTTGGCCCCTCTCCATTTTTGGACGGGTCTGCAATGTTGCTGTCCATTTTTTTATTGGTTTCTTGTATAGTTTTGGTAGGGCCTGGGGCAAACCCCTTGTATGTTGTGTAAATTTTTTTTTTTATTTTATGACTTACTTAACCCCCCCCCCCCCAAAAAAAAAAAAAAAAAAAAAAAAATCTCTTCTCTTTGTGATGCATGTTTATCCTTAAGGAATTCAAAAACCAATCTTACCTTGCTTGGAAAACTAACCCCTTTATTGTAGTATGTGTTGATCCTTCATATCTTCACCAATTGCCGCATGTCCATCAAAAACCCACTTGACTTGATTTTGAGAAAAAAAAAAAAATGGTTCCACTTTTGTAGCTTTGTTGTTGACATGTGAGATCTTCAAATATTGTGTAAGTCTCATCATTAGCAACCTCTTTAACAATCATCTTAAAGATAAGGACAAGGCACTTAAATAGGGAATAAGTCTCAACAACCTCCTAATTCTTAAGAACAATTAAGGCTGGCCTCATCCACCAAATCTAAATTGTTTTATTTAATTAATTAATCAACTAATTTCCTTAGTTAATTAATAAATAAATAAAAATTCTTTTGCTCAGCCGCCATGTATCTTTGGTGGGTCTCAAGGAATTTTTAACTCTTCATCTTCCATTGCCACGTGACATTAAAAGCTGGGGAAATTGCCACATGACAATTCTGTCAAAAAGGATACAAATAGTATTGTGTTAATCAGCTAACTATTGACACTTCTAATCTTGAAATTGTTTAAGATCAAAATGTTCAAAAAAGATTTTAGTACGAATGACATTGCCACATTATTTAAAATTAAAATAACTTAATTTTTTAAAAATGATAATGCCATGGTAATAAATTTTGTATAAAAATATTTTTAGTAAGATTAGCATTTTCCTCATAAATTTTTCTAGGATAAATTACATTGACTTCCCTCAAGATTTGAAAAAAAATATAGTAAACGTCACAAGTTTGATATAATTACTCTAAGTTCCTCTAAGATTTTAACTTATATAATATTTGGCTTCTTATCAAAAATTCGTTATTCATATGAATGAAAAATGATATTATGTATATTTTATTTCCTATATACTAGTGTCTTCAAACTATCTACATTAATTTTAGTCTCTTTAACCTTACTACACTACAAAAAATTAAGGTTTTAGAAAATTTTGGGATAAAATTATTTTTTAGGGACCAAATAATTTTGTTGCGAAAAGTGTCGTCATTATATTTTTACCAACAAAAATTGGAAATTAGTGATGAATTGTTATTTTTTTGGGACCAAATTTTTTGTTTTAAAAAATAAATTGTTTTTAGACAAAATTATTTTGTCCCTAAAAGTCTATTTATTAGTGACATTTCAAAATTTTGTCGCTAAAAGCCTTGTTTTTGACTTTTCGGGACGACCTTTTAGCGACTATCCTCATGACAATGGAAATTGGTTCCTAAATGTCTTTTACAACAAAATTTTCACTTTTAAAAACCAAAACATTTGGTCTTTAAAACTCTTATATGTTGTAGTGTTGGAAGAGAAATTAATATAATTATGTCAAAACTGTGATACATGGTGTATTTTTCTAAATCTTAAGGAAGTCAGTGTGATCTATCCATTTGTCTACAAGTTAAGCAACGTGTTTGGAAAACAAGATTGTAATTTTATGGAGGTACAAAAGCGAAAGGAATCAAATTCCTATGTCATAAGCAGGATGTTTGGTTCTAACCTTAATGCATAGTAGCCTCTGTCATCGATGGCATGCTTGATTGTATTTTCATTTTGCCTGCTTTTGATTTTTTTTTTCGGAGACAAAAATAATAAAAAATTTGAAAAAATGTATCAGTTTTTTTTTTTGGGTACAAATTAGGTTGTTTTTAGACTTTTTTTTTTTTTAATCAAAAACAGTTTGCCAACTAAATAATGTTATTTTTGAAAAATAAAAATAGAAAATGAAAACACAGTCAAACATGCAATTCTAACCCTTTACACAAGCCATAGTTGCAAATCAGTGCAGTAGAACACAATATGTTACAACTTAATTACTTTCATATATCATATTATATATTTAGTTTGATAAATAAACAACATGAATAAAGATGATTTGTTAATTACGAACAGAGATTGCAATTCTCTTCTAATGACAACATGTCACGCTTACAAGTAAGTATTTTCATATTCTCAATTTATATGAATAAACAGACATGAATTCTAATCAGTAGTCAGAAATTAAGGCATTAACCTAATCATGGAACTCGCCTTTATTAGGCGAATAAACGTCATTAAATGAACATCGGTCAAAATCCAAGGGAAGTGAGCCAACCAAAAGGTCACACCAGATCCGACCCACTAGGCCCAAATGGATCCCCAATAGTAAGGTAGCGAATCCATGGGAACTTACTGAGGCTCTAATTTAAAAATGGAAGAAAAGGGGAAAAAAACAAAAACAAATGAATGAAATAGAAAATTATATCTAGAATTTACTGCTATGACTACGTGGAAATGTCCTGACTTGAAGTAAACTACCCATATTTTATAAAATCCTTGTTTAGATGACAATGGTAAGTTGTCATTTATATGGTTTTGATGATGTTCTGTTACTCAAGAGTTCAATGGTGTGACAGATACTGCGAAAATGGTTAAGAAATTTCACGACCGCAACATCCAATTCTCGATAGGAACCGGCTGATATTACCGATATTGATACTTTGCGATCGATACCGTTACGTTACCCGATACCGTGATTTAGAACTATGGTTTTTTCAAATAACGCTAGTTTCTATATTTTGATAAGCATTTATAACACATTGTTTGTATTAGTTGTTGAATGAATTTGTTCTTTAGAAATACACCAGCATGTTCTTGTGCCTCTAAACAGAAAAATATAGTCCCCCTATTGTGGTGTTAGCTAATTGTTCATGAGGTTTATGTATTTTGTTCAATTCATGAACATTGCTAGAAGTTAATTTCGAATAAAGAAACTGGATATTGTAATATTTTGGGAGAAAAATATACTTAGGATGCCTAAAATGTTAGGAAGATAAACAAAAGTTTTTTTTTTTTTTTCCCCAAATGATGGTGTGGGTTTGTGTGAATTTGGGTTGTGGAAGAAGGTTTTGGTGTGGAGATGGCAGAAGGAAATGGGTGTGGTGAGTTGAAGGGCATTTGGAGAGGATAGCCAGAGTTTTGTGGTGGAGTCTGGCTAGCGTGGGTTTGGTTTGGTGGTGGAAATGGCTGTGGAGAGGGTGGTTTATGAGTTGGTGGTAGCAGACAGTAGTCAATGAGGGTGGAAATGAACGTGGAGAGCTATAAAGCACGGGCACTCCAAAACTAGTGCCGTACGAGTACCGGGTACTTACGGGTCTTGCGTATGCGTGCAGGTGCGGGTATGCGTGCGATGCGGCGTATCGCTGCATGCACGCAAAGGGATCCGCACGTTTGGTTCATTCGGGTGCGGCATGGGTACGCCGTGGGTACGCGTACCGGGTACGGCAAAAGGGGTCCGGTACGTTTGGTTCATTCGGGTACGGCGTGGGTATGCGCATGGGTACGCCGGGGCCATTTTTTATTTTATTTTATTTTATTTATTTATTTATTTATTTTATTTTTTTGGTGTCGTTGCAGATCAACAATTTTGATGTTTCTCCGTTATCCTGTCTATTTATATGAATTGTATAAGCATATCAACAAATGATTTTGATGTTTTTAAAAAACAATTTGAACAAAAAAAAAAAATAACAAGGCTTATAAAGGGCAGTTCTGTGTATAACGATGCATTATACTTTTGCTTCAAATCCTCTTAGAATTTCTTTGTAAAATTTTTAATCATAACAAACTTTTAAAATTTATACACAAAACATTAAAAATTGATACGGTTTTAGTTGATTATTAGTGGTTGGGAATGATGCAATTTTATGTATTATGCAAATTGCAATTGACAATCTGCCTCAATTGAAAATTTGGTCTCACCCTACAAAAATAGCAAATTGATGAGCAAAAAGAAAGATTTTAAAAATAAATTATTATCACAAATCCACAGTGCGTAACATGTTAAAGTGAAAGATTTCACAAATATTATTTTTAACGCTTAATGATTTTAAATTATAGGAAAATGAGTAATTCTCTTTTTAGTTTTGATATTTAATTTTAATTTGTAGGTTGAATCCTTTAACCATAATTATATATATATATATATCGGCGTACCGCATAATTGCTTTCAGATCATACTTTTTTTGAGTTTTGCCAGATCGACATACTGCATTCGCATTACCCGCATTACCTATACTGCCGTGCATTCCCACTTCTGCTTCCTTGGTGGAGAGAGAAAGTAGAAGAATGAAAGAGAGAAGAAGAAAAGACCATTAAAATTGGTCAATGTATCACAATGACCCTTTTTTCATCAAAAATTTTGGGAGCCATTTTCAATTGAACTTATAGACACAAAACGAAGAAATAAAGGGAAAATGTGTTGTAATTCAAATGCAACAAATTGACACACGTGAAAACCTTAGAGATGAGACAGTGTTGTAATTTGTAACCCAAAAAAATAGAGACGAGTAACCCAAAAAAAAAATCTACTTCAAATGAATGCAAAAACATAACTTGTGTGGCTAGTGGTTGATAGGAGCTCTACTATTTTCAGATAATTCTTGTAGATACATGTGATTTCGTATTTGGGATTTATTTATAAAATCTTACACTGAATGACATGGTGAACTGGTTAGAGTTCATCATCAAAAAATGCAGACAAAAACCAGGTGTTGGCAGAGTGAATGGATATCATTGATTGAACAAATGATCACAGAACTCGTACCCATTAAAAATATAAGCAGTGTAATTAGAAAGTAATGGTAGCAAAGTTTACTCTGAGAATATTTTTCAGAAAACTTTTCATTCTTTGTTCAGCATTTACTCTGTATCTAATTTTTCTTCTTTACTCCAGAGATCAAGAGACTTCCTTGTGTACATGGGTCTCAACGCAGAGAATGAAATGGTGCACACACCCTTGCATTTTTGGCCGGTTTTATGTTTTGGTCATAGGTGCACATATCAACCTTCTTTTTGATCTGAAGATAATGAATGTCTGGTTTACTTGTTGTGATGTGCCATATTCTGTTTTAAAAGTGAATTTCTTCAAATTATGTCTTTAGAATCATGTTAACTGTATTTAAGCAGCCAAGGAGCTTCAGTTAGACCTTAGATGTGTATAAGCTTGTTGTGATGCATAAGGAGTTTCCTTTTTTAATTAGACAATAACATGTAGATGGAGATTGTATGTGGGTTGTAGCCAATGGAAAGGCTGGGTATACCCACTGCTGGATTTGCTTAACAAGATGGTACTTGTTTCAGATATTAATGCATTAATGCATAACATTTCTTTCTTTTTTCTTCTTCCTTCTCTCTCTCTCTTTTTTATTTTTATTTTATTTTTTATTTTTTTAAATTGTCATAATGAAATATGTCGTCAAAGATTCTGCGGAGGTTCTTAGCTGGCAGTGTGTGAGATAACAGGTTCCTTGTCAAAATATTCACTGGTTGGGTATGATTCGAAGTAATTAGATCATGGGTTAGCAAGGATGAGGATTGAGGGAATATTTGTTGGGTTGGGTTGGGTTGACACTTGAATATAAATTGGTTGATTTGGGTTGAGGATGCACATATTTGTGTCAATGTCCTGCCCACAAACTGTTCTAACCTGTTTTTTGTTGGGTTGCGTTTGGGTTTGGGTTTGGGTTTATACTTGAATATGAATTGGTTGATTGCTTATATTTGGATCAGTGTCTTGCCAACAAACTGCTTAAACTTATTATAGGTCAAGGCTAGCTAATTTTCCTGGTTTGGCTGCACCTGATGGAATGGATACATCATATTTGGCATGATTTTTTTTAAAATTAATGTGCCTCCTCATAAGTGGATGCATTGAAGTAACTATATTCCTATTGTATTCAAACTAGTTGATATTCATTATTTTTGGAATCTTTGCAGATTACTGACTTGCCATTTTCTCTATACTCAACATTTGTCATTGAGGCCCGCCATGGTTTCATCAAAGTTTGTACTCTCTTATTACTGATTATCATGTTCATATATTGTTATTTCCTACCTTAAAATTTTAGTTGTTACACTCTTGCTCTTGTTTTTCTGAAGTAACAGCAAACAATATGGTTATTCATTAGGGACACGATTAAAGGAATCATTCTAGCAACTATAATTGGACCGCCTATTGTCGCAGCAATTATTGTAATAGTACAGGTGCTGTTATTTGTCAGTATTGACACTTTTTACCAGTTTATTGCGGATAATGTTGTTTCGATTGGTCCACCTGATTCAGTTGCTGCATGTATCTTTTTGAAGTTATTGCCATGTTTATTTGAGCATAAACTCAATGAACTTCTAAGAACTATTTTTTTCACTGTATTAAGACATTTCAGTTTTACTTTGGTGGTTGGTGATTAAAAATGTTCATTTGTTTGGGTTGCAGAAAGGAGGTCCTTACTTGGCCATCTATCTTTGGGGGTTTATGCTTGTACTATCTCTTGTGATGGTGACTGTGTACGAAGTTTTAATTGCGCCACTTTTTAACAAGCTCACTCCAGTGAGTTTCAAATATTTTTTTAGCCCATTTTAATTGAAGAAATCAATTCAAGTTCATGTTTAGTTTAATGGTAATTTATTGTGGTATGTTCTGTCAAATAGCTTCCGGATGGAGAACTCTTCATGGTTGAGAAGCTATTTATTCACTACGTGGTCAGATCTTATCTTGGGTTATTTGAATAGGTTTACTGTCAATAAGTTGCATTGACTGTTTATTTGAATTGGTTTTATTAAATGTTATTTGAATAGGTTTACTGTCAATAGGTTGACTGTCAATAAGTTGCATAATTAGCATATCGATTTCTCTTTTGATTTTGAATTTCTTATTATTCCTGGAATTAGCACATAGATTCCTCCTAGAGTGTGCAACTCATCAATGAACAGAATAATGGCCCTTTTGCTTTGCTTAACTTCATCAACCACATTCAGTAACCTTTTCTTCAATATTGGGATGGTTAGGTTGTTCAGTTGGTGGCTTATGTGGGTGGTACACCTTGCAAGAGATATCATTATAAATGAAACTATCATCATTAACAATTAGGGTCTATTCCTATGTAATGCAATGCTGTTGTTAGTGTGAATTCTGGCTTAATTTTTAAGTTAAAAAGAATTTTTTTTTTCCCCATTCCTTTTATTTTCTAATGGGGCACTTATGTCTTCTCATAACCCTTGTCATATTTTTGCAACAGTCTTATGTTATAATGTGGAGGTTATAGTCTAAATGAGCTTTCATTTTTATGTTCTAGGTTTTATTGACTTGGAAACTTCATATCGTCCTAGTATAAATATGATCTATTATCTTTACAAAAGTTGCTTTAATTGGTTTATATTTTATGTAACAGCTACTATAAAAGAATCGGAGGAGCTTGTGACACAATCTGACTAATTCTTTACCTTTGGATACATGGATCAGAGTACTTAACTTGCCTTGATATATGGTTTTTATTGTTTGCTTACAGCATTACTAGTTTCTGAAAGATCTTAGGGCCTCATCTTAAAAGTTGCATGGCATTTTCTTATAGGAGCACCCTAAAACATTTATTTATCTACATAGCCAATTCATGCTGGTTAATGGGTTGCATGCAAACTTGCTTGGTGGACTGGGTAGTGATAGACAGAACATTTTCATTTTGATTGAAATTTGGGTGATATTCAAGAATCTATATCAAAATAATCGTTAGAATGGTTTGCAATGGCGAAGCAACATTCTATGGTTCTGCATGAGTGGTTGCAGAACACTTACACTAGGATCTGGTGTGTTTGGCATGTCTTTCTTTATTTTTTGTTTAGCTTGTCTTTGGCATGTTTGTAGACACTTCATTGTAAATTCTATGAGTGTAGTTAATGCTGCTGCTGTGTTGTTATGATTAGTTTTATCTATGAGGGAATCTGTTTTTACAGAGCTCGTAGTTTCCTGTTGTTGGAGGAGAAGGAACATTTCTAGTTAGTATATATGCTGGAAAAATTACATTTCCTTTCTACTTAATTATGCTCAGATGAAATTAGTTGTAAACATGCTGGACCTTTCCTTCTTTGACCATACTGGATTGATAAATTTGCAGGAATGGTGATTGACACTTTGTTATCCCTTTTCATGCATGTGAGGGACTCCAAAACTTGTGCAGAAAATGCCTACCATACAGGTAAATCTATGGATTTGGTTTTAACTTGGATGATTTTCATGATTTCCCCCCCTCCTAATAATGATAAAGGAACCATGTAACAGCTGTGGAAGAATGGCAAGAAACAGGCAGATGCGTCCTACTAAACCGAAAGCTGGTGGTTCTCCATGAAAACAATATCGGTTACTGTGTAATACACTGGCATGAAATGTTGTTTGTTCTTCTTGAATGGCTATGAGATGTATTGGTAAGTTGTATAGGGAAGAGGATTAAATCAAATAAAACTAAGCTGTGTGTTGCAACCAGAATTTACTTGGCACCATATTTTATGTATGAACACTTGAAACAAAAATATTTGATTTTTTTTTTTCTTTTTGTATTTGTGTTTTTAGTTTGAAGGCCTACTTTCCTTTTGCTACTGTACTTGCCAAAGTGGTTTTGAGGGCTTATGCATCATTAAGTATGGGTAAATCAATAATTATAGTGTTCATTTTATAAAATTAAAAAAAAAAATGAACGATTTATTTTTAAAATCACAGAATTAGCACAATTTCAAAAATGAAAAAAAAAAAAATATGAAGCTATAATGGCGTTTCTCAAACGCCACTATAGTAGTGTTAATGGTTGTATTTTAAAAAAAAGTTATCATGACGTTTTTAAAAAGTCGCTAAATGCTGGCATGACGTCATTTAACACATTTAACGGCATTTTTCAAAACGCCGCCTATACTAATATAACGACATTTTTAAAACGGCATAAAGATACAGCGAGAGCCGCATCTTCGACGTTTAGTATTAAGCGTCGCAAAAAGAATTGGTGACGTTTTCGATAGCTATAGCGGCGTTTGTTAAACGCCTCTAAAAACCTTATTTCCAACAGTGAGCACGGGACTCAAAAGGGTTTAAAGTATAACTAAAACTAAATAATGTAACTTCAGTGACAATAGAATTAGAAATAACTGGACGTAAAGATTCAAAACTAGAACTCTAGGAGATACCAAAGAGTGAACAATTTCATTACTTAGGTTCAATAATTAAAAATGATGGAAAGGTTAGAGGTAATGTGACTGATAGAATCAAAGCAAGTTAGCACAAGGGAAGGAGTGCTTTTGGCAATTTTGCCTTCATAATATTGAATTCTAAGGAAGAATTCGATCTTACAAGAGGAAAGTGAGATAGGGAGAATGCCTTCGATCTTTTTGAAATTGTTTAAAGAAACCCAATGATAAAGACTTGTCATTAGTGTCCTTGTGGCATGGCCTTGAGTCGAGGAACAACTCTCCAAAATTGGAAGCAAAGTTACGAACCTCTTGCCCTCTGTTGAATATAAAAACTAAAATATTATGTTGAATATAGGAATTAGAATATTTTATTTTTATTGTAGGAATCTCTTCTTGTTTATATTGTTTCCTAAAATTGTATCATGAATATTATATATATATATATATTGGCTTCTACCTCATTCAAGGTAAGCCGATTCAATTCTTTTCATTCTATTTGGTATCAGAGCCAAAGCAAAGAAACCCTAACCTTCTACTTACCTTCTTCCTCTATTGTTCTTCCTCTGTTGGCACTACCAGCATCATCGGCAGCCCCATTTTCTCCTCCTAAGCCTTCGACAACCCTACCCACCTCCTCTTCTTCACTTGACAGGCCCCCCTTCTTTTGTAGACCACCCGACACCCATCACCCATCCTCTCTCTCCTCGGCAGGTCTTCTCCACCCCTACCGAGGCTTTAGTAGGTGCTGACCAGGAACTTTCCTGGTGTTTGGTGCTTCGTGAACCTTTCTAGGGTGGTCCAGGCCATCTTTTTCCCTTCCTAGGGTAATATGCTGAATGTATTAAGCAATGTCTCTGTTTTTTTATTATTATTCAGTGGGCTACCAGGTTTGTTTGGCAACAGTTATTTGGATACACCGTGAGTTCTTTTTTCCAGTGTCTTGAGTTTTATTTGGACTATGTTGCTGTGTGTTTTTCAGCCCCTATTTTCCACACTGAACCATCTCTTGTTGTCTCTTCTGACGTACCCACCAAACCTATCCCAGTTGGTTTTGATTTTTTTCTTTCTCATCACACTCTTGTTCACCGTATTACAATTGTGGTGTTGAATGGAAAAAAAAATTTGTTGTATGGAGTCGCTCCCTTAAACTCTATTTAGGGAGAAAAGGGAAGGCCCATTGCCTTTTACCTACTACTACCCAACCAGCGATGACCAACCCTACCCGTGCTCAGTAGGATATTGATAATTGTACTATATTAGGATGGATGTTCAACTCCATGGAGGATCGAATTTACCACATGTTCCATTATTGCGACATTGTTTCGATTTTATGGTGTGCCTTGTCACAGATATATGTTCATGCCCATAATGATGCTTGCATCTTTGAGCTCTATTAGGATATTGCCCATGCGTCCCAGTTTGCCTTAAGCCTTTCTGTGTCAGAATTCTTTGGATATCTTCAGGCCCACTAGGAAGAATTGGCTCAATATGCGCCCTTGACTGAGTTACCTGCAGATGTTGCCTCTCTTGTGTCCAAATGCCTTGCTCGCCAGCACACCTGCCAATTTCTGATGGGTTTAAACTCTGAGTTTGAATCTCTTCGAACTCATATTTTAAACATCGCCCATGCCATCTCTCTATGAGGCCTTTGCCACCATTGATAATGATGAACGCCATAGGCGTCTGATTCAGCCGAGCCCTCCTCATGTGTCTCCGGTTTCCTCTAATCAAATAGCTTCTGTTGCAAAGTCTGGCTATCTGGGTTCTATGAGTCCGGTTACATGTCATCATTGTGGTGCTTCTGGTCATGTTAAGACTCGTTGCTTCAAACTCCATCCTGAGTTGCGACCACATTCTTCTTGCCCTCGTGGTATTGGCCCCCTTACACTACTATGTTAGTGGAGGCTACTCCAACGCCAGGGTCTCCTAATATCCCCAATTTATAGGAGTTACAGACTCAGATTGGTCAGCTTTAGGCTTAGCTTGGGTTCTCATGGCCCATCATCTTCCACTGCTGCCACACTCACTACAGATACTTCTACTACATTACATGTTCGGTCTGCTAGTCCCTCATTGGTTCTGGATTTTGGGGCTAATGATTATATGATGGATGAGTTTTCCTTTCTTTCTTCTCCAGTTCCTACTACTATTGCCCAATCTGTGTCTGGCTGACAGTTCTTCATCTTATGTTCGTCATAAGGGTGTCGTATCTTTATCCCCTACCATTACTTTATCGTTTGTTTTACATGTTCCAAATTTTGCCTATAATCTCTTATCTGTTAGTCATCTTGCCAAACAATTTGATTGTGATGTCATCTTGTTACCCTCTTGTCTTTTACAGGACCTAAGTTTGAAGAGAATTTTTGGCAAGGGTTATGAGCGTGATGGGCTTTACCACTTTGGGGATCCACCGGCCAAGCATTCCTCTTCTTCTTTAGCTAATTTTCAGGCCTCTATTTTGCCTACTTCCATGTCTTGTGTTTTTAATATTCAAACTTTAGAATTATGGCATGCTCATATAGGTCATGTCAATTTTCAATATTTATGTAAACTTTTTCCGTCATTTAATAAAGCTTGCATAGATTCTAAATTTCATTGTGTGGTTTGTGAGTTATCTAAGCATACTCATACTAGCTACATCCCTCATATGACTCGTGCTCCTAGTGCCTTGATCTTATACATTCTAATTTCTAGGGTCCTTCCCCTATTATTGCTTTTTCTGGTCATAGGTATTATGTAACTTTCATTGATGATCACACTAGATGTATTCGTCGTAAGTCTGACGTCTTTCCCATTTTTGTTTAGTTTTTACAAATGGTTAAAACTTAGTTTCATACAGTTGTTTGGAATATCCGTTCTGATAATGGTGGGAAATATATTTCTAATATATTTTGTTCCCATTTTAATCAAACTAGTATTCTTCAACACTTACTTGCCCTCGAATCCCTAAACACAATGGTGTTGCTAAACGAAAAAATCGTCATATTGTGTCTGTTGTTCGGTGTCTTCTTTGGGGTATAGGTGTTCCCAAGTCTTATTGGCATATGGCTGTCTTTACTGCTATTTACCTCATTAATAGGACCTTGAGTCGTGTGTTAAATGGTCTCACTCCGTTTCATATCCTTATGCTCACTTCCTCATTGTTTCCTCTCTTACCTCATGCCTTTGGGTGTACCTATTTTGTTCAAAATCAGAGTCCCACTCGCACTAAGTTGGATGACACATCTATTCGTAATGTATTCTTAGTCTACTCTTCCATGTCCAAAGGGTATAGGTGTTATGATCCTGTGCCTTGCCACTTTCATCACACTTTGGATGTTACTTTTTGCGAGGATCTTCCTTTCTTTCATACTAACCCTCCTATGCAGGCTTCTCCTCCTATTACTTCCACTATTCGCCCGATGCCCGTTTTGGACGAGGTTGATGATGAGGTTGTTCCCCTCTCTCTTTCTCAACCTACGCCTCTTCTCCTATTGCAAATATACTCTCGTCGCCTATGCACTCAGCCCCCCCATGCTGCCTCTCCAATCTATAGGTCAGGTAACTCTTCTCCTTTAGCTCGTCCTCCACTTCCTCACTGTAACTCACCTCAGGGTCAACATCCTACAAATCATTTGGGTTATTTGAGTAGTACTAATCATTCTATTTCCCAGTATCTTTTCTATGATAGGGTTTCCAATTCTTACCGTTATTTCCTTGGCAAACTTGAGTCAAAATCCATTTCTCGTTCTATGTCTGAGGCTCTTCAGAATCCCAAATGGGCCACGGATATGCAGAATAAGATGGCGGCCTTAGAATAGAATCACATGGAATCTTGTACCTTTATCTCCCGAGGAAAGCACGATTGTTTGCAAATGGGTGTTCACTATCAAGTACCTCGCTGATGACTCAATTGACCGTTACAAAGCCTAACTGGTGGCCAAAGGTTTTACACAGATTCCTGGCAAAGATTTTGGTGCCACTTTTGCCCGTGTCGCCAAGCTTACTTCTGTGTGTCTCCTTATTTCCCTTGCAGCATCACATTCTTCGCCTCTTCATCAACTTGATATCAAGAATGCGTTTCTTCATGGAGATCTCCTTAAGACGATTTACATGGCTCCTCCACCCTGATTTTGGGCTGAAAGGGAGTATTCAGGAAAAGTGTGCCAGTTACGCAAATCCTTGTATGGTCTGAAACAGTCTCCATAAACACGGTTTGGTCGCTTTAGTTCTGTTATTATATCTATGGGCTTTGTTCAGTGTCACTCAGATCACACTTGTTTCATTCACCGTAATTCTACAAGTCAGTGTATAGTCTTGTCAGTCTATATGGATGATATTATTCCCACAAGTGATGACTTTGTCCGCATTGGCCAAGTAAAGAAGGACTTGGGCTAAACTTTTGATATTAAGGATCTGGGATGTCTCAAATATTTTCTGAGAATTGAAGTGGCTCGCTCAAAGGAGGAGATCTCATTGTCTCAAAGGAAGTACACCTTTGACTTGCTTAAGGAAATTGGTATGTTAGGATGTAAACCTACTTCTACTCCTATGAATCCTAATGTCAAGCTCTCATCAGAATCTGGTGAGTTGTTGAATGACTGTCACGCCCCATATTTTATTATTCGGATAACATTATCAATATTCATTAATCAAATCCATTTACAAATGTCAATTCATCATTTGAAGAAATGATGAATAATTAAATATACATATTCCCTCTCGTGATACAACAATGACATTTTCATACAAATAAAAAAAATGCCATGACGCTTACAATAAAAGAGATGACACTACTCTTTACAAAAAAAAATAGCACTCAGCCAAACAAATAAATAAAGTAGTACAATCTATCACTACATTACACTTATAAAATGGTAAAACCCATTGTTTGATCTTCAAATCCGAAAAGCATTCCCTGTACAGATGTACAAGCAGGGGTGAGCAACCACTAGCTCACCAAATAATCTCATATTAAAACATTAGAAGATATGCGAGTACCAAAATAGTCATACATATACGTGAAATCATATCATGTCAAAACTATATAATTCTATTACATAATCTCTTGAACCTAATTTATTTTCATTAACCACAACTAATTAATTTAAGGGGTTTTTTTTTAAAGTCTCTGGTATTAAGATTTTATAGCATAAATGACATCTAATATTTTCATAATGTCTAAGGTCTCTCAATTTGATCCAGAGAAATTTTGTCCAGAGAAATTTGAATTTACTCTGGGTTGAACCCAGATAAATTCTTCAGAATTTCTCTGGGTTCAACCCAAAGAAAATTCAAATTTCTCTGGAACTATAAAACTCTGATTTGATCAATTTGTCTTTGGTTTTGCTACTGCTGATTCAATCACAATTTCCTGCACAAACAAATTAATAGTTCTTCTATGAGTTTGTGATAGATTTTCTTTAAACTTAATGCTATGAATTTCTCTGAGTTCAACCCAGAGAAAATTGAAATTTCTCTAGATAGAAATTTTTTTCAGAGAAAATGAATAAACAATTTCTCTGGATCACTTTAAGCCAGAGAAATTCTCTCAAAATCAATGAAATTCCTAAAGAAATATTTCCAGAGAAATTCTCTTTAACCCAGAGAAAATTTAGGAATCCACATCTGGATTATCTGCAAAGAACGAATATATGTTGTCTTCACAATCTTCAGATTTCCTGATGTATTCAGAAGCTATCTCTTGTGGCATTTCAGATTGAAGTTCGGATCTCTTTTAACTCCACTTTAGGTTAGCTCAATGATTCCAGATCTGTAGAACTGGAGTCCATCAAATGAAGATCTATAGAACTGGAGGCAATCAAATATGAATCGGAGGAGCCGATTGAACAAGAATCATAATTGATGGGGTCAAATCGCACCAAAGTCAAAACAACGGAACGAGGAATCGAAGAAGTACTCGACTTCCAGAAATGAACACAAGACTCAATTTCAGATTTGCAACTTCTTCACAATTTAAACCTTCATGACAACCTGGAGAGAACAGCAAGTTTTCATAAACAATCCGGAAGAGTTCGTAACTCTAAAACTCACCTTTAGATTGTAGGGAAGGTTAGTTCGCACAAGATCAAACACCAAAATAAACTCTTCTACTTCCAGAGTTTGTAATCAAACCAGAGTTTGTAATCAAACCAAGAACAACAGCAGGTTGGACTGATTCACTCCAGGTCGTGCATCTCTCACTTTCTTTCTCGGCGCTATCCGAATCAGTGTTGAACAACCCTCCGAATTGGTGTTGAAACGGTTCATGGTTGATCGAATTAGAGAGAGAGAGAGAGAGAGCAAGAGAGAGAGATTACATCTAATGGTGGAAGTGAAAAGCTTAGAAATGTGTTCATGTGTGTAGAAAGAGAAAGCGAGAGACTGAAATTTCTCTGGATATATGGGTGTAGGATTAAGGGACCTTAGACATCACAAAATAATATTATAGATCTCTTCCATCACCAAAAGTGGAAGAGGGACCTTAGACTAATTTTCCTTTAATTTAAATAAATAAACATGCTTCAAAAGCAACATGACATCCTTTTCAATTCATTCAATTACCAATTTGTCAATGGAATCAAATAGTTAAACAATTCATAATGACATTTAAAAAAGCATCAATACATTTTATACAGTCTTATGAGATGAATGCATATGTCATGTCATGCTCAAAATATTTTTCTCATCTTTTGAAAATCTTATACACAATGCCAATTTAAAAACATAATAATCTAACAATTTCAATAAAATTCCAAGGTGGTAAATACAACTCAGGTAATCCCTAAGCTGGTGTCTGCAAGTAAACTATACAAGTACTACCAATTTGTCATTTTTATCAGTATTAACTGGAAGGCTCGACACCTGTAATCTGTCATTTTTACTAGTATTAACTAGAAGGCTCGACACCTATCATTTACACCACCTTTCAAGACTTACCACCGTATTTACCCCAAAATCATTTCATGAAAACTTGTTTCCCAACATTCATTTCTCAATGCAAAGTTTTCAAATCAAATTTCAAAGCTCATCATTATCAAATGAATTGATATACCAATGCAATAGTTAATAATACAATACAATATTTCTTCCACTTTCAATACTTCCACACAATATTCTCATTGTGATCAAAATTCTCATTTCTCATTTCAATATAATTTCTCAAGATGAATACTTTTATTCCAATTCATCCATGGGACAACAAAATTTCCACACTTAGAATAATCTCAACCACTTAGTCACTTCAAGACTATATCAACATTTTTAACAACAATTTCCAAAACTTCAACAATTCTCATATTCCATGAAAACCATCATTTATATATAAACAAATAAACAATTTTTCAAACATTATTTATTTGGCACCCAAAATAAATATAACAATATTTTCAAAGTTTGTCAACATCTTTTTTAAAAACATCCAATTTCTAGGTTTTCTCATCAAAATCACTCATCTTTATTTATTGAAAGAAAGTCACCAAAAACATCTCTCTTCAATTCTCATAGTTCAAAACTCTCAATTTCTATTTGAAAAGGAATAAGAAAGTAAACCCACTTTCAAAAAAAAAAAAAAAAAATCTCTCATCTTCTTAAATCAATAATCAATTTTCAAAACAAATCAAAGGATGATTTCGAAAATCATCTAGATCTTGCAAAAACATATATATAACTATATTTCAACATAACCATTTTTCATGCCAAGCTATTTAAAGAGGTAATATTTTTACCAAATTCTCTACCAATAATAATTTCACAACTTTTTCTAAAATTACTTAACCAACATGATATCTACATCAAAAATTATGAAATATGCCTAATAGTAACATTTTCAAGGTTATGAGTTTGAAAGTCCACATTTCACATTTTTATTTTCATAAAAATTAACACAACTTAATCACCAACATATCTTTTATAAAATATCATGAATATAACACTTTTAGAGTTTTTAATCCCAAAATAACTCTATAATCCCAACTTAAGCATTTACTCAATATTCATCAACATAAATTTATTTTTCTCAAAAATATATTCCAAATCAAAGATAAAAAAAATATTTTAACTTAATGTTTCTCAAAATAAATAATCTAATCATAATATGATGTAGATACAATCCATACAACTATTAAAATTAAATTTTCATATTTTTAGTAACAAAATTTCAACACAAGGTAGTCTTCCCAAATCAACATCAAAATACTACTTTTCTTGACATTCCAACATAATTATTCTTCCAAAAATTACCTAACAAAAATCTGAAAAAATATATATATATGCAATACTTTTTATAATGATATATTTTCTCAAAATAACCCTAACATAGCTTTAATGTAAAAATTGGAAGAAAGTCCCTACCTCAAATATGAAGAAAAGCTAATACGAAAATAAAAATATCACCCGATCATGAATCCGAGAACACCATTGTAAAGATCACGACGAGCTCTCCAACTTTTATTTACAACACTTTTACAAAATCTCATTCTAAGAACTCCCATTTGAAACTCAAAGATTGAGCAATAATGGAGGAAAAGAGAGAGAGAGAGAGAGAGAGAGAGAGAGAGGTGAAAGAGCTCTCTGCTCAAAATCAAAAAAGGAAAAGTAAAAGTGGAAGAAAATAATAGCAAGCAAGGCCAACCTCGCGTGGGTTGTCACCCACTACACAATTGTATTATTTAAAATTTGTAATAATATCTCAAAATTTTATAATATAAAATATAAAATGATATAATTTTTCTCACTACAAAATATAATATTTTTGTACACCACAAAATATAATATTTTGCTCACTACGAAATATACACATTTTCATTCTTTATAAAATATATAATTTATCACCACATGGTACACACCATAAAATCAACTATCAAATATTTATTATAACTCCTATATAATAAATAATAACAACTCTCAAGGTGATTATTACCAATCACATAATTAAAAAAGGACCAAACAGTTAAACATGAGTCACTAAACAAACTCAAATTAAATTAAATTAAATCTAAGTCATGGGTCCCACCCATAAGCCAAACATGGTCCAATTATATACCAAGATAGACCCAACAAATTTATCCAAATCATGATCTAAACATTCAAAATTAAATAACAAAATTATGCTATAAATTAAACTGAACACCAACCAGTCCGTGAATTTTCATAAAATAAATACTCATCATTTAATTCTAAAATTTTTATCTAACGTGCTAGACTCATATGGGAACAACATATAAAAATTTCATAATTTTCTGAGATCGGAAACTGTTTTTAAAAAATACAAAACCGAACTGTTTTCGCACAGAATTTACACAGCAATCAAATTCGAAATTTTGCTCAATTAAATTATGCACTGGCTATTTTTTTTAAAAAAATTTGGGTCATTACAATGACCTAGGCATGTATTAGTGCCTTGTTGGACGCCTCATTTATTTGACTAACACTAGACCTGATTTGATATTTATAGTTAGTGTTGTGCGTCAGTTCATGTATGCACCTCATACAGCACACCTTGACACTGTTTATCACATTTTGAGGTATTTGAAGACTTTTCCTGACTTAGGATTGTTCTTCACAGTTGGTCTCCAATCTAGGCTCTCCTATTTCACAGATGCTGACTATGAAGGATCTAAGACAGATAGGCGTTCCGCTTCTGGTTTTTATATTTTCTATGGTGATCATCTTATCTCATGGAAAAGTAAGAAGAAGGCAGTTGTTTCTAGGTCTTATGTAGAGGCCGAGTATTGGGCTATGGCACATGGAACATGTGAGATTCTTTGGCTTTGCTTTATTCTGGCAGGGTTGGGTGTTAAGTAGACTATTCTTTCCTCTTTATTTTGTGATAACAAATCTGCTATCATGTTAGCCTTTGATTTTGTGCTTCATGAGCATACCAAGCATATCGAGGTAAACATACATTTTATCAAAGAAAATGTTCAAACTGGCATTGTACATCCATCCTTTGTCTTTTCTTCTCAGCAGTTAGCAAACATGTTCACAAAATATGTGGGACTAATGTTGCTCTAGTCTTCCATTGACAAGATACGTTTGTTGGATATCTTCACGCCAGCTTGAGAGGGAGTATTGAATATAGAAACTAAAATATTATGTTGAATATAGGAATTAGAACAGGAATTAGAATATTTTTATTTTGATTGTAGGAATCTCTTCTTGTTTATATTGTTTCCCAAAATTGTATCATGAATATATTATATATATGGCTTCTCCCTCATTCAAGGTAAGCCAATTCAATTCTTTTCATTCTATTCCCTAGACCCCACTTTATATTGGGTTTCCCTGGGCTTTGAAATTCTTCAAGTCCACATTATACTCTAATTGTTTATTATTCTGCGAAGTTCAATTTAAAGTCCACAATTCAATTATAGGACCTTGAATGTTACTTGTTTGCTTCACCCCGATCCAAATTCGATTTTGGATGCACTAAACATATCATATAGTCAAAAGCACTTGTTAAAGTGTAAAAGAGGAAGCAACTACGAAAATTCTGAAATATTTGGAATGGATGTCCAAATCATGTCAAGGACAGCAAAAACAATGAGGTATTTGAAACAGATCATCGAAATAGTAAATTTTAATAGAAACATAATCATATTCATGACTTCTGATATCCAAAATTACTTGACTCTATAAGAAATTAAGTTACAAATAAGAGCAGGTTAACTCACAGTTTGAGAAGCTAGGCCTAGTGCAAGTTCTCGTGGTAATACTGTAGCCACCCCTCCATCAGCCAAAGCCTCTATTGCTAAGTAAATATATGCTAGGCCGCTGCCACTGAACATTTTGAGAAGAAAGAAATATATCGTTATTCGTTACAAAAAACAATTCATTCATCTCTATCCATCCAAATAAAGAAACATTTGTACAATTCCATACATGGGTTCGTATATCCACCACTGAATGGAAAAGAAGGAAAACTTCTAGCATGGACCTACAAGCCCATATATAAAGCCCAAACAATAACAGTGCCTATAGGCAATAGGCAAATGAAAGATGCTAGGACTTGTATGTGGGGTATTTAATTAGCATGGTTCTTAAATCATAACAAACCACATACCTCAGCCCAGTTATTGCATCAAACAGCTTCTCATCAGCTTTTCATATCTTGCCAATTGCCTCAAACAACTTAGCTATTAACTCTCCATCTTCCTCTGTTGCCGCTGCTCCCAAGCTCATAACTACGTGAAGGCAGACAAAATTTTAATACTGACATATTTGCAATATTGATGAAAATCAGAAAGTAAAAATCCGAGCTCAGAGGGGGAGTTAGATTGCTAATTTTCTTTGCACCAAAATATAAATGTAATCTAACGAACAATTTAAGCTTTCAAGCCCAAGAAGTTGTAAACAAATCCTAAAGCTTTTGTCATAGATACATCATTGCGTCTTTAACTACCATGTTTCTGGAAGACAACAATCTTCCTATAAGAAACATTCTTCTTGTTGCTTCCTATAATATATAATTCAAAGATAGTATATTTGTTGCTAACGTGATGATGCAGCTTAGTTGATGCAAGATTCACATCAAGTTCCTAGTGAAGTTAGATTTTTTTTTATGGAGTCCTTTTCCTAATGAATAATACTATATATACCAATTAATGTATACACTAGTGTACTAACAGATGATGGGGCATCATTTGTATGGTTTTAGGTATTTGTAGCTTGTATAATAAATGTGGTCAATAATAATATCATAACACTAATTGATACACTAGTATGTACACTAATTGGTGCATGTAGCACCACCGCTTTTTAATTACATTTCTTGTTTTCCCTCTTTTAGATATTTTTGGGTTAAATGATGGAACCTTCTCTCTCTTCATTTCCCTTTATAGCTTCTCTCTATGTCCTCTTTCTTCCTATATTCTTTCTTCTCTGCTTCTACTGCATCTCCACTTCTTGTCTACTCCTGCTCTGGTTCTTCTCTTTTATTGCTTCTTCTTTTGTTTCTTCTATATCTCAATTTCTCTCTCAATATTTACTGTCATGTTTATTTGCAAATCACATGTTCGACAAAATTGTTTTGAACCACATTTTCAAATCTGGCATCCTTAACCACATTTTCCCAAGAAAATGCTTTCTAAATGTTGATGGTGACAAATCCCAGTGAACCCTTCACAAACATGACTGCTTTTTTTTTTCCTTTTTTCAGTGAGTACATGACTCAGCTCTTGATTAAAGTAACAATTCTCTCTAAATAGATTTCTCATCCACTTACTATGGATATAAGACACCAAATGGTGGAAGAAAATAAAAACTGGAATATACTGCATTTTAGATTCCTATTCAACTGCTATTACAGCAGAAGTCAGATTTCCCAAAATACACCATTCACTATCATTATAAACTTCAATCACTTCGTGATCTAGAATTTGGGATTAACCAATATCCCTATGCAATTTTGCAGTGGCTCAATCATCACAAATAAAAGGGAAAACCAAAACGAGGACTAAAGAATTCAGTAATCTCATACTCAACAAGAACAATGTTGAGCCCTTGTAACTTGCATCACTATTTTCAATGGTTTATGATGTACGATGGTTTATAAAAGAGGAATCGTAGTTTAAAAAAAGATTGATTACTAGAAATTGTGTAACTTTCAGCTCTTAGGCTTTCCCATGCGTTTCATACTGATGAATGTTGACAATAACAAGAACAAGATGACTTTACAAATGCGTAATAACGAAATATTAATCACGAAAATTTTAATTTGATAATAGACCGTCATCTGCCCATTTAAAGGAAATACTGAAGAAAACATAAGACACCATAAGAAAGCGGGCAAGAATTGATACCTGATGCCGCCTCCCTTACAGCAGGAGTACTTGGTATCACCCTAATAAATCGATTGTGACCGGCCCATTCCTGGATGAAACACAATAATAACTTTCATGAAAATGTGAAAATATAACAGATATCCAAACTGGAAATAGCATAGTCTCCATAATATAATTGCATTCATAAAAAATGCTAGAAGGGTGAATAACAGAGACACAGGACAGAACAGCATAAAGCACGTGAAAGAGTATATATTCTCAAGAATGGATGCACCGAGTTTGCACCAATGGCATCTCAAGTCATTAAAAAATTAAAAACATAAACTTCGAGAGATAATTTAGAATGAGTTAATTAGACTGAATGTTTTGCTTAAAATCCCACACACATAGTTGCATTGCACATCCACCCAGGGCCATTGTATAATGGAGCAGCAAGAAACAGAATGAGGAGTGAGGAGTTCCGTGGTACACTGGTGAATCAAGAGCATCATCGAAATCAAAGCCATGAGGAGTGGAGAGAAAACAAGGAACTTTTGTGGACAACTTCTTCAGTGAGGTTAACCAGGTTTTGGTTGTAACAAATCTCGTCTTAGATCTTATAACTCTTAATTCATAATGGATTGTTAGTTGGCTAGGTGTACCCATAGTTTTTCACCTCGAGGAGAAATCTTCAAGGTTTTCCATGATAAAATTTCATGTGTCCTAGATAATAGTAAGCATAAGAGCTTAAAGAGCTAAGAGTTCATTAAGAAATGTTTCATATTTATTTTCTATGCAATTGATGTGCAGATACTTATGATTAATTGATCATATCTTGATAAGGCAACTTAAATAATAATTAGCTTAAAATTTGCCAACCATCTTTAGGAGTTTGACCTATTCACCTCATTTATGCACAAACTTGTCAATCTCCACTATTCCAAATTCATCTAAATCATCACCATCAGGAATTTGAGGAGAATGGTCATATCCACATTTTCATATTAAAAATGTCTAAGGCAGAGCAGATAACTAGGATCGCAGAGGTGAATTCAGAAGCCCTAATGCTTGTTTGCAACAAAGATTCTTCGATTTCAAACCACCTTTATGATAGTTTCCAGTCAATAGCATAGGCTTATGCTCAACTCTGTTAGCAAGCAAAAAGTTTTGAATAAGATGCAGCTACTTAGTAACTCAAGCTTCAAATGCACATGAATGTTCTTTTTCTTTTCACAGCCATGACAATAACAGGTTGCCATTGAAGAATATGGCCGGCCCTGAGTTTTCCGGGCCCAAGGCGAAACAAAAACGGAGGCCTATATTCACAAAGAAAAAAAAAAATTACCCTATTTCGTATCACTACATACCAAAATAGATATCAAAATGTATGCATAGAAGAAAAAAAAAATTAGAAAAACTTTATTCAATTAAAATGTATTGCATATGTATTGAATTAATTGTTGTTTATTGAATATATTGTTTATGAGTGTGGTTGAGTGTGATTGAGTGTGGTTGCATTGTTGTTTATTGAATATGTTGTGTATGAATGTGATTGAGATTGAATTAATTGTTTAATCCACAAAAATCTGATAAACAAGAAAGTAAAAAAAGTTAGGGCAAATTTATTTATTCCACTAAAATCTGATAAAGAAAGAAAATAAATAAAAAAATTAGGGGCCCTATTTTGGGCTACTAATATTTTGTATGTGTATGTAGTGTTTCTCATTCAAGGGCCACCAACATTTTGTATATATTTTAATTTCAATTGAGCCAAACCACACTTATAAACAAATATGGGCTCAACAGGATATTTTTGGGTCCTTTAGATTGGTCCTAAAACAACAAAAATAATTTGGACCTATTTATATTTGTACTATACTATAATACTTTTCTAAATTTGGGGGCCCTATGTTAGGCCAATTTTTTGGGGCTAAGGCACAGGCCTCAATGGCCTTAGCCCACGGCTAGTTCAGAATATGTGTGTGTATATATTTTTGAAAGCATACAAATGATGTTGAGGTGCATATAGTGGCTTATAAAACAATCAAAATAGATTCACATGTTCTAGGAAAAGTTAGGGAAAGGTTGGCCCTCAATGCACTTTGGTTCTCAGCCTGGTCCACTAGAAGTTGAAAGCCACCTAGAAGTTCAAACCTAATATTTTGCAATTACATCTTTTAAAATCTATTCACAAACTTATACAAAATTGAGGACCTTAGCCTTAAGTAACTGTAGCAAATGGAAAGGAAATCACACTCTAATTAGTATTATTTTTCACAGAAGAAGCATGGATTGGACTTTTAGTTTCATTGGTCTTCCTAATCCATTAATATCAAATAAGCACAGAAAAATTATAGTTCTTTCTTCTTTTCAATGTTGTAAACCACCAAATCAAAGACTTCTTTCCAAAGACGGTAAAAAAAAAATGATAAAATAAATGCCTTACTCCTTGTTTGCCAAAGGTGTGATAATTTTGTGGATAAGTGTATTTCCCCTCTTAGCCAATAGTGAAAACTTATAAAAAATTGAAAATATGTACGAAAGAAAGAGAAATTTCAAACATAATTGCAGGTTAAATTACTTTATTAATTCACACAATCTTATTAAATGAAAGACTCTTGGAGCCTGGTCAACAGTCTTCCAAAAGAAAAAGAAAAAGAAAAGAAAAGAAAATTAACACTAAAGCTAATTTCAATTCATTCTCTGTATACATTATTATATTTAAAATGTTGTGAAGACTTCAAAAAATCATCTTAATAGATATAAGATACAATATAATATAAGTTCTAATGCTCCAAGCATGACAAAATTTTCCACCTCCTGGCCTATGAGACGGAAAATTTAAATTGACCACGCCATCTTGATTCACAAACTCAAGCAGCCACTTTCACATGTCAACAATTGCCAACAGGTCAAAAACAGCAAAGGTTTATTTATTTATTTATTTTCAAATGTTTCACTCTGTTACATGGACTCTTCTACTTACCCCATGTACCCTTATCCATAGGATATGACATGGGTAAAGGAATGCATAGCCTTACACAATTTAGACACTTAGATCCTCTAATCTTATACGATAGTTTGAAGAAAAGACACTCACTTTTGCTAGTAAAGAAACCTTTCTAGTTTGTTACACCAATGGGTGATATAAATTTCATATTTTCCCTAAATTTCATTTAAATTGAAGTAAATTTCTAAATAATTCACATTTTATGTAAGAACATTATACAATATGCGATATATATACATGTTTAAGGCATGTCTCCATACTATACCCAACTTTTGGATACATATCTCAATATCCTAATATTTTGGTTTAGGAAGATATGATGCTTGGATACACTCGCACTTGGTACTCGTATCCTAATCCATGTAACACAACAAAGCAGACTATTATACAATATTAAGAGCACAAACAAACAATCTTAATAATCTATGCACACAGATTTAACACAAATAACCCAATAAAACATAAACTGAAGATACATACTCATAGACATTAAAATTAAGATAACTCTACTCTTGCAAGGGGCATGTCACATAATATTAAAATAGTATGGAATAAGGCTTTCAGCTTTAGTAAATTCATCTATCAAGGAATATTATGTGCAATGAGCCATAGACAGTTGTGGTGCCAAACTTGGAGGTCTGTTAATTTAACTCCTTCAAAGAATAGAAACCGAGTCGCTTCTCGACAAGAGCGCCTCTCAATTGCAAGGCCACTTCCTTAACTGCAAAGCCATGAAACAACATAATGACAATGGTAAATAGAGAATTATATGAAAATTGTTATACATAAGTCAGATATTACAATCTAATGTACATAGGAACAAGCTATCCAGAAGAGCACTTAAAAAATAATTTCATTGCATGAGAAGCTAAAGAGAAGTGGTCCCATATAAGGAGCTCCCTCAAATGATTCAAAACATTCACCGTTTACCTACTACACCAAATCAACAATGTTATAAACATGCATATGCATAAAAAATTTAATGTTAATTGCACCACATGCAGATTAGTACTTTTTTTTCACCATCAGTAGAAGATGACAACAATCTCTATAGGAGAGACAAAACAATGTAGCAATGTCAGGAGAAAAACATGCATATAGATTCCACTAATAGGTGATTTATTCCTTTTTGCTTATTATGTACACTAACTGCTGATGATTTCACAGAAAGGCCGTGCAAGGAAATAAACGGCTTTTTATTGGGTTTTCAAGAATATCTTAGTGATTTAATGTTCCCTAGAGTCATTTTTATTTGGAAACATCATTAGTCCTGTACATACATGTATATTGCTCAGATCAGTATCAGTGGGCAGCAAAGCTGCATCAACTTCTGAAGTGCAAAGAATTTTTCAGATCACTCTCTTTGTATTACTCTTATACATGCATATAAATAGTATAAATCAACATTAATGGGAAAGGGAGGGGCATCAACATGTGAAGAGCAAAGAATTTTCTAGATCCATCAGGGACCATGGCCCCACCTACTACCCTGGCCATATTGCATATGAGAAGATCTAAAACTTTCCAAAACTTCATTTTGTTCTTATCCAAGATTGTACATGAACTTACAAAGCACTCCAAGGAATCTCATTATGTTCTCATCCAAGTTTCTGATGAACTTAGGAAAACAATATGTGATAAAGGTGGTTTTTTCAAGAACTAGTTGGGCCAACATTTGTGTTCTCCTCCTGTGTTGCAAACAGCCACAATATGCTATTTGAGTAAGTGGGAGATGTACTATTGTACCTGTTGGAAAATTGGTTGGGTTTAGAACCTGGATCCAACTAGATCGCCCATTGTGGCATGGCCCAGTTAGGAGAGATCAAATAATAACAGATTTTATCTATTATTTGAAATTTGAATAAGGGATAATTATTAATATGAGATAAACATTATCTGGAATAATATACGTATCCTCATAGGGGTCTTTCAGCTTTCCTGTATTATGTACAAGGAAAAAAATACAGAAACTCTCACTCTTGTTCTCTCTCCATAGAAATACAATTTAGCCTTTGTACTGTGAGTTGTGTGGGTAGAGCTCTAGCAGTGCTACTCCGTCACTTGTGGAGTGAAGAAGAAGATTCTAAGAGTTCGTGATTCATCAATCAATCTAGATTCGTCGTGTGATTTGTTTACCTGAAAGGTATGCCCGAATCCATATTCTTATGTTGTGTATATATATATATTTATTCCTACATCACCAATCAAGTCAAAGGTATCTAAGATATTCATACCTAACAATTTTCCACAAAGTGATGATGACACAAGCTAATACATCTGCACAACTAGGACATAAAGTTCATTATTTTATAGTTTGACAAATTAAAATTAAAATGAATTAAACTTGATAAAGTATGTTTACTGCATCTTGACCATTTATGCCAATACCAATAAACTAAGGGACTAACCTATAAAGCCCTCCTTCACCTATTACCCAAACATAAGGACAGAGCATTTACACTCTGTTTGGATGGAGAGGTTTGGTGAGAAAAGAAAGGAAATGGTGAGAATGAGGTTTCTCATCACTTATTTGGATGATTAATGAGGTGAGTAATGGTGAGAAAGGAAGAGAAATGGTGAGAACGACAAATCACTCATAATTTAAGTTCTGCTTCTCACCAAAAGTGGTGAGATTTGGTGAGAAACCAAAATTACTCTTTACAAAAAAAAAAAAAATTATAATCCTAAATTATCCCGCTAAATACAATGCAAATAAAATAAAAAGACATGTATTCTATTTTAATCAATGTTCATCCAAATAAGAAAGTGAGAAACCACAGTCATTTCTTTTCTTCTCTCACCTAGATGAGAAACTACAATCATTTCCTTTCTTTTCTCACCCCATGATCCAAACAAAGTGTTAGTTTTGAACTAATAATACTTTGAGTTTACGTATCTGTTATAGAAATGTCAACTTAAGGATCTGAAGATTTTTCACTCTTGATTGTTATGATTCATGGGACACATTTACCCTTAGTGAAGATTTCAAATCGAATGAAGAATCATTACGATTTAGTACAAACTATAAAAATATATATATTAAATAATTCTATATATGAAATATATATATATATATTTTTGGTATATATTATAAAATACTTCTTACATAAGAACATGATTATATCGTCTAATTGAGAAGACATTGCCTTCTTAGCAAGAGACATGGCCCAAATCCCAAAAACTATAGAATTATTAAAAAATTATAACATAATCTCACTTAGCATTCAAAAAATGGACTCAGGAACCATATATAGAGTATCATAAGAAGAATGAATTCAAAGAAATCCTTTGTTTTAAAACCTAAAACACTTTAAGGGAGTGTATGCTTATTGTTCATAAAAAGTTTTACAAATAACAGTTGTAGGACCATTGGGTCTAACTAACCTGACCCATGTAATACTGAACCATATTTATTTCACTAAAATACTAATAGATATTCATGGACAAAACCTAATTTAACCTTAAACATACTCAAAAGATGAATAATGACATTTTTCAAAGAAAAAGAAAAAATTAAGAATTTGTTGGGCTTGACCAGACCTAATTGGGTCTTATTGATTTCAAACTCTCTAGTCGCCATAATTACAACAAATCATACATAGGTATTTGTTATATTCATATTAACATCCACTGAATTTTGGCTTGCCCGAATCACCCAAATTTGTGCATGCTGATTGTCCTGCCGGTCATCCGACAACAAGCACTACAGGAAATCACACTTTTGCCGACTAAAAATTTAGTCGGCAAAAGTCCATTTTTAGTCGGCAAAAGTTATCCGCGACTAATTTTTTTGATCGCCACTTTGGTTGGCAATTGAGGGTCGGGAAAAGTAATTAGCGACTAAAAATTTTTTTAGTCGAGAAAAGTTCTATTTGCTGACTAAATTTTTGGTCGCTAAATATATAATTACCGCGACTAATCCATTTTGTAGGTAAAACACTTTAGTCACCAAAAGTGATATTTTCCCGATTAAATATGTTAGTCACCAATTGTCACATTCCCTGACCAAAAATGTTAAGCTGCCAAAAGTGATGTTTGCATGACTAAAACTTTAGTCGACAATAGACCTATTCGCGACCAAACACTTTGCTTGCCAAAATTAATAATTTTACTGACTAACTATTTAGTCGCCAAATGTACCCTTTCGCCTACCAACATTTTGGTCGCCAAATGTACCCTTTGTCCTACCAACATTTTGGTCGCCAAATGTGAATAGAGAAACACTGACTAATCACTTGGTCGCCAAAAGAGGAAAAACCAAACCAAATTTTGGTCGCCAATTCACTTCTTTTTGTTTATCAAATAGAAATAAAATACAAAAAGAATTCCATTTGACCTGTATGATATATAATAATCCATCCAAACTATTGAATATAACTTATAATTTGCAAGAATCATTCAAACCAACAAAATTAACTAAATCATGAACATCCAACAAAATACATAAATCAGCCAATACTTAACCTGTTTAATTAAAGTCATCAACCATTATAAGTTTTCAACCACAAGTAATTCCAAACTACATAATCGTCCAATTAAAAAGGTCATGTAATCTATATAATCATCCAATTCACATCCGTCTAGTATGAAAATTTAAAACATAACAAGTAGTTGTTATTATGTTTTGAATTTTTATCCATATGCATCTATATAACTAGTAGTCTACCCAAATATTCTTCATACACATCTATCTAAAAATATATAATCCTACAAAAAATGTAACAAGTGCCAGCTAGTCCTGTACAATTTAGCTTCGTACATGAGTTCATCCATCTATACAAAAGAAAAACAAAAATAATGTACGGTAATTTTTTTATGAAAATATTTGCACATCACTCGAATTGTAAAATTGGACAAAAATTGAAAAAGGTCCATGGAAAGTAAAGATAACATAAACAAATTAAAGGACTATCAATACCATTTTATAAATAAAACAACATTTATATGTATACATCCAATCAACATTAAAATTCTATCAATATCAATGCACCACTTCCTTTTACAAGTTTGTTTAATCTAAGACAAGATGACCATTACGATATTGGGGGATGGTCCTAATTTTCGCCTCCAAACGGCCAGTTTTCGCCTTTTTCTCACTTTTTTTTTTTTTTGGGTCTAAACCTCACACTGTACGTCCTATCAACATGCCGCTTGCTCTCACAAGTTTGTTCAATCTAGGCCGAGATGACCGTTATGATCTTGGGGCTGTTTGGGGGCTGTTTCCAATTTTTGCCCTCAAATGGCCCTTTTTTGCCTTTTTCTGTCACATTTTTTTTGTCTAAATCTCTAACCGTACGTCCTGTCCACGCGCCACTTGCTCTCACAAGTTTGTTTAGAAGAAAGTGAAAAAGATAGCTTACAACACAACTATGTTCATGCTAGCAATGCTAAAAAAGTTGGCACAGAATATTGGTAGATCAAATTCTACTTTTGGGAACATAGTGAAATCCAAAACTTGCATTTAGGTTATAGAAACTGATTAGGAAAGGGTGAAATAGTCAAATTGTTATAATGAATCACAGAATCTCTAGGCAACAATAAAGCACGAGGTCTGAACAATATCAATATCTCGAGGATTCTTATCCTGATTTTTTATTGTTGACACTAACTGTTTAACCAAGATCCAGATTGCACCAATTGATATCACGCAAGTCAAAAAATTCAGGCTTCTAGTGTTTCTTCCCCACCCACACACAATTTTGTATTTATTCCACTTCTTACCCTTCTTTCCTCCTTGTTAAACCATAGTTATCAGCCATTATTCTCACAAATCCTGAAGACATCTAGAGTAACACTAATTTTCCTGGCCATTACATTTCTAACTAGTACAATCATGAAGTAAAATTGTTGTCAACTTGCTATCATTCATTCATAGACTTTTTTTGAACTTGGAGGAACATGGAAGTGCATATTGTGAGATTGACAATCATGAAGTAAAACTGATGTAGCAAAATTGAACAAGAAGTTAATGTGCTTCCAAACACTAAAGTCACCAAATTCATAGTAGAGGTAGTTGAAATTTTAAATATAACAATATACATACTCAAGTCAAGCAAAAGAAGAAAGTTGTTCACTTGAACTGCACTCTGTTACAGAAATAACCAGAGAGAAAAATAGAGGCAAATGCAAATGTTAATCACAAAAATAAAAATGGAGGAAAACTTACAAAGCTACAAAGTAGCAAAAACTATAAACACCTAAGGTTCTTATAGATGCACAGAGAAATGTATACACAAGAAATAGCTGCCAAGAGGTTAGAAAAAACAGAATCGCAATGGTGCCAAGAATTACAAAAAACAGTATGGGAGGATACACGAGAAATTCACATATAATTCACTTGCATTTGATGAAACAAAAACACAATCACAATCAACAACTAGTAAGAATAGATCATCCAAAGAAATTAATAAAGTAAATAAAAGGAAAATTGACATGATATAATGCTGAAAGTAAGGGAACAAGGTTTGGCCTCAGATTAACAACAAGCTCTAAGGACCCCACTCCATATATAAACAAACACAAAGGAACATGGTTACATTTGAAATCCTTGCACTTAAAAAAGAGAAACAAATACAAACCAACTTTAAGTGGTGTCCAGAAACAACCCTTCTCCAAGTTGTTTATTTTCCAATAACCATGCATGATGAGTAGTGAGAATATCAATTTGTCTCCTTGCAAATACCTACAAAGAAAGGCAATCAAAGAAGAGAAAGTGCACTACAAACACAAATTTCCATTTGTGTGCAACATTTATGTTTTTGTAATTTTATTTTGTTTTATTTTTTACTTAATTTGTTTATTTAATAAACCAAATTCAAGACTGAAGACAAAAAAAATTCCAAATGATGTTAAAATGGTTTGTATAAAATAATTATGACTTGGATAAAATATAGTCATCGTAAGCATAGCTTTGTATAAAATTTTAAAAGGAAAACTAAGTTACGTAGCTTAGTTTTGTAAAAGGTTCAAATGAAAACTAAGTAGAAAAATTACTCTGTCAAGTGGAATGCCCTTCGATTTTTGCACTTCTAACTCCACACTAAAATTGCTCATATCCGGCAAGAGTCCACTTGCTTTTACAGAATCAGGAAAATTTCCATTGTATCTGCCTGACACAATCAATGGACTTCCAGAGGAAAGGTCTGGGATAAGATTTGGGTATAACTGCAGTGACGAACACAGGAATAGAAGTGTCATAGATTAAATTGAATAAGTGAGATTAGATGAGAACAATGAATGCCATGTCAGTAAATTCACAATTGGCTAGTTTAGAATATAGTATTTCGAGCGGATACAACTGCATAGACATGTATAAACTATTGTTTAGGGGCATTAAAGCATAAAATATTCGCTATGATTTTCCTTAAACAACGATTTTCTGTCAACATCTGGTTTTGAGGCCATAAATCCCATATCTGCATAGACATGTGCCAGCATTTGCAAGAAGTAATGATTACAATATGAACCTGGAAAAGTAGTTCACAAAATTACATCAACTGGATATCAGAAAAGACAGAAAAATACAAAATTTCAAAGTCCATGTATTCAGCCTAAAATGCAGTAGTTACGATTGATGACAGACAAGAATAAATTACACATGAAGTTAAGCTAGTCTCAAATGATTATATTGCAAATATATCAAAACATTAATGCAATTAAAAACTAGAAGACTACTCCAACAATAATAACAGAACCAAAACACCAACTCCTCACCTATTCCAAAAGTGCAAATTCGAGGATAAATTGATCTTCTTCTATTTGCAAAGTGACTTTTCACAGCATTGCGAATGTGTCTTTCATCTTCAACTGCCCTATCAGTAATAAGGAAAATGAGAGGAATTGAATCGCTAGTTTTTTTTCCAACATCTCTAGTGCCTGACATAGACCAGAACATGAATAACAAATACTATATTTCCCATATAGAGAAGAAGATATTGAAACATAAGATGTAAGACTGGCAGTGAGTGGACACTTTAAAGATGTGTACAAAACAAGGAAGAATTGGAGAGAGAGAGCCACTAAACAAGGGTCAAAACGAGGTAGTGAATGAAGTAGTCATCCTTATCATCCAAGCCACTCAACTGCTGAAGAGCATCATGCATGAGCCATGACAAAGAACCAAACACCTTCCATCTGGTCTTAGACATGGAGCTATTATTGTAGAACCACTCACACACCAAAGAGAAAAAAACCAAATGCCATGCCACTATGATTACATGGTTACATTTGAAATCCTTGCACTTAACTAGGCCATTATGAACCCTTTTTTTGGGTGAATGGCCATTATGAACCCAAACCATGAGTAATCAAACAAAAAATCAATCACAAGGAACACAAACTCAAAATCAACAAATTTAGAAAATCTATAAAACCATAACTATACCTAATAAAAATAAAAATAAAAAGAAAAGAGAGAGAGAGAGAGAGAGAGAGAGACAGAGACAGAGACAGAGACAGAGACAGAATATCATACACAGACTATAGAACAAATAGAGATGAGTATTATTAACAAATTGCTTATTGTTACTATGGTCAAAGGCATACATTAAAAAGGAAAAATTAATTAGATTTGTCTAGTAAACTCAAAAACAGTCAAATAAATGTACCGAGGACAAGGAAAAGAAGGAAAACAAAACACAATTTTTTTTAAGAGAAAGGATAAATATATATACCCAAAGATTTTATTTTTTTTTTTTTTTTTTTAAATGAAGACAAGCAACATGTAAGAAGCATAAGAAGAAAAGGCATTTCTTACCACAATAGAACAAACAACACTGTCCAAAGCTAAAAGAATCACCTAATCATCTGAGACAAACTTATGAACCATATGCATTTGTGCCAAATTTTCATACACAAAAATGGCTACTAGTTAAGCACCTTTGCTATCAAACTCATAACATGCACGCCCAAAAATAAGATTCGAATGATAAAGGTTAAAAACTATAATCACAACTCTAAACATCTAATGGATTAAATTCATTCAAGGGGAGGACAGTATAGTGTTATGAGAAAGCATTAACGTCTCTGCATATTTTGCACTGCATTTCAATTTTGAATGCATTCTTGATCATTTTGAATGTAATTCAATTTTCTTCTACTTACAACATTTGTCTTTGTTCCCTTTACAATCTAACACGTTTTAAGCCATCTTCATTGAGGCAAGCAAAGAACCAGGAGGTTCTCTCCACTTGGCATGCCCAAGCATTCATATCTGAGTCCAAAGATTGTTTTAAACCAAATAAACACAATTGCAAATAACAAAAAATTCCAATGAGAGATTTTATTTTATACTTTCTTTGCTATAGGCAAGCAAAGATGGGTAATGAAGGGATTGTTCAAGCTCCTTAAGAGAATTGAAACCAATCATGTGATACTACCACCAACGGCGAAAAATGGTATCCACATTCCTACCATTGAATTAAATACAAAGAAGAAGTAAAAACAAGAAAAGCATGCCTACTCAAAACACCAACAGTGCCAATCATGTCACCAAAAAATTATGAAGCACAGAAGAAATGGACAAATTAAATGACAGTAAGCACAACGCAAGCTGTGTAAATCCATTAGTGAAGATAAGATTACTAATTTATCAGTAAGTGAAATCACAAGGCATAAACGAGTAGTTGACGTTTAGGAAGGAATTAAACCCCAATGACGAAGAGTAGTTTAAAGCAGGGGATGAAGGGGAAAGCGAACTCCCCCCCCAAGTGATGGCCAGAAGTGGCAGAGCAATGGTGCTCGCGTTAGCCATTTCAAGATCGACAACCCCATCCCCAATGAGTTCCAATTGAACATCGTCTGGGATCTCGAAGTGGTGATGAAAGAAAACGAGTTTTGACTCAGACAAAAGCTCCTTCAGGTGATTCGCCACAACAACTCATGAAACAAAAACTCTAAGAGAAGAAAAGGCAAAATAAAAAATGCGATATAGAAATCAGGAAAAGAATATGGCTCAGAAGACTTACAGAAGAAACTTCAATAAAGAAGATGGAGACGAAAAATTGCAGAAAATTTAGGGTTTTCTGGAAGTGAAAGGGCGTTAAGAAATATTTTTTCAAAGTGCACTTAAATGAAATGGAGGGTATGAAAAAGAAGCCTGAAGAGGCATGAAGTATATATATCTTTTATGGGATCCCATCAGTCGTGCCAGAGAGCGGAGTACCCACCCATCACACGCCCAAACCTCAAGGCGCAATGAAAGCAAAGGGCTTTTTTCAAAATAAAGTCTTGTTTGGCATAACTTATATAATTCATCTTTTTATCTTTTTTTCATCACATCACTTCTCTATTTTTTTGCACATCTTTTCGTAAAAAGGCAAAAAGTGCACTTTTTTAGGACACCCCAAACCAACCCTAAGTCAAAATACCAAGTTATTTTTTAAATTAGGCCTAGTTCGAACGTATTTTTCAAAAATAATGATTTGTTTCCCGAAATTCTTCTCTCTTAATCTTCCTAATGGCCAAAACGACGTCGTTTTGGCCTTTTTTTTTTTCTTCTTCTTCCATTTCAGCTCTGAAACGCAGAGGAATAGGAGAGGGAGAGAAAGAGAAGAAAAGGAAAGAGGAGGAATCGCAGCCTCCGCCATGCCTCGCCTGCCAGCTAGTGAGCAGCCTGCCACAGTCCTCCTCCTCCTCCTCCTCCTTCCTCTTTCCTCCTCCTCCTCCCTTCTCTTCTTCTTCTCTGCTTTAGAAAACAAAGAAAAAACAAATTACGGGGATTCGGGGGAGGCTCTTTCGAGCTCCCTAGCATCACCCATTTTTCAAAATAAATTAAAACGTGGTTACAAATCACGCTTTCACCATTTTTGTGGCCTTGCCGCGAAAAATTTCTAAAATCATAAAAGTGTGGTTACAAACCACGCTTTTAATTAAGAAAGCGTGGTTGCAAACCACGCTTTTAAAGCAATTTGTTTTCTATAGAAAGCATGGTTCCTAACCACACTTTTAAATAAAATTTTTGTTTTTCAGAAAACGTGGTTCTCAACCACACTTTTACTGTTGACAAGGAAATTAATAGCTTTGTTTTTCATAAAACGTGGTTCGTAACCACAATTTTACTGTTCACCAAAGAAAGCGTAGTTCGTAACCACGCTTTTAACACTTTTAACCAAAATCCGGTTTTAAATGAAAGCGTGGTTCGTAACCACGCTTTTACAACTTATATAAAATTCCCCCAGCCCCCTCATTTGCAACCACACTTTTTACACTTAGGTTTTTTCGACTCTGCTGTCGCTCTCGCTCTCTCTCTATTCTCGCTCCCTCTGCTCTCACACTCTCTCTCTTCTCTCACTCTCTCTCTCTCTCTCTGCTCTCTCTCCGTCCGTGGGTTTTTTGCTCTCTCTCTTTGGTATGGCTCTCTCTCTCTCTCTCTTTCTCAGTTTGAATTATATGTGTTTATTGTGTTTGTGAAAATATGAATGTGGGTAGAATAGAATAGAATGTGAAAATGTAAATGTGGGTAAAATAGAATATGAATGTGTGTTTACACTTAGGTTTTATACGTGTTTATTGAGTTTATTGTGAATGTGAAAATGTGAATGTTTGTGAATTTTATATGTTGTGAATTGAAATGTATATCAATGTGGGTAGAATAGGCTTTGTGAATTGAAATTGTGGTTTTGAATTGGTAAAATGTTATGGTTTTGAATTGTGAAAATGTTCTAGGGTTTTCAATTAAATGTGAAATCATAAATTAGGGTTATGGTTTTGAATTGTGAAATTAGAAATTAGGGTTAGGGTTTCAGAAATTAGGGTTTTGAATTATGAAAATATTCTAACCCAAAGTTTTTGTTTGAATTTGTTTGACAATTCTAGGGTTAGGGATTCATATCCGTATCTATATGTATATTTGATTTGTTTGGTATTATTATTATTATTCAAAATTAAAGAAAGCTTGACACACTTATATAATTTTCATTTTAGTGCAAAAATAATTTTTTAAATTAGGAAAAAAAATCACATGAAATTAAGTCTCCAATAACCCATTGAGACATTGAGCTTGAACCATCCTTTTATATCAAACATTAGCAACCTTGCAATTTCTATAGCCCCTGCCACCCCTTCTACCTCTAAGTTAATGAATGAAAATTTGATATATATTTTTTTACTTAAATCTTTGATGCAGGTAAATAGTAAGGGCTTGCTTCATATTTTTTTGATGACATATAAGAGAGATGATTGATTAATATTTATAAAAAAATATGAGAAAGAGATAATTTAAATATTCTAATTAATTGTCACATTATTAAATTTGAAAAATAAAGTTGATAAATGCCCAAATCAATATAGCATAAGTATGATTGATTGAAGGTAAAAATGATAATTTGAAATTCTATATTATGTCAATTTAGTTGTCAATGTGTTCACAAAAACAAATATATAGAGGTAGAAAATTATTGTTTAGTAGGTGTTAATGTATTGGGAAGTGTGGAATGGCAATGGTGAGGGCCAAGGATCTCATGTCTCTAAATATTTTTGTCTTTCTGTCCCAAATTACTCACAATCATTAGATATGACTCTCAAATTAAGTCTCCAAATTAAGACACAAATTCTTTAAAAAAAAAATGTTGATTCAATCCATCCTTTTATATCTAAATAATTATTAAAAATATTTTGAAAAAATGAAGAAGCCTTGTGATAGATAAATAACTTTAAAATAATGGGAAATTTGGCTATAAACCCCCTTTACCTTCCTTTCATTTCATGGTTAGAAGGACTAAGAAAAAAATTATACTTTCTAAACCCCTTCATAATTAAAAAGTCTTGCATAAAGGACAAAATTTATTATTTAAATATTTTATCAGACTATTATACCCTCAACTAAATCTTCCCTAATCACCATCTCAATCTCTCAAGACGCCATGGCTAGGGTTTCAAGATCTGGTATCAAAACCATCAGCGACTTCCTCTGCTCCGCCTCAGATCGGAGTTCGATCTCCTTCTTCAGTTGATTTCTTCACTGTTCGATCACTGCTGTTGCCATTTGATCAAAGATCCTCGCCTGAGATCCATGAGTTGGTCGACTAGCGAAGCCATTGCGATGACCTTGAAGGCCGAATTGAAGAGTAGATACATATAGATATATATATATATATCTATATATATGTGTGTGTTTGTGTGTTTTGAGATTTAAATTCAAATATATATGTGTTTTGATATTTGAATTCGAATACATATATATCTACATATTCCGATCTGTAATCTATATATATATATCTATATATATGTGTGTGTTTGTGTGTTTTGAGATTTGAATTCGAATATATATGTATTTTGAGATTTGAATTCGAATATATATATATATATATTCCGATCTGTAATCTATATATATATCTGTCTATTTGTGTGTTTTGATCTTGATTTTATATTTCACATGTATTCAAATGCTTCATACTTTGCAACCTCTTTTCCTCCTGTGCGAGAACTTGCTTCCATTCTTACTGCTACTGTGAATATATGCACACAAATAACCAAGTTTTCTATGATTATCTATAAATTTTAGTGTAATTATTTCATTCAATGACAATCACAGAGCTCCCAAACGAATTTCATTTGATAGAACCAGAGTAAAATTTTACTCTGGTTCTATTGCTCTGTTTTTTTCATTTGACAAAACCAGAGTAAAATTTTACTTTCATACAGAGTAAAATTTTACTTTTAGTTTCACAGTATAAAATTTTACTCTCATTCAGAGTAAAATTTTACTTTCATACAGAGTAAAATTTTACTTTAGTTTCAGAGTGAAAGTAAAATTTTACTCTGTATGAAAGTAAAATTTTACACTCTGAAACTAAAGTAAAATTTTACTCTGAAATACATAGTGAAAATGTCTTAATATGAGAGCTGATGGTAATATAGTAAAAGAAACAAGTTTTAAAATATCAGGGAGTTTTGAAAGTACTTATATAATTCTTGTCCTTTTGAAAGAGAAATTAGGTAGTGAGGGGGCTATGACCAAATCCCCCTAAAATAATTACGGAAGGAAAATAACATACAAGAGTAACATGAGTCTTACCACACCATACCCAAGAACTTTTACTGGAGTAGGATTGATATCTTCTAGGATTGCCTCAGCTTCCTGATGTTATCCCAAATTTGCATTAGCGTATCATGGAAAACTTCAAACTAATATTACATAAATCACAACACCAAATGTAACTAATTCAGTAGTAAAAATAGGAATCGAGTTGAAAATTAATCCACTTTAGTGAAACATATTAGGAATGGCAATGACACAAATGTCCCACATAAGGATGGGTTGAATATAGGTAAAATTTATGTGAGAGCAGTGTGGTTTAGTCTATGACATAGAAACCTTTTTTTATAAGAAAAAAGAAAAAATTACGTCTTTGATGTGATCTGAGGATATGGCTCAAGGATTAGAGACTAGAACAAGCTTAAACTCCTTCAGGCTTTAGGAAAATTATACAGATCAGAGAAAATTTTTTAGAAATATCTATATTGTCAAATTACTATAAATCATGTGAGGCCACATATCGAGAATTCATGCATGAACCTTTTCCAATATCATCCTTGGAAAAGTTATTAAGGTATACTGAGCTAGTTTGTTTCAAAAAATTTTCAACTTATTTAACTTAAAATTTATAATCATATGCTTTAATAGTTGTACTTAAAAGAGTTATGGTGTTTGGTTCCACTAATTTGGTTATCAGCTTATTCGCATTTTCAACTTAAAATGCTTAAAATAAGCTAAACAATTGACTGTTTGGTTGTGTTTTTGTCTCCTGTTTTCTATTTTCATTTTTCGAAAAACCTACAAAATTTGAAACAAACTAACGCAAAAAAAGAAACTCGTAAGTTAAAAATATAACTAAAAGTTTAATTAATCTTATGGAGATGCTCTTGCTATAGTAAACGAGAAATTATTTAGTATTCTGAAAACACAACGTGATTATATGTCACTCAATAACACAGTGTAACATGTCACAAATTTTTTAGAAAAAATAAGAACAAAAATGATCATGTTTTTGCATCATAAATCACGTTGAAATTCTTAAGGCACCAAATGATTTTTGTAATTATTATACAAAGTATAGTTGTTAATTTGCATCGTAGTACATCAAAAAACCCATTCATTCTAACTCTACTACAAATTAATCTTCAATACATTCTAACTCTATAATATTTTATTTTCAAGGTTTATGAATCTATTTGGAGCTGTATAGGCTGGCTTTTTAAACACAAGGGGTCTAATTATTTTGTTATTTTGTTCTGACACCCATTATGAATTGCAGAAATTGCAGAAATTCAGAAATTCACATTATGAATTGTAGAAATTCACATGGGCACAGTAGCTATGGTATGATAATAAATTGTAACTCGGCGCAGTGATATGTCCAACATTTCTCAGTGACGTAGTGACTTTAACAGACGTAATAAATTGTATGCTTTGTTTTTTCCTCAGATGTTATGTGACTTTTTCCCTCAGATGTAGTGATGCATGTGATGCATATGACTTTGTGCAATGATGCATGTGACTTCGTGCAGTGATGCAGTGATGCATGTGATTTTATGCAGTGATGCAGTGATGCATGTGACTTTCTGACTTTGTCAGTTATATACTTTGTGACTTTTTTCCTCACATGCAATGATGCATGTGACTTTGTGCAGCGCGACTTAGATGCTTTGTTTTTTCCTCACATTTCAAAATTCATCTAAGTCACATTAATACGACCACATGGCAATACTGTTGACAAACAACTATATAAAGAACTGAAGGAGTGATGGTAAACACACAACTTTTCCACTCAGTTCGCCCTAGGAAACTATCGTTCATCTATTGAGAAAAAATCAAATGGAGTATAGATTCACGGCAGGGAGTAGGAATCGCAGAGGTTAGAGTTCACGACGAGGAAGAGGAACAGGAACAGGAAGGGGACTTGCAGGGGGTAGGAACTTCGAAAGAGGTGAGAGTTCATGCCGAGGAACAGGAACAGGAAGGGAAACTGGCGATGCTAAAGATGAAACACCATTTACTTTGTTAGATGCCTCTTGTGCTTATCATGATAGGTTTGGGAAGCGACATTTTGTCATACCTAAGTTCTATCGAGATCTATCTGGTTTCGTAGAGGATCCATTCGATAATCAAACAGGATATGGTTTAGCAGACGCTAGACTTCTGAAGTGGCCCGCACTATTTATAGAGCAAGTGCAAATGGAAAGATTATGCCGGGAAAATCGACTGAAGGTGCCAAAAGCACGTTCAGTTCAGATCCAAAAGGAAGATCCAGATAATGTTGATCGACTATGTGAAAGACTTCAACGTGAGATTTCTCAAATGCGCCGTAGGTCAGCCCGTGATATGGAACTATCTATACTTAAGTCGGATGCCAAGAAGAACAGAACAGCACCAAATGCTACGGCTATCAAGGCTATCAAGGACGATCCTGCACTTCTCTCTGACCCTGAGCTCTCTGATTGTTCGGACTTTGAGATTCCCGATTTGAGCGAGGATTAGGTGTCTATCTGTCTACTAAATTATATTAGGTTATCCATAATTATATGTTGTGTGTGTTAAAATAACTCTTTCGACAATGAGTTTGTGAAAGGTTTGTCTAATATTTGTCTATGTAATCATATATTGTACTGCCGCTTTATTTTATGTTCTGTGCTATGTTGAATGTTTCCACAAATTATTTTTGTGGGATACTTATGTTTGAACTAGCTACGGCGTTCTAAAGTGTAATAAGTGTTATAGTCATACCTTTATTTTGTTTTTCTGTTCGTAGTAGTAACTAGCAAATTAGATACTTTATATATGTTATGTGAAGTTTTATTTAAATATTTCGTGGCAACAAAAATTTAAGGGAACAACAAATATTTAGTTTCAAAAATTATGCAAAAGTAGGCTTAGTTTGGGAAATAAATTAGTATAGGGGCTTAGTTTGGGAAAAGCCCCAACAAAATCTCTCCGAAACTGCGCAAAATGTTCTCTGGGAGGGTGCGTGTCTCGAGGCCATTATTTTCTTCTTCTTTTTTAATTTTTAATTTTAAATTTTTTATTTGTCGTTTTTATTTTTGTCCATCATCCATCTTTTTTAAATTATACTTGTATTACATAACAAAATAAAAATTTATTTAAAATTTTATATTTAAATAACAATTTAAAAAATATCAGGTAAATTAAGCAAATATTTAATTTACATTTTTTACACAATTCACTACACTTTAGACAATGCATGCTGTTTATTTTTTAAAAATTCAATGTATAAATTATTTATGTAAATATCAAATTGATCTGATAATCGTACATATAATTTTTATCATTTTTTTAAAAAAAAAATAATGGATGTGAAACATAATTTCAAAATTACATAATTTATTTTTAAATATTAAAATAATAAAATTTGGTAGCTAAGACTGTTTATCAAATACGAAATTATATATGAACTCATAAAAGCGTGGTTACGAACCACGCTTTCCTTTAAAACTGGATTTCGGTTAAAAGCGTGGTTATAATCCACGCTTTCCTTGATGAATAGTGAAAGCGTGGTTGTGAACAACGTTTTATGAAAAAACAAAATTTTATTTATTTGGTAAACAGTAAAAGCGTGGTTCGCAACCAAGTTTTCTCAAAAAACAAATTTTACTTAAAAGCGTGGTTCCTAACCACGCTTTATGTATAAATCAAATTTCCTTAAAAGCATGGTTTGTAACCACGCTTTTACGATTTTAAAAATTTTCCGCGGCAAAGCCACAAAAACGATGAAAGCGTGGTTTGTAACCACACTTTAGCTTATTTTGGGAAAATCTGTCGAAACTAGGCCTAGTTTGGGAAATAGCTTGGTATTTTGGCTTATTTTGGAAAAAGCCCTTGAAAGCAGTCCACGTGTCAGGAAGATCAGCTGAATGAGTAGTTCAGTGCGAGCCGAGCATGCAAGCCACTCGGTACTCAAGATGACCGAGAGCTCGGGGGGCAATTGTGTAAGCCGAGTATAAAAATTCGGCAAACAAAGTATTCCTAAGCCAATCATTGATGGGCCCAAGTCCAACCATGCTTGTTGTCAACCAGGCCCACTGATTATAGAGGTTCAACTAGGTAACACGTCGAGTGAGTACTACTGAGGATTAAAAAACATGTATGCCAAGTTCCAGAAGAAATTCGACAGACTATTCCAATCAAAGTGGGCCCAAGCCGTCTCTTTCCGGAGGTGTAATAGGGACGTGGGCCCTGACATTGTGATGATTATGTGAGAAATATCTACACAAAACCTCTATATAAAGAAGGTAACTGGAAGAAGAAAAGTATGCATGATCACTCTCTCTCTCTCTCTCTCTCTCTCTACATCTCTATTTTTTCACAACCAATCTCTGACTTATTTGTCGGAGTACTAATTCTGACACCTCCAACCGGAGTGTTACCTGTTTTAGGTACCGGAGCGAAGATCCATTAAAGGTTTGTCTGGAACGAAGGAGTATCCAAAAACCACCCTTCACACCCACCTAAAAACCCTACTACCAAAAACCCTCTCCTTCTCCACCCAAACCTGCAAAACCCCTCTTTCCTACTCTTCCCTCCTCTTCCGCTCTTCCCTCCCTTGCGATATCCTTTCCTCACCCAAAAATCCCACCGCTAAACAATGTCTATAGTTATGCTATCTTAATATGGATGCTCTGTTAATGAATTTTATATCGAAAATAAACCCTAAGATAAGGAATGTGTTGGTTGTTTGGACGTATGAATGATGCATTGAGAAATATCTTTTTCATCCTATTGTTTAAATTTAATTAATATTTTAGTAGGTTCACAATGTAATATAATATTTTTAATAATTAGAAAATAATTACATAAGTGATATGTTTATGCCCAATCAAATGATATATTCAATGTTAGCAACAATGGGTTATCTTTGTTAAATAATTCAAATGAATTTTTTAGTGTGATTGTATCATGCATTTGGAGAATTTTTTTTTATTTTTTCAATCATCCAAAATTCTTATTCATTTAATACATACAGAATTGGAGTTGTTAGTTTAAAAAAATAATTAAATATATTTTCAGAAAGATAATAGTTGATAGAAATGAGTAATTTGTTTTCATGATAGGTCTTATATTTGTTAGTGTTTTTTTGGCTAAAGTTTGAGCCCAAAAGTTATCATCACATCTCAAATCAATTAAATTTCCATCTTCAATTTTACTGATTTGAGATGGATTTGTTAAGGTAAAAATGGTTATCCTTCATATATTGTACTTTCTCAAGCTTCATTTGTTTGATCATCAAATAATTTTTGTGAAAGTATTTTTGCATTTTTCAATGTAAACATTTTCAGGGTAATTGATATCTTGATGAAATTCAACAAATGATAAATAGTTAGGAACATAGAGGCTGATGTGAACTTATCTGAGTTAGGTCTCGTTGGCAACATCACTTTTTAGTATAAAAGTCAAAAAGTCACCAAAAAAATCAAAAAGCTAACAACCTATATCAAAAAGTCAAAGATTTCATTTTTTCTCTACTTTTTACACATCTTTTCGTAAAAAATTAAAAAGTCATCACAAAAATACTAATTTTTTTTACCTCATATTTTAGCCAAAAAGTCAAAAAGTTACTAAAAAAACTTGTTCTCAAATGTTGTCTCTATCTCTATGTTGGTTATGGAATGTAAGCTACAACATATTAATTTTTTGGATAAATTATGCAATAGTCTCTGTAATTTATACAATATGTCAATTTGGTCCATATTATTTTAATTTGCTTGATTGTGTCCCTTAATTTGACAGATTGTGTCATTTTAATCCAATAAATAACTGTTATTAAGTTTGGTGGACGAAAATTCTACACAATGTGTTAATTTGGTTCCTGTAGTTCACACAATGTGTCAATTTTGTCCATTGTCTCTATCAAAATCAAGAAAATTAAAATAACGGGACCAAATTGACACATTGAGCAAACTTTTCGTCCACCAACCTTAACAACCGTTTTTTATTGAACTAAAATGACATAAACCGTTAAATTGAGGGGCCAAATCGAGTAAATTGAAACAACAGGAACCAAATTGACACATCGTGTAAACTACCTAGACTATTTTAGGGATGACAATGGGGGTTAATGGGGTGGATATTAATTCTCCATCCCTATTCCCCTATAATTATTTTTTCCCATTCCCCATTCCCTATGGGTACTACCCTCCCCATCGAGTAAATTAAATTTTTTTTTTTTTTAAGGTTCACAACTTTCTTTCTTTCTTTTTTTTTTTTTTTTTGGATAAGATTCACAACCAAAGCTAAATATACATTCAATTTTTATTTTTTATTTTTTTTTAAGGTTCACAACTTTTTTTTTTTTTGGGTAAGATTCACAATCAAAGCTAAATATACATTCAATTTTATTCATTTATTTATTTATTTAGGTAATATTCACAACCAAAGCTACATATACATTCAATCTTTTTTTTTTTTAAAGGTTCACAACCATTTTTTTTAAAGATTCACAACCAAAGCTAAATATATATTCAATCTTATTTTATTTTATTTGGTGTAATGACAAAATCAAATACACATTAATTAATATTGTCACATTATTCTTGTCAAATTTTATGTGTATCTAGAATTTTTAAAATTTATTTCGAAAAATTCAATCTTAACCAAAGCTAAATATACATTCAATTTTTTTATTTATTTATTTTTTTTTTAAGATTCACAACCAAAACAAAATATACATTCAATCTTATTTTATTTTATTTGACTCAACAACAAAATCAAATACATATTAATTAATATTGTCACATTATTGTCAAATTTCATGTATATCTAAAATTTTTTAAATTTATTTAGAAAAATTCTATTCCTACAAAAAAAATTACATCTTCTTTTTTAATTTTTTTTTTAAAATTTTATGTATCTCCTTCTCCTCTCTAATAATTGATCTTCGATAATCTGAAGGTGAGTTATTGCTCTCGTTTCCATCTTCTTCTTTTTCTTTTTCTTTTTTTAATTTTTTATTTGCATTTATAGAATGAATTTTCTTGTTTCAATTTCTCCTGCAATTTTTTTATCGGATTTCTTTCTGATTTGATGGTAACCTTAGATTGAATTTTCTAATTTTCATCTTAACTAGTGATCACCTTAATTGAAATTTTGTACAATTTTGTCTTAAATTTCCATGTTTTAGTTATGATTAATTGCGCGTTTTTGATCGACAGTCACAATCTTGTCACCGCAAGATTGTCGTCATTGCAAATCGTCGTTGTTGTAGTGAGAGGATGAGAGAGAGTGAGAATTAGAACTCTAATTGTGAATAGAGTAAGGATGGCAATGGATAACCTACCATGTGGGTATCTATGAAGACCCAATCTCTAATTGTGAATAGAGTAAGGATGGCAATGGATAACCTACCATGTGGGTATCTATGAAGACCCAATCTAAATACTTGGGTTTCCCCTTTTTTCTTGTTCGTCAGGTAGGGTAAGTGATATTCTTTAAATCTCAACTGGGGATGGAAACCCACTAATTTTCCCTTTCTTTTTTTTTTTGGGTACATCGAAAAATAATTTCTCCATATGTTTTCACTACTCTGTTGACAATTAGAGTTCTAATTCTCACTCTCTCTTATCTTCTCACTACAGCAATGATGATTTGCGATGATGACAATCTAACAGTGACAAGATTGTGACTATCGATCAAAAATGCGCAATTAATCATAACCAAAACATGAACATTAAAGACAAAAATGTGTAAAATTTTAATTAAGGTGATCGCTAGTTAAGATGAAAATTGAGAAATTCAATCTAAGGCTACCATCAAATCAGAGAGAAATCCAATAAAACAATTGCAGGAGATATTAAAATAAGAAAATTCATTCTACAAATGCAAATAAAAATTTTTAAAAAGAAGAAGAAGAAGAAGAAGATGGAAACGAGAGCAATAACTCACCTTCAGATTATCGAAGATCAATTAATAGAGAGGAAAAGGAGATACATAAAATTAAAAAATAAAATAAAAAAGAAGATGGAATTTTTTTTGTAAGAATAGAATTTTTCTAAACAAATTAAAAAAATTCTAGGTATGCATAAAATTTGACAAGCATAATGTGACAATGTTAATTAATGTGTATTTGATTTTGTTGTTGAGCCAAATAAAATAAAATAAGATTGAATGTATATTTAGCTTTGGTTGTGAATCTTAAAAATTAAAAAAAAAATGGTTGTGAACCTTAAAAAGAAAAGAAAAGAAAAGAAAAAAGATTGAATGTATATTTAGATTTGGTTGTGAATCTTTAAAATAAATAAATAAATAAAAATAAAAAAAATAAAATAAAATTGGTTGTGAACCTGAAATAAATAAATAAAATAATAAAAGAAAAAAGATTGAATGTATATTTAGTTCTGGTTGTGAATCTTAAAAAAAAAAATGGTTATGAACCTGAATAAATAAATAAAAGAAAAAAAATTGAATGTATATTTAGCTTTGGTTGTGAATCTTTACACACAAAAAAAAAAAAAAAAAAAAAGAAAAAGTTGTGAACCTGAAAAAAAAAAAATAAATAAAAGAAAAAAGATTGAATGTATATTTAGTTTTGGTTGTGAATATTTAAAAAAAATAAATAAAAATAAAAATTGGTTGTGAACCTAAATAAACAAATAAATATCTAAAAAAAAATTGGGTGTGCGAATTCCTATAATTTTAAATTATTTTAAAATTTCTAATATAATATATGATATTTTTAAAATTTTTTTGGGGTGCCCCCCCCCCCCCCCCCACCACAGATCCATCATTGCTTTCAGGAGCTACATCGGTGCAAAATTTTATCATCTTACAAGGATATGGTATGTAAATCTGATAGGTATATTTCATTAGAAAACCAAACACATCTTTGCATGAAAAAAAAAATGTTCAGTGCATCAAGGAAACAACTTTGTAATTACGTTTTATCTATATTTTATAGTTGTAGTTGCAGTATTTTATGACATCCCCAAATTGTGTAATGAATCAATAAGTAAGCTATGGAGATGTATGTGAACATCAGAGCTACCACAAAACTGTTAACTCTGAGATTTTGTATATTATGACTTTCAAAAGAAATGATTTCACATTAAAAGGAGAGGTGACCTTTTATATATGCCAACCTGCATCAGGATCTGCTTGACTAGTTGTTGCAGCTGATATCAATCTTACAATTTATGGTATATTTCTCTTTCTATTTGTATATATGCAATACATTCAACTTTTTTTATTGAATTTTTTAATTTAAATTAACTATACTCTTGCATGCAATTTTGTGCAATATCAATTTGAACCAACAAGTAGATGCCTAAAAGAGAGAGACCTTTGGGTGTGGCTTATGATGAAAAGCTAGATGCTCAATAGAGCCCTATATAATGTCGAGAAGAGCGGCATTTAATAAAATGTATATTTTTTGTTGGACAGGTTGGCTATACAAAATAATAATTTATGTGTTATAATATAGGAATGCTCTGCTTGATAATGTATCCAGAGTATGCTACTTTTCTTTTGTAATAATCCAAGTTAAGAGACAAATACAATAACTATTATTCATAAATTATTGTCAACAGGGTAATTGCTTTTAAATGCTTGACAACAAAACAATTAACTTCAATAAAAATAAAAATAAAAAGATTTCTATAACATATAGTGGGCATTTGTATTGGGAACTAGCTTCACTAGTCTCTTATATAAAAGCACTGCCAATAAATGAAGGAGACAGTTTATTTCGGAAATGTTCATTGTGAAGTCCATGAGGTTTGGTTCTCTTCAAATTGGACTAATTAGAGATCTTCGAGCAGGCCTTTCTTTATTTTTATTATTTTTTATTTTTTTTGTTAATAAAAAGTGATCATATCATAATAATTTAAAAAACAAAAAAAATTTAAACAACGCATAGTAATAAGTCTGATAACAACAATATTACGTTCCTCCGTCAAAATACAAATTACAAGAGAACTAATAACAATCATGACATAAGAAAAAGCATTTATTTAATAAATAATGCACACACATTAAATAGAGAGAGAGAGAGAGACCCGGGGGGGGGGGGGGGGGGTTGTAGACAAATGTTGATACCTAGAGAACAAATAGAAGAGACCCAACTAACCTGGAGACATGAAAGCAAATAGCACTCAGGAAAACAAATGGTCTTACTGTATTTATGGTTTGGTTGAGGAGACGATAGTGTAGTAAATTGCAGAAGCGAAAGCAATGGCAGTCCATGGTCTGCTAAAATATTTGTTAATAAATTCGGCCATCCAAGTCTTGGCAGTGCTGTTATAGTGAACCTGAATCCTCTGCTTGACATCATCATATAACATGACATTAGTTCCAAAAATGGTGAACTCTTTGAAAACATTAGCCACTTCTTGATCACTGCCAAGCGCATTGAATAGTATATGCTTTGACCGCAACTCTTTCACATCGTCCTGGTTGTCAATCAGTAATTGCATGAAATGAATGTAAGACGTAATGACAAGGTCCTCAGTACGAGTGCATGATACCATTTCATAAGCAATCATATTTGACATAAATAGTTTGTAAGGTGGATCAACAAGGAAAGGATGAAGTTCGAGACGTCCAAAGAAGCCCCAAGATTTGAACTCAATACCCTCAAGAGATAAAGAGCGGTTAGGCCTAAAGTGTATCCCTTTTGCTTTGAGCTCGGTAGCCGAACCAAATGAGAGAAAATATTCCATCACATCACTCTTAGGTTTGGAATATTTGTGAAGGGATTGGTTGAGATTGAGATACTTTGTCCGTGCTAATTGAAGGAGATGAAACGATTTCTTGTCGGTTTCACTGATATCCTTATTATGAATTTGTCTAGTGTCCGAAGAAATCACACTGTTCAAGAACGCGTTGATGGATTTCATCCCTTCATCTTCTTTGAATTTTAAGCTCATTATCAACTCAAGAACTTGAAATGGGAGTTGATTCTCAAGCAAGTAAAATATATCATCATGTGTTGAATACCAAAGTAAAAGGCCTAGATGATTTTTAACATCATCATATTTTGATTTTTCATTGGCAGCACGGAGGAAGAAGTCCTCAATTATAGCTAGAATGAAACAACCATCGAAGAGCATCATTGTTGCAAATTGCTCACGGCTGTATTCATCGGTTGAACGTTTAACATAGTAGCTTCTATAATCATCAATATTTTCAAGAATCATGCTGTAGACCTCATCCATGTTCTTGTCGCCGTCTTGTAGAAATAGAGTTGCTAACATAGACTTGACGTTCTCTACAAGCTGGAGATCCTCTTTGCCATGGTGGTATGGACCTATAGAAACCACCTTTGGATCAAACATTCCCTTGTTATTTTCATGGTTTCTCATCAACGGTGGAACTATCGGTATTCGAGGTGTGAACAACTCTTCTACCTTATTGATCGTTTCACTTTCACTTTTACTTTTACTTGGCCCTTCTGCATCATCGATTACCATGATTTCTAGATTTACTTCTCTATTACTGGTCTTCGTTGTACTATTATAAAAAGACAAAAAATAAATAAATAAATAAAAATTATCAAACCCACCTCATATAATGTCCTTCACTCTCTATATATGCCCCTTATATCCCCTAAACAAACAAACAAGGCCTTAAATATTTGCACAAACTATTCTCAAAATTAAATCCACTTCCAACTACAGAAATGATTGCCCATGTGACTCTCATGTCATGTGTGATTTTTATTTTTTTAATTTTAGGGAAATAGAGGAATTTTCTAATTTACTGATATACTCTAACATAAGCAACAACTGAGAATTGAAGTGTAGAAAAAGAAACAAGGCATAACAGAGCAGAACAAGGGAGGAGGTGGAGAATTGACTACTTCGAATCATTAGTCAATTAGGGCTATCCAAAATCTCAGATAAATGCATTACTTGAATAAGCACCAAATCTGCAATAATATTGAAGAACTACCAGTTGACTCGTGCATATACCAAATAGAAGAAAAGTTTTTTTAAACAATATTTTAACAAAATTAGTTAAATTATTTATATGTATATTTACAGATACCTATATGTAAAATTATTGGATAAATTATACTAACTTCCTCTTAAATTTATGATAATTATAAAAACTTCCTCTTAAATTTCTAAAATTATACTTGCCTGCCTACTGCTTTGGGACATTGTTTCAGATTCCCTCCTATGCCATTTTTTTTTTTTTTTTTTTTGTCAATGACAATGAAAGGAGTTGATGAGATAAGTATATAATTTTTCCATAATGCCCACTTTGCCCTTGTATAAATTTATGTAGATATAAATACCTTTTGTACATATTATCTAATGTCTTGTACTTTGATTTTTATTAATAAAATTCCTTTTTGCTGATCAAAACAATACTTAAAGGACAAACCCTATATATAATGCATCCACAAAAATATTATAAGTGAATGATAATAAAACTTTATATTATAATAAATTTGGAGGCCACTCAGCAATTGGAATTTGGTGGGTTTATGCAGCATAGCAGGTTATCAGTATCATGGGATGATCTTGGTGAAGTTCTGCTGTATAATATGATCTGGCTTTCTGCTGTGAAGTCTGTGGCTGCTTGGTATGCATTGCTTTGCTTTGCTGTTATGTTACTATGCTTTTGCTTTGTTGGTTGGCTTTGTTGCTTTTGTTGCTTTTGCTTTGCTTTGCTTTGTTGTTATGTTAGTATGCTTTTGCTTTGTTTGTTGGTTTTTCACCATCTAGAGTTTGGAGTTTGAGCTAGCTCCAAACTCTTTTTTATTGATATATTTTTCATACTTTGTATGTTCTCATCAATAAAGATTTCTTTTACCGTTCAAAAAAAAAAAAAAGATACGTGATTTGATTGGTTGTATCAACAAGAATATAGTGAATAAACAATAAATTAGTCAAATAAGAGGACTGTAATACCTTAGACAAAATCTTTAATTTTACCGAAATAAAAGTAAAAATAATATTAAAATATATAAAAATACATATTTTCTTGTATCCACATTTTATTAAAAGCCATTTTTTTTTTATATGAAAAGCATTTATGAGTAGTAATAAAACAAAAATTTTAATTTTATGCACACATTTTAATTGAGAAGTTCTAAGTGATTGTTATTTTAAGAACCTAAAAAATACACAAATATTGTGAAACTTTAAATCTCTCTCTTTTTTCAAAAAATATTATAATAAGTTAATGTATAAATTATAATGTAGGGATATAGAGAGATGACCACCCTTTAAAAAAAAAAAAAATGCTAGAGGGACGAGCTATATAATTTGAATTTGAAAAAAAAAATAAAATAATTAATACAAGTGCAGTAATAGAAATTTTTACACATTAAAAGCTAGGTTATACTTGAATTTATGTAGTAGATTTAAAACTTGAAAAAAAAAAAATAATAATAATAATAATAGTAATTGTTAATGATTGTTGAAAATAAATTAAACAAAATATAAGAAAAACAAAAGTGAGTGATTATAGAAAGAACAAATTCATTAGCCTTAAAAGATGAATTTGAAACCTTGATTAGTGTTAAAAAGAAAAAAATACCATCTCACAATATTCAAAAATATCTCTAGACAAACGATGGACAAAATTGTAAAAGCATCAAAAAAAGTCTACGCTATCTTCAAAAGCCTAGTGGGAAATTTTATAAAATGTGAACGGCTCAGATTATCGAAAATGGATTCCAAAATTAGCTCATTTGACTGTATAACAATGGCTACTGTGTGGGGTGCACAGTAGCCAACCCCAAATCTGATTTTATAGGGTTGGATTAGATAAACTTTTTAGGCCTAGTTATAATATGGGTCAAGTTTTAAAAGAGTGTGTTTCAAGCCAATTAGCTATAAATTATATCATACAATATACTTTTGCTTAACTTTACTCTTTATAAGATAAATATTTATCTGTCGTTATGTAAAAAGTTAGTTATAATTTTTGAACTACTAGCTTTAAATAGGTTTAAAAGGCACCCAAAATTTTAAATTAATTATAGTTTTTATTTAAATATGAAAAAAAGATTTATATTAAATTCAAGTTATATTGGCCAGTCTTGAAGCTTTTATGTCTGTGGGTCATTGGTAGGATTGTAGGAATGTTTTTTTGGCTTAAAGTTTCAACAGTTGGAAGCAAGATTGTGTATGCTCTTCGGTTGGCATTAGTGTGGTAAGTGTAGGTTATAAGCTTTTGTAGAGCTAGTCTCTGAGTGTCAACAAGTGTTGGTTCAAGTTAGTGTTGGTTTCTCACCAACATTATGCTTTGTTCCCTTTTTTCTTTTTTCTTTTTCATTCTTATTGATGTAATCTCATATATAATGTATGTTTTTTTCATCAATAAAAGATTTTCTTTGCTGATCAAAATGTATGTTAATTTATAATATAATAAATTAACATGCAGTTTAATGATTGAAATAATAATTAAATTAGAGGAAAATGTATTAATTTAAATTATTTAAATTCATAATCTTAACGTTATTGTTATGTATAATTGTTGCTTAAATAAATACACGTGTTAATTTAATTCAATTATGGATGTGTATATCAATATGTACAAACATATCTTGAAGCCTTGAAGAACTTACAGTGAGTTAAGGAAGTGAGGCTACAAACTAAAGGCAGGAAAAATAAAATAAGGCATTCCAATGGAAGCTGCTTCGCCTCCAATTCGAAGATCTTTAATTGAATGAGAGATGTGTTCTGTTCTGAGGCATTTCAATGTGTTCTGTTCTGAGGATGTGTTCTGTTCTGTTAGAATGAGAGATGTGTTCTGTTCCAAGGAGTGTGTTCCAGTGGGTGTGCTGTACTGGTGTGGTTAAAGGATTCTGTTTTTCAGTTTGCTATTCGTTTGGTGTTCGATTGGTGTCTCGCCAATTGTTTGGCGTGTTCTTGGACATGATTGGACTCTTTTTTTTTTGACGCCAACGTTGTTAGTATTAGTATGTGTAGCTATGAACACTTGCATGTTTCCCTTTTTAATGTTGTGCATATACATTAATTTTCATCAATAAAATTTTCTTTTGCCGATATATATATATATATATATAAATCATATGACCTAGTTTATTTTTAATTTCAATGTATAATTCAAATTCGATTCATGATTTTACAGTTACGGTCCCAACTTGGAACCCAACCAAACCATTTGAATATATATATATATATAATTTGTTACCACACATTACTCAAGTGCCTTATCACTACCACAAAGTACCTTATTAGTACCACATATATATGCATAAGTTTCTTTAAAGTGTCATAAGTTATTAACATACATCACACTTAAAATTCGTAATCTATTTATAATTTTTGTTTTTTGATATGTAAAGTATCTTAGGCCAGTTTGCAAACATCAGATTACATCTTTATAGTTCGAACAAGCGTTTCGAAACATGTTAATTCTCTACGGTCTGTGACCCTAAGAATTTTGCTAGTAAAGGGAGTCAAGCCTAAACATTGTAGGGTGCAAACTCCCAGTTCGTAGTCCTCATCCACTAGACTAAAACCTTGGGGTTATATATATTATATATATATATATATAAGTTGATAACCACTATGACTTTTCTAAGGGCTTAGTTCGTAGGGGGAGATTATGGGTTCAACTCTTTTTGGGAAAAGTTAAATTAAGGGGTCAAACATTTGATACTTTGCAAAGGGTAGGGGAGGTTAATTTCTATAGTTACTAATTTAACAACTAACAACTGTGATAAACAAAAAAAGGGCAGCTCATTAACTTATTTAGATCAAGTTTGGCATCTACTAAATAATACAAAAAGTCAAAAAGTCACTATCCTATTTAAGTCATATCATCTTATTTAAATCACATCACCTCTCTAACACATCACATCAAACCCAACCCAAACTCAACCCATATAAGCCAATAAGTCAAAAAGTAAACTTTTTTAGAACATCCCAAACCAACCCTTAGATCACATTATCTCTTTATTTTTTTATACGACTTTTTATAATAAGTAAAAAAAAAAATTAAAAAAAATAAGCCATATCCAAAACAAGTATGACGTTCACGGATCAAAATATATGTATACATAAGTTGATAACACTATACACCTACAAATGTGCTTTTGTACCATGAAAAAACTAGTTCTAAACAATCATATAAATTATTATTATTTAAAAAATGATGACTTATTGTTTGATAGTTTAATAGATTGTGAGCAATATTTTGTAATCATGTCGTGGAAGATGACACAATTTCAAAAACCGTAATGTCAAACCAAATTGAACATGTTGTGAGAGATGACAAATTTTCAAAAATCTTATTTCCAAACCAAGTTGAACGACAGTTTGATTACAAAATTTTTATAGTTTAGTTTGATTTTAAATTTCATGAAACTGTAATTAGTGGTTTGTTCATAGATTTACTACTAAACCGGACAAAATTGAATCATATTGAACTCATGGGTTAATCCCATTTTTTATTTTGATTTTTGATAATCGGAATTGTTGGGATCATGGGATAATTTTTTATATTTTTTGGATAATTGGGTGTCCGGGTCAATTTACACGCACCTGACCAATCCCAAGGGATCAATCCCGACTCCATTTAAAATCAGAGCAAACTCTCTATATAGACTAACTTCAAAAATTTTATTAGGACTAGTGAGTATTAAACTTGAGACCCGAAACAAACACTCAGGTCCCAATTTGTATCCTCTTTGGGAAATGCTCTACTATGAGTAACCCACATGTTTAGTTTCATGCACCAACAAGACCATCTAAATGATAGGTTCATTTAGACCAAATCACAGCCCTCCATCTCATCAGTGGCCCATTTATCAGCCCCACAAAATAAAAAAGACAAATTACACTAATGGTCCCTATAATTTAGTATTTGTGTCACTTTAGTTACTGACTTTTCAATTGTGACACATTTGATCATAAATTTTAAATCTTATTCCAAATAAGGATAATTAAAGATATTATTGCTCAATTTCAAAGATAAAGTCATCAATTTAATAAAATATATACTAATTTGAAAAAAAATAAATGTCAAAAAAAAAATTAAAATTTTTTAAGAATTAATTCTACTTAAAGATAAAATTATATAAAATTGATAAATCTTTTACATATTTATTTATTTTTACCAAATTAAATTTTGTTATATGTTTGGATGATAATCATGTAATAGGCGGTTGTTTTTATTTTCATTAAATTAGTTTCTATTTTTCCGAAAATCAAATACGGCGACAACTTTGATATCATTATTGAACAAATCCATTAAATAAAAAAATTCAAAACTAAAAACATTTTATATATTAAATGTATGGATTACACATTAAAAACTAACAACCATCTATTACATAATCATCATCCAAACATGTAATAAAAATTAATTTAGTAAGATAAATAAATAAATAAATGTGTAAAAAATTTATCAATTTTGCATAATTTTATCTTTGGTGGGTAGAAATAATTTTTAAAAATTTAAAAATATTTTTTTGACATTTATTTTTGTCAAATTAGTTTATATTTTTATCAAATTGATGATTTTGCCTTTGAAATTGAACAATAGTATCTTTAATTATTCTTATTTAGAACAAAATTCAAATTATTGGTCAAATCTATATACTATATATTAAGCAAAAGGGGGTTTTTAATCCCAAGCCTTATGGGAGCTCCAATCTCCCAATCTAAATTTTCTGATTTTTTGATTTAAAAAAAAAAAAAACTTATTTAGAACAATAGTATCTTCAATTATTCTTATTTAGAACAAAATTCAAATTATTGGTCAAATCTATATACTATATATTAAGCAAAAGGGGATTTTTAACCCCAAGCCTTATGTGAGCTCCAATCTCCCAATCTAAATTTCCTGATTTTTGGATTTAAAAAAAAAAAAAAAAACTTAGCATTTATTAACTTCTCCCAACCCCCAAGTCTTACCCTCATAATAACAATTTAATGCATTAAGAACAAGTATAAAAAAAATTCTTTGAAATCCAACACATATGAATTCCTTGAAAAGTCCCAACACATATGATTATTATCACTCATAATAACACTTTAATGTATTAAGAACAAGCATAAAAAAAATTTCTTGAAAAGTCCAACACATATGATTATTATCAAAATATTAAACTTTAATATTGTATAATAAAAATAGAAGACATTTAATTCCTTAAAAAGTTCAACACATATGATTATTATCAAAATATTAAACTTTAATATAATATAAAAAAAAAAAAAGAAAAAGAAAAAGAAGACATTTAAAAAAAAAAAAAAAGACATTTAAAAATCGCAATTCACATATATAGATAATTGTAAATATATTAAGGAAAATGGGGTTTCTAAACCCCAAACCTTGTGGGAGCTCCAATCTCTCAATCTTAATTTTTAAATTTTTTGATTTAAAAAAAAAATCTCAACATTTATTGATCTGGTCAAATTCCCCTGATCAGCATTTATTAACTTTTTCCAATCCACATGTCTGCATTTATTGATTTGGTCAAAATTCCTGATTAGTATTTAAAATCCCCTCATACAAATAATTATAGATACAGCCCGTGCATAGTTACTGCAGTAGCTTTTTTAATTTCTCCTGTATACTATGGTTAATGATAAGATTGTTAAATTATTTTTATAAAAAATCTTAAAAAACATAATTTATATATTAGAAAAAATTAAAATAAATATAAATATCTATAATTATCCCGTGCATAGCACGGGTAATAGGCTAGTATTTTATAATTAAAAAGTTAATGACTAAAATGACACGAATTTCAAACTATAAAGAGGGTTAGGATGATTCGACTAAATAAAAATAAGGTTAATTTGTGCTTACGTGGTAGAATATTTAAATTATTTGATGAATTATTATCATTGTGAGGCAATCATGTGGACACGTACGCAGATTCAATGGCATTAATGGTAAGGGATAGGGAAAGGCTTGAAATTAAAATTCACAAATGTTTTTTATTTTAAATTCTAATTTATTGAGATTATCGTTGAAAATTTATGAGGCCTCCCTCTGGTTACTCATCCTTGGTGATTTTCTTTAATAATTTGTTTTATTTGTGACTTTAATATAAAACTACTACTTACATCTATTATTGAGTTTATCACATAACTCCAAAATCTTACATTAATTTGCTAACTTTCTCTACCTATGAAAGATTGTTATGCTAGCATGTTTTTTGAGTATATATGATAAGCATGTAGCTCTTGAAATGTTGGTGTTGGCAGCATGCACAAACACAAATCATCTTGTAGCTTTGTGAATTAGTATATAAACATAATGCCATTTTTTGTTCAATATTTCAGCTTGGAAGTGAGAGAGTTTTATCCTTCTTTCCCCTCTTTTGATTTTTTTCTTTTTTTTTTTTTTTTTATCAAGAAAAGAAAAGATTTATTGATGATAAAAGCAAAACATGCAAAATTACATCAACAAATCAGCGAAGTGCACAAAGCATCATAGCTATCCTCCACAATACCAACTAGGTTGGCACCGCAAAGGGAGCACAATCATTTACTAGCACTTAATCCATGATTGGTGAGAAACCAATCGAAAGGAACCAATACCAGAAAAAGAAGAGCAAAAAAATGCAATATTTGCTCAACAACAGCATCCCTGAAGTCGCCCCAAGGAAGAAATATTTGGTCAGCCAATCACACACAACAGGCAGATCAGGGCAGATCACACACCAAAGCCAATCACACTCTAGAATCAACCACAACAACAGAGGCTTTAACAGATCACAGAACAGAACATATGCATAACACAAGCAGCAGACATGATGAGTAACTAGAATGAATTCCCCTAAATCTGCATTAACTTCAGATTTAATTCCATTATATACACACCATAATAAATTCCATCTTAATTTATCTAACAGACCCTCAAGAGATAAAAAACAGTCACCAACTTCCTCTCCTCTTTTGATGATGATGATCACAACATGAAACTTAAAACCATTGCATTCAATACTCATTTCACTTAACAACTCATATTAAAATTTCAATGACACAAATCTATCTCTCTCTTAACAGTGAATCTAGACACCCAAAAATATGTTGTCTAACAAATATGGAATGACAAACAACGAAATGTTAAAATATTAATAGAACTTATAATAAAATAAAATAAAAATTGTTTAATGAAATTGCATGCATTAATGTATTGGCTTACGTACCAAGTGTGAAGTGTCCCAAATTCGATAGCTAGATAGTCACACTTCCTAATTGATTCTGCGTCTGCTAGCTTGACACCAACATGCATGCATTACGCACCAATTGTACTCCTGGCTTTATAGTGAAGTGGCGTAAAGTATTCAGTCTCTCAAAAAAAATTTCACTTCAAATCTTTATTCAAAGGCAATCTAAAGTGTATAACTTTAATCCTATATTAAAGTTTAGAACAAAGCAGGGGCGACCCCACTCATGGGGTGATGGGCACCGTACGAAGAGCCTTATTTATCTATAAATAGAGACTTACGTATAGGTCTTAATAGGTATACTTATTTTCTGACAAGTTCTATGATAATTAACGACATTCTCTTCAAATACTATTAAAAGAAATCATTAATTGTTAATTTTCAACGATAGTTTAAAAATTTTGTCACAAAAAATGTCACTAATTATAAGTTTTAGTAACAGTTTTAGTAACAATTTAAAAAATTTGTTACAAAATTTTTTTACTAATTTTTAAATTTTAACGACAGTTTAAAAAATTCGTCACAAAAAAACGTTACTAATTGTAAGTTTTAGAGATAGTTTATAAAAATCGTGACAAAAAAAAGTTACTAATTTTTAATTTTTAACGACATATGTAAAAAAATCATCATAAAATATTATTTTTAGTAACAATTTTATTAAGATTTATTTTCAATAAGACTTAATGATAACTATTAGGAACTATTAATAGTTTATCCAAAAAAACTAAAAGATTTCAACAATTAGAAATCAAAATTCATTAAGAACCTAGTTTTTTTCCATTATTTCTCTTTTTTCAACACTCAAATCAAGTAAGAGATCAACGATTAAATGGTTTAGGGCAGGCACGGATGATAGGACCAGTCTATATAAAAGAACTTGTATATCAATGGTTTATGGCAGGACACTATATATATATAAGATATATTTGACACTATTGATAATAAAATTAGGGTTTTTTTTATTGATAAATCATATCTAGAGATGTTCTATCCCAATATCCCAATAAGTCCACAAAAAAAAAATTATAACCTAATTAGTCCCATATATTTATATTTTTATTCCATGAGTTCCTTTTTTCCCGATTTATATTTTTTATTGGACTATTATACCCTTTTGTCTATATGTTAATATATATTATATACAAAATAATATACATGTTTCCCTCTGTTTTTGTTGTGGTAGGATTTTGTTCCTATACGAGAGAAGACGACGACACATAATTCGTAGTAGTATTTCATTGCGATACGGTTTCATTCCTGTAGAAGAGAAGATGATGATTCAGAGTTTATGCCTTACAAACTTGTTTAGTAGATTGACTAAAACCCACATTCAACTGGATTGAATCAAAGGGAAAGATGAAATGGATTTGAATATTTATTCTTCGAAGGTGGGTTTAATTTGATTTGGATTGGTGGAATGGAAAAATTACATGGGTTGTTAATGATAGTGATATGATGAAGCTGAAGATGTGGGTGATAATTTTTTGTTTTCAGAGAGATTGAGTTTTTTTTTTTGGATTTATAGTTCTATTGCTGCCATTATTTTTGGTTTTTCTGTCAATCAATGTGAATGTTCACATTTCATATTGTTTGGAAATTTAAGAAATGAGTGTTAGAATTGTGAAGAATGAGGTTTCTGTTACAGTAATGTAGCTTTCTTTATAAAGAGATGAGGAGTGTTTGGTTTGATTTGGATTGCTGTAATGGTGGAATTGTAAGAGGTGTTAATATTAGTGATAATGATGAAGATGGAGACGAAAATTATGAAGATACGGAGGAGAATTTGTGTGATGGTTTTTTTATTTTTTGAGAGATTGAGATTTTTGAATTTATGATTATGTTATTGTCATTGATTTTCATTTTTTGTTATTGAATTTCAATGTAGCAATGAATTTTTTGAGATTGGTAACGCGTCTTATATAAAAATAATGTAAATGTTCATATTATTAATCCGTGTTAATATTCATATTAATTTGAATTGAAAATTTGTCATTGTGTTATCAATTGATATTAATATTATTCACACACCAATATAATATTGAATGGTAAATACAATGTGAATATTTACATCTGTAATCAACTATAATAAACATAGAATATAATGTGATTGAAAATGAGCCTCAACATAATTACGATGTGGACATTCACACCAACTTCAACATAAGAGATCAGATATGGATGTTGGAAAGTTTGAGATTTTATGGGTTTTTTTGTTTCTGGATTTCTGGTTTTTTGTACTAGAATTTTGTCATATGTATTGTCAATTAATGTAAATATTTACACTTTTATATAATATTGAATGGTGTATATGTTTTTATTGTGTCCATTACCATTATACAATATTGATGATATGAATATTCAAGGACCATTTTGTTTAAGACACAAACATGATGTGAATATTCACAATGCAATAAATAAATGTGAAGATTCACATTAATTATAATATGTTTGTTCATGGGTTGTACACCTAATTAATGTATAATGTGAATATTAACATTTGTAGTCAACCACAGTTTGATGTGAATATTCACAATGCAATAAATAGACGTGAAGATTCACGTTTATTCCAATATGATCATAGATCTAATTAATATATAATGTGAATATTAACATCTGTAGTCAACCACAATAAACATAAGACATAATTTGAACATTCACATTTATTGAACATAAATTAAGATGTAAACATTCACACAAACTTCAACATAAGAAAACAAATGTGAATGTTCATAGTCTATATTGTTTAACACATGCAACACATCAACACCAAATATACCATCAAAACACATAGGTATATGAGAAGTATATCATTGATTTATATATATGTTGTCAAGTGTTTTCAACTACAAGTTATCAAAGTTAAAAAAAAAAAAAAAAAAAAAAAACTAGCACTGTATTCTGGTATAGCTAGTGAATGGTGAACAACCCCAACTATCGAACGACGAAGTTTGCCTCAAGTAGTCCAGTTGAAAATCCGATTGATAATTGACATGTCGCATGTCGATATGGGTGTTACTCTCTAAAGGCATGCTCTCTTTTTTGATAGATACTTCTCTCTCTTTCTCTTTGTGCAAAATTTAGATGCAACATCTGTTACATAGGCATGCACAAATAGTGAGTGTTTATATGAACATGAAATTTGATTTTAATAGAATTGGTAGGGTAGGCATGCACATTGACATTAGCACATCATTAGTCAGTGTGGATATTCACATTCAATGATATTCATATAAGCAAAAGCAACAAAGTACTATTTAGGTAACAAACATAATAATGTGAACATTCATATCATTAGAGATGTGAATATTTATATTACTGCTAGGGTACAAATAGGAGTGAGACAACACCAATATATGTTGATTTTTCATATTGACACAAACAAAATTTCACAACATAAAGGAAACAACACATGTGAAATGGCTAGCCTTAGGATGTGAATGTTCACATTGATTGTTATTCAATAACAGTTAATCAACAAACAACACAAACATTAATTGTTACTCACATTACTGCTAGGGTACAAATATGAGTGAGATAGCACCAATATATGTTGATTTTTCATATTGACACGAACAAAATTTCATAACATAACGGAAACAACACATGTGAAATGGCTAATCTCAGAATGTGAATGTTCACATTGATTGTTACACAAACATTTGAGACTACGAAATTGAGAATAAAGTAGATAATCAAAAAACAACACAACAAACAACATAATGTAAATTTATAAAATGGCTAGCCTCAGAATGTGAATGTTCACATTGATTGTTACTCAATAACAAGACAAACAATAAGATGTTATTATTTACAACATGCCTACAAGAATTCACATTGAACTAAAACAACGTTGACAACCATCCAAAATTAAGATTGTAATTATTTGATCACCATGAATAACCAACAACACCAACAAGTCCGACATTGACATAAGGAGGGAGATACAACATACACCATAATGTAAATTTATAAAATGGCTACCCTCAGAATGTGAATGTTCACATTGATTGTTACCCAATAATAAGAGAAACAATAAGATGTTATTATTTACAACATGCCTACAAGAATTCACATTGAACTAAAATAGGGTTGGCAACCATAAAAAATTGGGCATCAACACCAACAAAAACAACAATCACAGAAAAATTGGATAAATAATAACAATAATATGAACAACATATGCGAAAGTTCACATTGAACCAAATAATCATTTGATGATTATACAAACAAAAGAGGAAAAAATATGGTGGCTCACTCTGTTTTCTTGGAAAGAAATAAATGGTCAAAATGGATGATTCACATCAACACCAACAAAAACAACAATCACAGAAAAATTGAAAAAACAACAACAATAATATGAACAATACATGTGAAAGTTCACATTGAACCAAATAATCATTCGATGATTATGCAAACAAAAGAAGAAAAAATATGGTGGCTTACTCTGTTTTCTGGAAAGAAATAAATGGTCAAAATGAGTGATTCACATCAACACCAACAAAAATAACAATCATAGAAAAATTGGAAAAACAACAACAATAATATGAACAATACATGCGAAAGTTCACATTGAACCAAATAATCATTCGATGATTATACAAATAAAAGAGGAAAAAATATGGGCGTTCACTCTGCTTTCTAGAAAGAGAAAATGGTTAAAAATGGGTGATTCACATCAACACCAACAAAATCAACAATTACAGAAAAATTGAAAAAACAACAATAATAATATAAACAACACATGTGAAAGTTTATATTGAATCAAATATTCATTTGATGATTATACAAACAAAAGAGGAAAAAATATGGGCGCTTACATTTGGTCCACATCTAGTCGGTCGATGTAAACTTTCACAGAGTTGATTTTTCACTTCGAAGTAGGGTTTCAATCGCCGACAACGACGTGACAATGGTGGGATGCAGAGATGATGAGAACCGCGATGGAGGATTCAAACAATGAGACGATGAGAACTGGTATGGAAATGAAGGTTTTCTGAAAGCCTTGCCGTATATTTTGTGATTTGCTCATATGTTTTTGTGCTGTGACGTTTTGAATGGAAATAAATGCTCAAAAATGTGTAGGGGTGTTTTGGACAAATTGCTAGGTATGGGACTTATTGGAATAGTCAAAAACGTTTTAGACTATATGGAACAAAACACTTAGAAAAGGGATTGATCAAAAAAGCTCTCATAAAATTATCATGAAATAATTAAAAAAAAATAATACATCGTCAAATACGATAGTAAAAATTTATGTATATTTTTTTGTTAAGATGATAAAATTTTATTAGAAATTTATTTTACTTGAATGTGTAGAAGTTCAAATGTTAATAAGCTTAAATTTATTTTTAAAATTTTATAAAGTTTAAATTTTTTGAATGATCTCATCTATAATTTTTTTTAGAATCGCTACTAGAACAATATAGAGATCTATATACTTTAACCATATTGTTAGTAGGGGTGTAATTTTGGCCCGTGGCCTGAGGTGGGCCCGGCCCGTTTAGGCCCGAGCCCAAGCCCAACCCGATGCCTTGGGCCTGGGCCTGGGCCATCGTTTTGAAGCCCAGCCCGGTCCATTAGCCCTCCCAAAAGCCCGACCCGAGGCCCGACCTGCGCCGGCCCACCCGATGCCCAGTGTTTTTTTTAATGGAAAATAATAAAATTTTGGTGAAAAAATAAAAAAAAATTGTTTAGGCCTGCCCAAGCCCAAGTCTAAGCCCAAGCCCAAGGGCCCCGCCCACTAGCCCGCCCAAAGTCTGAATACCCCTGGGCCTAGTTTTCTGGCCCGTGGCCCGGCCCAATCCGATTTTTTGGCGGGAGCATGCAAGGCCCTGCCAAAATTACACCCCTAATTGTGAGCTTAGAATAAAACATTTTTACTTTTGTGAAGGCATTTTTGTTTCTTTCGATTCTGTCTTTTCAAGAAGTTCCAATCTTGTCTCCCACATATTTTGCTACAAGTCATAGAGAAATCTGTAATAGTCCACTACCAAGAAGCTTGTTGGTGTTTCTTGGGTTTATTGTTAGGCTTTTTTCCCCTCTATTTCGTGTTCATCTCCCTTTTGCTTTGGTTTCTCACCATTCTTTGATTAGTGTCAACATATGATTGGATTTATTTTTTTAGTGTCAACCTATTTACGATCGATTAGTTTGGTTATGATATTGTTTTTTACACTAGCCTTCTCTTTATTGGTGTATATTGTATGAAATTGAGTCTTAACCATACGTAAAAATATTAAACAAAGATGGGAAACATGTCAGACTTACAACAAAGCAAATAGACCCAAGTACACCTAATGTGATCGTCAATAAAAGTCACATAATAGCGATGACTCGAAAAAGAAGAAACAGGAGAGGGACCCCAAATATCAAAATGAATAATGTCAAAAGCACTAGGGGCACGTGTCATATGAGGTATATAACTAGTGCGAACATGTTTAGACAACTCACAAATAACACAATAAAACTTAGAATCCTAATAAGTTTTATTTAATAAAGAGAAAAGTTAACGTAAATATTGAAAATTGACATGACCCATACAAGCATGCCATAACTTTAAAGTTTGAATTGAAAAAACACAAAATATAGAAGCAAGCAAAACAGACACCTAAAAATTAGCTAAAGTAGAAGAAGAATGCTGGCCCAGTGGATCCCCAAAGTAGTGTAGCCCATCATGCTCATATCCCTTGCCAAAAATCCTGTTCGAACTCAAATCCTGTAAAAGACAAGAGGAGGTTTAAAACATTGGGGCCCGATTTCCAAGAAAGTCAATGCATGTGCTAGAAAGTCAACGCACGTGCGGGAAGCTATTCTCTCCAAATTCTGTATTTTTGCTCATTTTATGCTTCGACTATGTACAACCTGATTGACATTAAATACACATAAAATATATAGTTTGACAAGCAAATAAATTTAAAAGATCCTAATTAACAGCCTCAATATTGTACAATTCGGCCTTAATCAATATATATATCAAATTCTGTGAAGATAGAATTCTCACTTACACTCTGACTTGCAATGTTTTCAAGCCCAGATTGGACCGGCCGGTTGGACCTGTTGAACCGGGAACCGGGTCTTGTTCCGGTCCGGTCAACTCCCTAAACCCGAGATGGGAGCAAAATCGGGAAAAACCGGTGACCCGGACCGGGTCAAGAGGGTCGGACCAGCCTGTTTTTTCCAGATTTTTTTTTCTTTATTTCTTTCTTATATATATATATATATATATATATTTCAAAATTTTGACTAAAAATTCTTATTTTAAGAGTCTCCTCTCATAAGGAAGAGTCTCATTGAAAACTTGAGAAAATTATGAAAGTCTATTCCTATTTATAGGAAAAGATTTTTCAAAGAGAACCTACAAAATTTTATGTGGGATTCAATCAAATTATTTGAAACATATTAACTGGAGGGAGGGTTGAAAATTTGGTTCCTCTATTTTATTTTTTTATTTGTTGATTGGTAAATAAAACAACTTTATTAATAGAAAATTAAAGTACAAAACATGAGATAATAAATGATACATTGATAAAATGGTGAGTGCAAAAAACATCATAACCAAGCTAAACGATTCCAACTTGATTGGCACTGAATAAGAAATCCCAATCATATACTAGCACAATACCAAAAGTTGGTGAGAGACCAGCAAAAAAACTCCACCCCAACCATTACTAGCTATGCAACAACACACAATACAAATAACAATACCAAACATTCATTAACAGAGGTAATCAAACCTACATCCAAACCCATCCAGCATCCAATCAACTAAGCACAACACACATCTGCTAGTGAACAATGGCTCACAAAACTTCCACTATTACAAAACCTACAAATAATGAAGAAGAGAAGCAGAGACAGAGAGCATCCTCTATTGATCCCCCCGAACAACAACAAATGAGCTCACTTCATATGTGCCTAGTGATTTTGATATACTTGCAAACATTATCGCATTCGCTGTCTTGAGGCCAAATTTGGTAGCTAGCTTGAATGCCACTAAAAACTAGAGCTAATAATGCACCCAATAAAGCAAGAAAGCTCCATGGGCTCTTAAAGTATCTGTGGTTGAACTAAGCAATAAAAGCCTTCCCTCTATTATCATAGTGACTTTGAATCTCCTTTTTCACACTTGCGTAGGCAGAAGGGTGTGCCACCAAATCTTTGCCTATCTTATTGAAGAGAGTAGCTACTTCAACATCACTACCAAGACAATTTTGTAATATATGACCCGATCTCAACTCCTTAACATCATTTGGATTGCCAAAAAGTGAATCAAGAAAACAGATGTGAGAGGTTACCCAGAGATTGTTTGGGGTATCTCCACACATTTAATAGGCTATTAAGTTCAAGAACTTTGCTTCAGTTGAGTCATCAACTGTTATTGTGGGAAGTTCAAGCCTCCCAAAGTTACAAAATGAACTAAAGTTAATATCCGTCAAGTAACTACTCTTCTTGTTCTTCTTAACATGGATCCCTACATCAATGAGCTCCTCAACATTGTGAAAAGTGTATCGATTTGATACACAAAGTTCAACATGTTTGCAACCTACAAGTCATTTGTACAGAACATCTAGAAAATGCAAGGGACATAGCTCTTCAACATTCTTGCCTACATTTGGTGCCATAATGCTATCGGTGATGAACATATCAGTCATTTTTATTGTGTAACCTTTTGCATATATTCTTTCGTCATTAATAAGTTCCTTGAGGACAAGGAAGGGAAGTTGATTCTCTAGCAAGAACAAGTCATATCGTATAAAGGCTACTAGGGCTGCAAACGAACCGAGCCGTTCATGAACAAGCTCGAGTTCGGCTCGTTAAGGCTCGTTCGAACTCGGCTCGATTAATAAACGAGCCGAGCTCGAGCTTAAATTTTAAGCTCGAGCTTAAATTTTAAGCTCGTTTAACAAACGAGCCGAGTCCGAACTCAATAATACTCGGCTCGATAGGCTCGCGAGCTTACAATATATATATTTATATTTATATAATATATATTAGATATAAATAAATATATAAATATAAATATAAATATAATTAATAAAATATTAAACTTTTTTTTTTATTATATGTGTCCATTCTTTCAATTATATGTGTCCATATATACATATATATATATATATTGCAACTTCAACTTTGAAATTACTTGCTTCAGCTGGAGTGGAATCAATGGGCCACCACGTGGGACTTTTATAGGCATTCACCTTTGAGCACACTTTTATCATGGACCGATGTGGGATTGTTTTGCGTAATTTCTCACAGCAACAAAACGGCATCGTTTTGTTGTAGCATGTTTCTAACAATTTGTCCCACATCGTTTACACAATGATGTTCAAAGGCAAAGTGATATCTATTTATATCATGTGTAGTAGGCTGGCTTGTTGTCTTGCTTCAAGTGTTCCATGAGTTTCACTTGGCTAACGAGCCATCACGAGCCGAGCTCGAGTTAGGCAACTTTTATGCGAGCCGAGCTCGAGCTGGCATATTTGAGCTCGCTTCGAGCTCGAGCCGAGCTCGAACATCATTAAAATAATTCGAGCCGAGCCCGAACAATGATAAACTCGACTCGGCTCGGCTCGGCTCGATTACACCCCTAAAGGCTACATTGTGGTTTTTTATTTCAACCTTATGTTCTTTTCGCTCTGTGACATAGTTAATGAGATACACAATAAAGCAACCATCCACGAGCATCATCCTTACGAATTCATCGTCATTATATTCATCTGTAGATTTCTCTTCATAGCAATCTCTCAATTGCTTGACCTTCTGGAAAAGCCGTTCATATAAGTCTTCAAGCAACTGTTGGTCATCTGAGACTAGCTTATTTGTGATTCTACGCTTGAGCTCTTGCATTCGTTGAAGCTTGAGGTTGTTATGATCATGGTGATATGGACCAACGGAAACCACCCTTGGTGCATAGTTATTCTGATAATTCTTAGTCTTTCGAAGCATTTGTGGAACCCTTTGGATGCATAATGGTTTTGGATTTTGAAATTGGCTTGCTTAATTCACATCGGTAGACTAAATTAGCAACCAAATCAAGGTAAACAATAATACATGTACATATATATATATATATATGATGATAAATGTGGAGAAAATGTTACTAACACGAAACTTAAGAAAAAAATTCATTGTTTTGGGTATTAATCCTACCTTGGCATTTTTTTCACACTTATTGTATTACTATGTAAACTCATCATTCAATTGATTTTGTTTTTTTTTAGAAATAATTGCATGGTTCGTAATCAAATTGATGAAAATATTAATTAATAAAGATAAATTATACTAGTAGTCATTATATTTTGCCTCTTGTGTCATTTTAATCCCCACACTTTTAATTGACTTAATTTGACTTTAAATTTTAAATTATTGTTCAAAATTGTGAAATTAAATAAATAGATTTATAAAGAAAATAAATTATATACCAAGAACATATGCTAATAATTACAATTAAATTTCAACAGAAATACACAAAACAATAAGAGGGTAAAGAGACGAAACCGAAGCCTGCACGGAAGCAGTTTCCTTAAAACAGATTTCGCCGCCTCACGGGTCGAGTGCTTGAGGAAACCCGGCGTCTGTCTCCCAAGATACGACGGTCAAAACCAACTACGGCAGAAGCACTATCTGTCTAGCTTAGCGAACAAAACAATGGCAGCACTCTCTCACAATAGGAACTATCTAGCAAACTAACTTGTAAAATGGAAGTAAAAATTTCTATATTGAAACTTGATAGGAGGGTCTCAATTTATACATGTATAGGGGAGAGAGGAAAAACCTCCAGTCTTTAAGGCTAGTCATTAAAACACCAAGCATCTATAGCCCCTTTCCACAAAATGAAAAGTATGGATGCCCAAAGGATTTACACCCTTTAGCCAAGAAAAAAGATTTAAATACTCTTTAAAATCCTATTCATGAATCTAATATTATGAAGCAATTTCTTGACAATTTCTTATTCAAAACCCAATGGTTTTTGACTCACTTGGACCCAACACAAAAAATTGGTTAGGACCCACTTTAATATTTAATTAAAGTCACCACACTTTAATATTAAATTAAAGTCCCCAAAAATCATTTTTTCCAACATAAATTTGTGTCAATTTGGTCCTATTGATAATACCGTTAGGGGTTTTGACAAAAAATAATCATTGAGTTTGGTCAAGGTTAACTCATTGAGTTGTACAAGTTTATAATTTTGTCCCTAAAATGATGACACATACCACTTATTTTGCACATTTTTCATAAGAAAATGCTATTAGTTGCTATTAATTGGACCAAATTAAGACAAAATTATAAATTTAATGTCAAAATTGAGCTAATTTAAATTACAGGGATCAAAATGACACAAGGGTCAAAATATAGGGACTACCAGTATAATTTGTCCTATTAATAATTTAAAAATTAAAATTTAACGAAGCTAAAATTAAATTATTATTGAATCAGGACCTTGGTCATATATATCTATCAAAGGAAAAAGAAATCACAGCTGATAAGGTATAAAAAAAAGATAAACTTTTTACATTCAAATTATAGGGATGTGCACAAAAATCGTAAATCGGTCTGGTCCAAATCAAATCATACAGGTTGGAATGATTTCTCAATACATGGTTCGGTTCTGGATTTTGAAATAGGCGAATCTTACTTCACGGTGAATCCAATTGGAACTGGACCTTTAGATTATATATATATATATATTTTTTTTTTGATTAGCAAATGTCAGTTGTTAGATCTTAGATTAGTACATTTTTAAATGGGAGTTAACCTATATAAATTGTTATCGAATGTAAATAGAAAAAGTATTTTATTAGGATCAAGAGTGTGTTTGGCATGTGCTAACATAGCATATACAATTTTAGCATATTATCTTATTTGAGTCACATTACCTATCTACTACATTACTTTAATCCCAACCCACATTTCATATTTTTTTGTAAAAAGTCAAAAAGTATACTAATCTAACATTTTCTAAATAACCCCTAAATATATATGTATATATATAAATTATAACTCTAAACTATTTAAGTACATTTCTGTATAGTGACAGAGCTAGATTTTAAAAATATATATATATACATATATGTAAACAATTTTTAGGTAGTAAATAATATTTTGTGATCATATTGTAAATAATCATAATATTTTTAAAATCCGTGGTTCCAAACCGAACTAAACCATGGTTTAGTGGTTCAGTTTGGATTGCTTTCAAATTTTCATAAATTGGTTTGGTTTCAAATTTTATGGAATTGTAGATAATAGATTGGTCTTAGTTTACAGCTAAATCGAATCAATCTAACCCATGCTCACCTCTAGAAATTAGAATAATTAGGTAGAATTATTACTTAAATATGACCATTTCCATGGGAGATTTGTATTCCTAGCAATTTAGGCTTCAACTGTACTAAAAAAAATAATAATAATTTAAAAATATTTATTTTTATAGATATTAATATTATAATAACTAATTAATTTTATATTTTAAAAAGTCGCTTACCATTAGTATAGCAAAATTATTTCTAAAACAAAGAACAAAACATAACTAAGCAATTTAAGGTGAATTATTTATAATAGTATATATTAATTTGAAACATGTTGATAAATTGTTTTTACGTTCTATTATAAAATAAGAAACATGATGACACATACCACTTATTTTGCACATTTTTCATAAGAAAATGCTATTAGTTGCTATTAATTGGACCAAATTAAGACAAAATTATAAATTTAATGTCAAAATTGAGCTAATTTAAATTACAGGAATCAAAATGACACAAGGGTCAAAATATAGGGACTACCAGTATAATTTGTCCTATTAATAATTTAAAAATTAAAATTTAACGAAGCTAAAATTAAATTATTATTGAATCAGGACCTTGGTCATATATATCTATCAAAGGAAAAAGAAATCACAGCTGATAAGGTATAAAAAAAAGATAAACTTTTTACATTCAAATTATAGGGATGTGCACAAAAATCGTAAATCGGTCTGGTCCAAATCAAATCATACAGGTTGGAATGATTTCTCAATACATGGTTGGGTTCTGGATTTTGAAATAGGCGAATCGTACTTTACGGTGAATCCAATTGGAACTGGACCTTTAGATTATATATATATGTATATATATATTTTTGATTAGCAAAAGTCAATTGTTAGATGTTAAATTAGTACATTTTTAAATGGGAGTTAACCTATATAAATTGTTACCGAATGTAAATAGAAAAAGTATTTTATTAGGATCAAGAGTGTGTTTGGCATGTGCTGACATAGCACATGCTATTTTAGCATATTATTTTATTTGAGTCACATCACTTATCTACCACATTACTTTAACCTCAACCCACATTTTACATTTTTTTCGTAAAAAGTCAAAAAGTATACTAATCTAGTATTTTTCAAACAACCCCTAAGTATATATGTCTATATATAAATTATAACTCTAAACTATTTAAGTACATTTCTGTATAGTGATAGAACTAGATTTTAAAAAAATATATATATATATACATATATGTAAACAATTTTTAGGTAATAAATAATATTTTGTGATCATATTGTAAATAATCATAATATTTTTAAAATCCGTGGTTCCAAACTGAACTAAACCATGGTTTAGTGGTTCAGTTTGGATTGCTTTCAAGATTTTTATGAATTGATTTGGTTCCAAATTTTATGAAACTGTAGATAATAGATTGGTCTTAATTTACAGCTAAATCGAATCAATCTAGCCCATGCTCACCTCTAGAAATTAGAATAATTAGGTAGAATTATTACTTAAATATGACCATTTCCATGGGAGATTTGTATTCCTAGCAATTTAGGCTTCAACTGTACTAAAAAAAAAAATAATAATTAAAAATATTTATTTTTATAGATATTAATATTATAATAACTAATTAATTTTATATTTTAAAAAGTCGCTTACCATTAGTATAGCAAAATTATTTCTAAAACAAAGAACAAAACATAACTAAGCAATTTAAGGTGAATTATTTATAATAGTATATATTAATTTGAAACATGTTGATAAATTGTTTTTACGTTCTATTATAAAATTAAAAATCTTAAACCTTAAATTTGACCATATGTTAGTCCAAAAAAAAATGTAATTAAAAAAACACTTTTATGCATTTTGGCTATATCTCTGTATTTTTATAAAATGAAATGGACATTTTTATGCATTTTAATTTGTTACTGTATTTTATCGTAATTATTTTAGTTTTTATCTTTCATAAATGTTATTCTTATTTTCTTTTTCTAATATTTAAATTTTAAGAGAAAAACTTGAAAAAGTTAATTTATAAATCTAATGACCAATTGAGAGAGGAGAAAGGAAATAAAATTTAGAAGTACCAAAAATAAAATTTAAATATTAACAAGAAAATTAAGAATTATCTATATGTACTGGCAATGGCCATGCACAAGAAGGGATCAAAGAAATGTTATTAATATAATTATGTTTATTAATTATTTGTAGAATTATTATATGTGTATATCTATTTTATATGTATAAGCAGTGCTTGAGGACGGATGACTTGTTTTTTGACCTGTTTTTACCGTAATTGCACTCCAACCTCTTTTTGGAAAAATCAACTTTCATAAAGGTATTCTTTTTGGGTAATTCTATTTACACATAGTACAAATTTTCAGCATACGCCACAAATAGTTTTTGGATGTAAATATCAGAACAAAAGTCAAATGATTGTGTGGGTGTTAATTTTTGACTACACAACCAAATAGGGAAACTCAGCTAGCAAGCACTAGCAGAATAGATTAAGTCCGAACGACCAGTCATAGAAAGATAAGAATCCGGTGGTAGTTCGTCCACTTGAGGACGATCAAGTCAGTAAAATATCTCTCAAAGATAACCAATAGTGTTTAACTCACTAGACAGAACATAAAAAAACGACTCACGGGTGTGCCTTTCTTTTATAGTCAGCACTAACTTAATCCCTGTAGAAGCCTAGCTTCAATGGACTTAGGCTCAATGCCTATCCTAAACCCCTAGTTAGATAGAGATAAACTTCCTAAGAGCTTTATCCATATCTAGACTGAGGTCCTCCTCCATTCTAGGACTCTTGTCTCTTATCCGCTCATCTCAGATTCTGATATCTTCGCAATAACCTCGGCCTAGCTGAGATCATTTCGCCATATGACCAAGCCACGTGGCACTCCAGCTGACACGTCGATGTCACCTCGTCCACATGCTACCATTCACAAAATATGTTCCCACAACTGCCCCATAGGTTCTATCACCTCAGCAACCTGAGATGATAGAACCTACATTACTAGTTCATTTACTACGTTGACTGAAATTCATTCTTTCCTTCGACCGAGATCATGATTTGTCGGCTTCAAGTACCCAGTACTTAACTGTCTATTTTTATCAAGGATCAAGAACCAAGAACCAAGTTCTTGTGCATCTTAACTGAGATAGTTCATCTAACCGAAGTTTTTGCTTCATTAAATCAAGAACTCCAAAAGTTTAATCTGTGCTTGAGCTATCACGCACGGTTTTTCCAACCGTTTCTGTTATGCATCATTTTCTCATTAGTTCGTACCAGACATGTGCCATCAGGTCTTGTCGTTTCTGCGCACACCGCCTAACAGACACGTCGTCCAAGGCGTATTCATTTCCTTTTTCCGTCTTTTCGAGTTTCAACAAAACTCTCTCTCTCTCTCTCTCTCTTTCTCTCTCTTCGTCTCTTCACTTTTGAGTATTCAATTTGCCTTGCAACTTTCTCTCTATAACGCTTCTCTCCCAAATCCTCTATTTTCGTGGTTCGAAGCTCCTGCAACTACTTTAATCATCTCCTCCGGCAAGCACTCCGTCATCTGGTTTCGATTATTCACACCATCTAACTCCAGCGACCCTCATCCGAGTGTTTGTTTCCTCAATAAGTGTAACAACCCTCGTACTGATTACCGTTAAACCACTGAATTAGCTACTGATTATTGCTAAACTGGACTGATAATGACTGATAACTGGGTTAACTGAAGTACTGAATGGATTGATTGAGATCGAACTGAAATTGAATAAGTTTATCTGTTATATTGCATTTCTATCTGTTTAATGATTTGATTATCTATTTGAAATTATATGTTTGAACTGCTAATTGAAGGCCTTATCGGCGGCCGAACGAAGAACCGTTTAGTGTTTTGTAATCAGTGTAATTTTTATGATTTAATGGTATATTTATCTGAAAATTGGTTAGGAATGACTAAATCAGATTTACACAGCTCAATGGACACTAGTTATTTACTATATTGGCTTCCGCCAGGCCTTGTACTTTGTTTTACTGTATCGTTCAGAGGCCTGGTAATCTCGGATTCTTGGCGATTCTTGCTAAACCCATGGGGCCGGGTTTGGGTCGTGACAGAGTGGTATCAGAGCGATACTTACCACGAGTTATACCGCACACACGTGTCCAAATGAGCTATAGGGTGTCCTAGAAAAGCGATTAGGGCATCTCATGAACTTGAAAAGTGTGTGCTTATGACTGACTGATTATATGTTAAAGTGTTAAACTGTTTAATTGTACAATTGCTTATAATGATAACTGTTATAACTGATTATAGCGAAATGGATAATGCAAATGAACCTGAGTCATCATCCTCTGAGGCCAGAATGGCCAGACTTGAACAAATGATGGGACTGATAATGGAAAGACTAGATCAACAACCGAACCAACAGCCCCCACCTCCTCCTCCTCCGGTGCAACCGGAACAAAATATACAGAATGTGAATGCTAATGAGGTGGACATTATAGCACTGACCCATAAGTTCAGCAAGATGAAACCGCCGTCCTTTCAGGGAGGCTTAGAACCGTTAAAGGCTGAAGCTTGGGTTCTTGAGACTGAGAAGTTGTTTGAAATGTTTCCGTGCTCCGAGGCAAACAAAGTATTGTTAGCTACCTTCACCCTTCAGGAAGAAGCCAGAAGGTGGTGGATGTTGACCCGTGAGGCGAATACTATTGTGACTTGGACTCAGTTCAAGGAGTCCTTCTTTGAAAAGTATTTTCCCCAGTGCATCAGAGACAGAAAAGTGACTGAGTTTGAACAGCTGAGACAGGGCAATATGTCTGTTGCCGAGTATGAGAAGAAATTCACTGAATTTGCCAGGTATGCACCACATATGGTGGATACCGAATAAATGTTTTAAAAATGCCAACTTTTGTGGGTGTTCTTGACCGGGCATTGATGGCCGAGACAAATATTGCAGCAGTGAAACAATCTGAAACACCAACAACTGAGTGGCAAGGAAAAAGGCAGGGTTTCAAGTTTAAGAAAGGCAAGCATAACCCAGCAACCAAGAAACAGAATACGGGGTCGACGACTAGCCCCAGCCAAGGGAGTGGATTTACTCCACCCTGCTCCGTATGTGGCAACAAGCATAAAGGGGTTTGCTACCAGATTTCTAGAGCTTGTTTCAGGTGTGGCAAGGTGGGCCACAGAATTAAAGACTGTCCCTCTACCCCGCCAAATTAAGAAAGTAGCACCGAGCGCAAAGAAAGATCAAATGTAGCACAAAACCGAACCCCAAAGCTACGGAAAGAGCACATGAGGTAGGGCAGTGTTCGCCCTAGTACGGAGACGTTCAAAATCTGAGCTGTTGTGTCGTATCCTCTCTATCTGTGCTCAAAATGCTTATGTATTGATTGATTCAGGGTCTACACATTCTTATGTGTCGCATGCTTTTTCGCGTAAATTGAATAGACCCTTAGAACCCATGAACTATCTCGCTAGTCAGATTATCATCACTGGGGGATCCATGACATGTGCATATATGTATCCTGCTTGTGAGATTATTGTTGGGGATATGCATCTGTTTATTGATTTACTACCATTGAACATAGATCATTTCGATGTAATATTGGGGATGGATTGGTTACAAAAATATCATGCTACTATCGACTGTGTGACCAAGCAAGTTGTTTTCCGTCCACCGAGTTTGCCTGAATTTGTGTTCAATAGGAGTGGAGTAGTACCTCCTCCATATCTGATTTCTTCTGTAAAGGCTGTTAAACTAATTAGAAAGGGGTGTAAAGGGTATCTGTGTTCTGTATTGACTGTACCTGCTAATGATAATGTTAAAACTGATGTGAATTGTATTTCTATAGTCAGAGAATTCCCAGATGTATTTCGGATGATTTGCAGGATTTGATTGACAGGGAAATTGAATTTATTGTGGATGTGGTTCCGGGTACACAGCCGATATCTAAAGCTCCTTACAGAATGGCTCCAACTGAACTGAAAGAATTGAAAGTACAATTGTAGGAACTGTTAGACAAGAAGTTTATCAGGCCTAGTACTTCACCATGGGGTGCACCTGTTTTGTTTGTAAAGAAGAAAGATGGTTCACGAGATCGTGTATTGATTACATGAATCGAACAAGGTAATCAGAAGAATAAATATCCACTACCGCGTATTGATGATTTATTTGACCAGTTACAGGGTGCACAAGTGTTTTCCAAGATTGATCTTAGATCAGGGTATCACCAACTGAAAGTCAAACCGGAAGACATTGATAAAACTGCCTTTAGAACGAGGTATGGCCATTATGAATTTTTAGTTATGCCGTCGAGTTCTGAATGCCCCCGCCGCATTTATGGACCTCATGAATGAATTTTTAAACCATACCTTGATGATTTTATTGTGGGATTCATAGATGACATACTGATCTATTCTAAGACTGTAGAAGAACATGAACATCATCTCGAGGCTTGCCCGCAAACCTTAAGAGAATGTAAACAGACGCTAAATTGTCTAAGTGTGAATTTTGGCTTGACCATGTTATGTTTTTGGGACATGTTGTTAGCAAAGATGGAATTTCTGATCCGCATGAAAATTGAAGTCAGAGTAAACTGGCCTAGACCAACCAATGTAACTGAAGTCCGAAGCTTTTTGGGATTGGCTGGATATTACAGAAGATTTGTCAAAGATTTCTCCAAAATTGCCTTACCACTGACTCAGTTGACACAGAAAGGGATATCATTTGACTGGACTGACCAGAGAGAATTAGCATTTCAGGAGTTGAAAACTAGACTTGTGACTGCACCGATTCTGACTCTACCTTCAGGTACGGATGGTTACACTGTATTTAGTGATGCTTCTCATAAGGGTTTGGGATGTGTTTTAATGCAGAATGTGAGAGTTATTGCTTATGCTTCCAGACAGTTGAGACCACATGAAAAGAACTACCCGACCCATGACTTAGAACTTGCTGCAGTGGTTTTTGCACTGAAAATTTGGCGTCACTATTTGTATGGAGCAACATGTGAAGTGTACACTGACCACAAGAGCCTGAAATACTTTTTCACTCAGAAAGAACTGAATATGAGACAGCGGAGATGGCTAGAACTGATTAAAGATTATGACCTGCAGATATTGTACCATCCGGGAAAAGCCAATACCGTTGCCGATGCTTTGAGCCGAAAATCGATTGGGAACTTAGCCTGTTTGCTGACTGGACAGAAGGAGTTGCTTTGTGACCTTGAAAAGTCTGAGATTGAAATTGTTTTAAAAGAACAAGGTGGAACCTTAGCTGCTATTTCTGCTCAACCAGCATTGATTGAAGAGATCAAAGAAAAACAACAATTGGATGATTTCTTGAAAAAGATTATTGAAGAAAGAGATTCAAAACCGAGACCGGGATTCAAATTTGACAACAATGTACTGAAATTTCAAGAAAGACTGTGTGTACCAAATGACACTGAATTGAAAAGGAGAGTTCTGCAAGAAGGCCACAGTTCGAAGTTGTCTATTCACCCAGGGAATACGAAAATGTATCAAGATCTCAAAGCAAATTTCGTGGCGAGAATGAAGAAGAAATTGCCGACTTTGTGTCTAAATGTCTTCATTGCCAGTCAAAGTCAACATCAACGACTGCGAGCTTATCGCAACCCTTACCCATACCAGAGTGGAAATGGGAGCACATCACGATGGATTTTATCGTTGGATTACCTCGCTCCAGGAAAGGTATGGACTCTATTTGGGTTATTGTTGATAGATTGACTAAATCTGCACACTTCCTACCTGTCAAGACAATTTATAATGTAAACAAATTAGCTGTTATCTATATTGACGAAATTGTGAGATTGCATGGAGTACCTGTATCTATTGTTTCTGACAGGGATTCGAAGTTTACATCGAGGTTCTGGCAGAGCCTACAGACCGCATTGGGTACTAAATTGAGGCTGAGTAGTGCCTTTCATCCTCAGACAGATGGCCAATCAGAAAGGATTATCCAAACTTTAGAGGATCTACTGAGAATGTGTGTCCTGGATTTTCAGGGAAATTGGGAAAGTCATTTGCCGTTGGCTGAATTCGCCTACAACAACAGCTACCATTCGAGTATTGGAATGGCGTCTTTCGAGGCATTGTACGGCAGAAAGTGTAGATCTCCAATCTGGCGAAGTTGGAGATGGGCCATTGCTTGGGCGAAATTGTTTATGAACGAAAAGGTAAATCGATACAACAGAGACCTAAGCGCAGTAGTAAAAGTTATGCAGATGTCAGAAGACGGGATAGAGAATATGAAGTGGGTGATCACGTGTTTGTGAAAGTGACACCAATGAAAGGCCAGACTCGTTTTGGAGTCAAAGGCAAGTTAGCGCCGAGATATGTCGGACCGTATCAGATTATTGAGAAAATCAATCCGGTGGCGTATCAAGTTGCGCTCCCTCCTGAAATGGAGCATATGCATAACGTCTTCTACATTTCGATGTTGAGAGACTACCTTCGGGATCCTTTTCATGTGATTGAGCCTACCCGTATCGTGTTGAGTGATGACTACACTTACGAGGAACGGCCTATACAGATTGTGAACAGACGGATCAAGAAATTGAGAAACAAAGAGATCCCGCTAGTGAAAGTTGATTGGCAGAACCATGGTGGTGTGTATGCCACTTGGGAAAGGGAAGATGGCATGGCTAGGCGATATCCTGATTTGTTCCCGCTGAACCCTGTTTTCTTCTAGACTGAAGGTAACTTGAGTTTAGAGGACTAAACTCTTTATAAGGAGGGGAGACTGTAACAACCCTTGTACTGATTACCGTTAAACCACTGAATTAGCTACTGATTATTGCTAAACTGGACTGATAATGACTGATATCTGGGTTAACTGAAGTACTGAATGGATTGATTGAGATCGAACTGAAATTGAATAAGTTTATCTGTTATATTGCATTTCTATCTGTTTAATGATTTGATTATCTGTTTGAAATTATATGTTTGAACTGCTAATTGAAGGCCTTATCGGCGGCCGAACGAAGAACCGTTTAGTGTTTTGTAATCAGTGTAATTTTTATGATTTAATGGTATATTTATCTGAAAATTGGTTAGGAATGACTAAATCAGATTTACACAGCTCAATGGACACTAGTTATTTACTGTATTGGCTTCCGCCAGGCCATGTACTGCTTTTTCAGATATCGCTACAGAGGCCTTGGTAATCTCGGATTCTTGGCGATTCTGATGCTAAACCCATAGGGCCGGGTTTGGGTCGTGACAATAAGCCACTGATTTCCTCATTTTTCAATCTTTCATTATTCCTTTGATTTGTTTTGAATTTGTTACCTATTTACATGTTGTTTGCTGCCATTGCAAATTAGTTTTTTGTTCTTGAATCCTTGCTTGTGCTTTGAATTTCATCATTTGGGTGTCAAATATGCTTGTTTTCGACTTTGTGTCTTTAATCTTCTTATTAGCTTTCCTACTCAATGAGTATCGGGACTTCAAATTCGGACACCACCCATTAAAACACCCTTTGTTTGCTTTAACTTCATCATCAAGGAATTTCTTGACCTCTTCAGCGAATTCATCGACAGTTATCAACCACCGGTCAACATCAAGTCCAATAATTTCTCTGTTTCGTTTTGCTGCATCAACTAATAGTTGTGTTCCAACCCTTTTATCATCTAGATTTTGGACTTGCTTTTTGAGGTTTTTATGTTGTATTTGGTTGAGAGATTTGAGGTGGGATTTAGAAAAAGAAATGAAAAAAATAGGTGAAATGTGCATTAAATATGGTTATATTTCATCTAGTTTCACACACATTTTCCCTTTCCCTTTTCAAATCTCTCCTCAAATCCCTCAACCAAATACAACGTTAATGTTTGTTTCATAGAAAAACAAATACCCAAATTGGCGCCCAACTGGGGCAACCAGATATTCTCCAATTTTTATCACAATGGAAACAACAAAGTTCAAAACCATTCTTTCTCTCTCTCTCTCTCTGGAATTTTTGTGGATAGTGCAATGCAAAATGTAGAACTTAGAATAGAACAAATAGGTTTTCTACAACAATCATTGAAATGGAAATTAAGGAAAGTGAGATTTGTAAAACAGAATAGAACAAAACACAGACAAAAGAGAAATTCATGCAGTATTTTGGAGGGGTATGAAGATGGGAATACCTTGGCAAAACCAAAAGGCCATGTATACTGAATTGAAGGCTATCAAAGCTGAGAATTATCTTGCCATTTCCCCCCTCTTTTTTTATAAGCTAGTTTGAACACAAAAGGCTTACCATTATTTAACCAGAGACGTGCCTGTTTGGGAAGTGGGTTTGGAGGTTTTTTTTGGCTAAAATAGTCACACAAAAAAAAAAAAAAAAAAGGTTTTTCAGTCCAATAAGACCAAAACATCACATTCAACTTATAATCATTACATTTTTTCTCTCACAAAAAAGTCAAAAAAGCCAAAAGTTCTTCCCAAACTAAGGTTTTTAGCCATAGGCTAAAATAGTTAAAGAAGTCAAAAAGTCAAAAAGCCAACTCACTTCTCAAACCAAACTTAAGAAGTATTATGTTAGTTGTTTTACCGAGAGACTAAGAACTATTATTTTAGCTCTTAAATTATTGAGAGACATTATTTTATTTTTAAATCTATGAATGATTTTTTTAAACTATTAATGTATTTTACTTTGTCCTTTCTGTTAGGGGATTCAATCCATATATTTTTGTAGTTTATGAAATCTATATGTCCGCTTTTATAATTTAAAAACATAAAATAATACTTCTCAATAATTTAAAAAATTTATTTTTATAGTTTAAGAGTCAAAATTTTCCACCTCAATAATTTAGAAAAAATTTTGTGTAACCGAAAGGCTTGTGATTGAAGTCCTACGGTCTGTTCGGATGTAAGGTCGCGAAAAAAAAAAAAAAAAAAAAAAAAAAAAAAAAAACTCTATTTTAGTAGATAATATTAGTATTATGAAAATTATATTAGTAAAGTGTTTGGGGTTTATTTTGTTAGTGAATTTTTTATTGATTTGTCTTTGTTTTTAGTTAATATTTTTTTTAAAAAAAAATTTCAAAATAGGTTAGGCTTTTGGGTTTTATTCAATTAGACGGATTGAAAAAATATTTTTTTTGAAAAATATTTGAAAAACATCTTAAAAAGAAAAAAAAAAAACCTTTTAGATTGGGTAAATTATAAATACACCCATAAAATTTGATTAAAATACGAATCGCCCCTTGTGATTTTGCAAATTACTTTCCACCCCTTGAGATTTTTAATTTCATAACAAATCGCCCATTTTATTAATAAATCATCAAGTCAATTAATAGTTTTTAATGATATTAAAAATATGTTTCAATTAATAATTTAAATAACTTTATTATTGTATAAGAGAGCAATTATGAATTTCAATTTTTTAGTTAATTGTGTTAAATAAAAAATTCTAATAAGGGAGTATTTGTAATTTTTCCGACCACAGAGAATAATCTGTATTTTAAGCAAATTTCAGGGGATGTACCCGACAAATGAAACTTATAAAATAAAAGAGTTCTATTTCTCACTTATTTTTTTTATTTTATTTATAAGTTGTCAATATTCTCACCCATTATATAAATCAAATATGAAAAGATAACTTTTTCTTTTCATTTGTTATTATTTCTCACCAAATCACTACTTCCAAACAAAGTGAGCTCATTGGTGTAGCTGTACTGTCAATCGAATTTGAGTGATTTTATTTTTTATTTTTTTCTGGTTTTTATTAATTTGATAATATAAATATAATTAATTTATTTATTTTTTCAATCCATTTCTTTTTACTATAATGATGTATCTAAAAATTCACAAAATAAATACTTTAAATTATTGAAGTGAGATTTGTAGTAAGTCTCACAATTCCAATTGCATGATCCAATCCAATTTTTTTAGCTCAATAAGCATTTGATGTTTATCAATAAACTTGAACTTGAAACCCATCTTAAAAAATTGTAAAAATACATTCGCTTGAATTTTTCTCAATTTCTAAAGTCCAATTCAATTGAAAATAGAGATTCGTGCTATATTTTAGTTTTTATTTGATTGTATAATATTACAATAAGATTTAATGAATTACAATCATTATGAAAAAAATAAAATATAACATATAAATTGTACAAAAAGCTATCAAAATGGGAGATAAATATTCCAATAAATACGCGAGAAATAAGACCTACACTCAAGTGAGGAGATTTAAATCACTAATCTCTTAATGAGGTGTTGGAATTCTGACCAATCAAACTAATTTTGTTGATTGAATTATACTGTAATTGAGTTTGAGGAGTCAAACTACATTTTGTGATTGGTTAAAATTGTGGGTCTTCCATTCTAAATAAGATCTATCACATTTTAAATGAGATCTATCAATAGTGTTTGAATAATGCTATATATACCAATTAGTATACTAATTGATGATGTGACATAATTTAAGAAAATTTTGTTATTTATAATTTGTATAATGAGTAGAGTCAATAATAATGTCATAACTATTATTGTTACATTAGTTAGTACACTAAGGCCATGTTTGTTTGGGTGGACATGAGCTTGGGATTGGACTAATAGTCTAATAAAATTATTAATCCGATGTTTGGTTAAACAATTAAAGTACGGATTAATTATTTTAAATTTGACTATTAGTTAAGATAGGATACATAATCCAACGAATCCGTAGTCCTAGGACTATTAGTCATGGAAATGTTAATCCAGTCCGCTCAAACAAACATGACCTAATTGGTATATGTAGTACGACCAATGGTGTTTTAACAAATTACAAAATATGTTCACTTTCCAAAAAAAAATAGAACATATATATATGTATATTCATATATTACAAAGTGATACAGTAGTGTATTACAAAAAATAAATAGAAGTTTTAAGTTATACTGATCACGTTAAAGTTGTTTTTATTGTAGAGATAATATTAAAAAAATTGAAATTTTATTTATTTTTTATATGTTTCTGTACAATTTCTTTTTGGATAGTATTAATCACCGTTCAATGGGCATTGGCGAAGGATTAATTTTTTTAAAAAAATTAATACATATATTTATATATTTTCATGCATTTTTATATTTTTTTTTTCACATAGTTAACATGTAGGATGCATGGTCCAATAAAAAAGCTTAGAAACACAAAAAAATTTCAAACATAAAATATACAGATGTGACACATATGTTCACATGTGTATTCTGTGTTAGGCCTAGGGTCCAATTATTAAGGGGTGGTTTGGGATATTTTTTGATTTTTTATAAAATATAAGTTGGGTATGTGTTGCATTTAAAGTAATATGATAAAGAGATTATATAATTTAAATAAAATGATGTAATTTAAATAAAATAATAAATTTCTGACTTTTTAATTTTTTTAGTGTACCCCCAAACCAAGCCTAAGTTATCTGATGCTTCATACGTTACAAAGAATCCTGAGAGAGACGGTTATTGTCATTTTTCACAATTTCAAAAGCTGACCATTTCTGAATCTTGATGGATCTTTTTTTTTTTTTTTTATATATAGATAGTGTACTTTTCAAAACCACCTAATTTCTAGAAGCCAAAAAAATATATTACCAAAAAAAAAAAGAAAAAAAAAAAGAGGAGATATGAAAAGGAAGTGGCATAGAATTCATGTGCCCATATGGGTGAGACTAGCTTTCTTTGTGGGGGAGCATGTGAATCTATTCTAATGATCATAAAGGACGTGGCATGGACAAGTGCTTTTGTCTTCTTCTTCTATTGGCGGACAAAGAAAGTTGTAAATCTTCCTTTCCACCCACAAAAAAAAGTTCATACACACATTATTTATGGTAAATTATTCATAGATCTTAATAATTAAATTTAATTTTTATCAAATTTTTTTAAAAATAAATTTTAATAAAATTATTTTTAAATATAATTTTTTTATAATAATTTTTTATATATGTCGTTAAAAATTGATAATTAATAATTTTTTTTGTCACGATTTTTATAAATTATAGTTAAAATTTACAATTAGTGACTTTTTTGTGATAAAATTTTTAAATTGTTGTTAAAAGTTGAGAATTATTGACTTTTTTGTGATGATTTTTTTAAACTGTCACTAAAATTTATAATTAGTGACATTTTTGTGTCAAAATTTTAAACTGTTATTGAAAATTAATAATTAGTGACATTTTTGTAATAATATTTAATGAAAAATATCATTAATTATCATAAGATCTATTAGATAATGAATTAGACTCACACGTAAATTCTCCTATTATGTATTTATTTGTTTTTCTTTAGACTAAGCAAGCGTTAATCTAGTATATAATTATGATATTTGGTTAACATATAATCGTAACTGGATTATATGGTACATAACACTGTGAGCCCACTTTAGGCCAAGCCAATTACTAAGTTATTTATTTTATAGGGTGTGTTAAATAGATTATTTATATAAAAAAATTATACAAATTAGATATCAATAACTATTTTATTGGATCACATTTGTCTTATAAAAATATAATAGTTTATTTTCAAAATCATATTAACTGTCTATTTTAAAAATAAATAAATATGCCCCAATCATATGGCTATTAAAATCTTATCAATTTAATTTTTGGTATGAAAAATCTACTTAACAAGATCTATAAAATAATGATTTAGATCATTGAATTGAGCTTACAATCTCCTTTAAGTAGACCCCCATTTCATTTAACTATTATAGAAGGAAATCTTGTCCATTTCATATACTTTTAACAATGGTAGTATCTTAAACCAGTCACAACGAACATGTAGAACTCACTCTAATTTTAGTTCAAAATTGGCAAAAAAATTGTTTGTATAAAACTATTTTCTAACATGTAGTTATTAAACTGATTAAAACTTAACATACAAAATTGAGTTCTACTTTTACTTGTGTATACACTTCAATGCATACATTAGATATACTTTTAGATTAGCTTCAAAATGTTAGCTTCAGTTCGCCATTAGATTAGAGGGTGCCATTGGACTGTGGTGGGCTCTGATCTAGGGACATATTAATGATACAACCCATTCAATGTATACAGCCTGCCATATATATCATCATTGTAAAAAATCATGTTAATCGGATATCAATAGATATTTCATCAAATCACATTCTTGTCAATGATAATTATGATTTTCAAAATAAATTGTGATAGAAATGTGATATAATCAAGTAATTATCGATATCTAATCAATATAATTTTTTATAAAAATTATGTACTCGACTTGCTCTATACATTAAATAGTTGAATGAATGAGATGAGTATGAATTAGAGCCCACCACTGCCCAACAATACCCTTCAGTCCGATGGCGGACTAAAGAGGTGCCAAACCCATAGCTAAAATAACTAATTAAAAAATATATTTTTTAACAAGTAATTTTTCTTATATATTATTTAATAATATTATTTATTTTAATTAATCATCACTTTTTAAATATGGCCTTGTTTGGCAAAGGCTAAAATAGCCAATTTTAGGCTAAAATTCACAAAAAGACAAAATAGACTAAAATAGTCAATAAGATAAAATGTCACATAAAATCCATAATCATTTCATTTTTCTCTCACAAACATCACATCTAATAACAAAAAAATGCAATTTTCTTTTCAAATATAAAAATTTTAGCCTACTAAAATAGTCAAAAACTAAAATAATCTACTAAAAAATAGTCAACTTCTCAAACAAGGCCACTGTAGCACTTCACTAGAAATGCTGTAAATACTAAGGCTCCGTTTGGTAGAGCTTTGTAATTATGATTTGAGAATATGAGTTGTATTTTGAGTTTGTTTGTTTTAGAATTATGATTTGAGTGTAGAAAATTTGTTTGGTTATGGTTTTTGAATAAAGTGTTGAATTGAGTGTGGAATTGAGTTTTGAATTGAGTGTAGAATTGAGTTTTGAAAGTATGATTTGACATGTGAAGTAAGAAAATTTGTTTGGTTATGAGTTTTGAAAAGAGTTTTCAAAACTTAATTCAAATTGTTATAACTCATAACAAAACACATTACTTTCACATTATTGAAAATTTTGATCAACACTCATAACCAAACTCTTTTTAAAATTCAATTAAAAAAATTTATTATTAACAGAAAATAACATGAATCAATTTTTAATTGAAAATACTACAAAGGAAATAATTTTTTTCAAAATAAATATTCAAAAATTTAAATCATAAATATTTAAATAATTTAAATAATCTAAAAATTTAATAAGTAAAAAATTAAAATAAATATTCAAAAAATTTAAATCGTAAAAATTTAAATAATTTAAATATTCAAAAATTAAAATAATTTAAATTTTTAATATTTTAAATTTAAAAACAATCAGACACTCAAATCCTAACCAAACATATAAAACAAAACTCAATTAAAAATTATTTTTAAAACTCATAACCAAACACATAACTCAAATTCCATACTACTTTCACAACTCTACACTCAAATCAGAACCAAATACATAACAAAAAATTAAAATATTTAAAAATATTTTTATAAAATAGAGTTTGAATTTATTTTTATAAAATATTTTAAAATTTAAAAAATTAAAATTGTAATATTTAAAAATTAAAATATTTAAAAATATTCAAAAAATTAAAAAATAAAAAAAATAAAAAATCATAAATCTTAACAAAATTAAAATATTTTCAGAATATTGATTTGAATGGAGTTTTAAAAAGAGTTTTGAATTATGTGTTTGGTTATGAGTTTTGAAAAATAATGATTATGTTTTGAAATGAGTTTTGAGAAATAAGTGTGAATTGTGATTTGAAAACCCTAAACAAACACAACACTCAAAAGTGAGTGTTGAACTAGATTTTGAAAACTCTGCTAAACGGAGGCTAAAACTTTCTCTAGTCAATTCCACCCTATATTTCTCTGAGGAAAAAAATTTCTCTCAATAGAAAAACAACTGATCAAGTCCTATCCTACTTTCATTTCTTTTACAAAGTAACCAAACATAATGCTTCACTTTAGTTTCTTTTATAAAGTAGAAATCACCAGTCTATCTTTCCAGCTACTTTTCCTTGTGATATATAAAGATATCAATCAAATTTCAATGAACTTTCATTTTTTTAAACAGCAAAGGTGGGATTCCAAAAAAAAAATTGTCAAAAAATTTAACTTGAATTATATTATGTGGTGAAGACATAATTTCGGTAGAAAAATTTACATTTAAAATGAATTCCCACCGCAAATAATTTTTTTGAATATTTTTAAAAATAAACTTTTAATTGGCTAAACTATGACACATTTACACTTTATTCCATTGAATTTTAAAACTCAATAGTTAACCATGTCAAAATAATATGTTATTACAATTAATATTTCCGTTAGAGATTTACATGAAATTAGGTTATTTATTGATTTTTTAAAATAATAATATCTTTATCTAGCAATTTCATTTGAATTTTGTCTCTTATATCATAGTGATAAAATGAAAACGGGATCATTAGATAAGAACATTATTATTTTAAAATTTTAATAAATGTGTGATTTTGTATAAATCATTAACATAATTCTAATAGAAAAAGTTAACAATAATAAGATAATATTCTAAATAGTTAAGTGTTGAGTTCTAAAATTTATGAGAATAAAATAAAAACGATTTTATTTTCCTTTTAGGCAAGCAATGGAAAATTGCATTGGAAGTTATTAATCTCTGTCATTTTGAACTTTTTTTGCTTTAAAATTGAAGAGAAGTTAGTATAATGAGTAATGTTGTCTTACCAATCCCTCCCATCCCACATATCCCAATCATATCGACACCACCATCTGTTAGTGCCTCCATGACTTTGTTCATAATCGATCTCCTAGATTAAAAACCCTTAAAACCTCCTGTAGATGTAGATGATAATCCTACCAAAGGTGCAAGGTAGGACACTCTGGAGGAATTTCCTTCTCCACATACCCCTACCACAACTTTCATCTTCTTATTACCTTAACTACTCAATTACTATCGGGACTTCAAATTTGGACAACACCCATTAAAACCCATCCACTTGAATTATACTCAATTTCTATTGTCCAATTCAATTGAAAATAGTGAGTCGTACTACACAATTTTTCAATTTTTGTTATTTGATCATATATAATATTACAATGAAATTTAATGGACGGAAATTGAATGCAACATACAAATGATCAAAGAAGCTATCGACGGGATCAACTCCCCTCTATATTTCATCTCTCCATACTTCTCTATACCCTTTTTATGAGTTTTAATTCGGATCTGCACTGATAATCTGAGCTATCTATCTCATAAGCCTAGCAATGAAGGTCATCCATGTAAAAAATTAACTTTATCGGACAACTAGAAACATGGGAACAATCGCATTTTGTTTTATTAAATGAATGATAAATATAATTAAATTTAAACTATCTATTTTATAAAAAATGCGGTTGTTCCCGTGTTTATAATTGTTTGATGAAGTTAATTTTTTGTGTGGATGACTTTCATTGTGAGACCTACGAGGCCGATCCAAAAAATAAAAAATTGTGAGACCTACGAGATAGATGATTTAGATCATCAATGTGGATCTGAATTGAAACCCATAAAAAGGGTATAGAAAAGTATGGGAAGAAAATGTATGGATGAGAGCTTATTGTGCTACCGAAATGGTAGACAAAAATTCCAATAAATACATGAGAAATAGGACCCACACTCAGGTGATGAGATTTAAATCACTAATCTTCTAATGAAATGCTAGAGTTCTAACCAATCAAACTAATTCCATTGATTACTATAATTGAGGAGTCAAAATACATTTTGTGATTAGTTAAAATTGTGGATCTTCCACTTTAAATAAGATATATCACATTTTAAATGAGATCTATCAATAGTATTTTAACAAATTACAAAATATGTTCAATTTCCAAAAAAAATAGAACATAATCATATATATTACAAAGTGATACAGTAGTTGAAAGACTTCTTTTCAAGGTCATGCTAATCACAGCTAAAGTTGTTTTTGATGTAGAGATAATATTTTTTTTAAATTTTTTTTGAAATTTTAAGGGCAAATTACATGTACCCCTCAAGACTTAGCTAAATTACATATACCTCTTGAGGTTTAGAAAATTATAAATTGCCCCCCGAGTATTACATTTGCATAACAAATTAGGGGGCAATTTGTGATGCAAATATAAATCTTAGGAGGCAATTTGTTATGTAAATATAAACCTCAGGGGGCAGAATGTAATTTCTCAAACCTCAAGAGGGAATCTGTATTTTAGTCAAACCTTGAGGGGGTATTGGTAATTTGCCCAAATTTTAATTATTTTTTTATATGTTTCTATACAATTTCTTTTTGGGTGGTACTAATCACCATTCAACGGGCATTGGTGAAGGATTAATTTTTTTTAAAAAAAATAATTTAATACATATTTTATATATTTTCATGCATTTTTATATTTTTTTCACATATTTAATATGGAGGATGCAGGTCCAATGGAAAAGATTAGAAACACATAAAATTCCAAACATTGAATAGACAGATGTGACACATATATTTGCATGTATTCTGTATTTGGGTCCAATTAATGAAACTGTGAGCCCACTTTAGGCCCAGCCAATGACCTAAGTTATTTATTTTATATGGTGTGTTAAATAGATTATTTATACAAAAAAATTACATGAATTATATATCAGTAACCACTTTATTGAATCACATTTGTCTTGTAAAAATGTAACATTTATCTTCAAAATTATATTGACGGTCTATTTTAAAAATAAATAAATATGCTCAAATCATGTGGCTATTAATATCTTATCAATTTAATTTTGATATGAATAATTTACTTAACAAGCTCTATAAAATAAACGATTTAGATTATTGAGCTGAACTTACAATCTCTTTTTAAGTAGACCCATTTCATTTAATGTATTATAGAAGGAAATCTTGTCAATTTTATAACTTTTAACAAAGGTAGTACCTTAAACCCATCACAACGAACATGTAGAACTCACTATAATTTTAGTTCAAAATTGGCAAAAAAATTGTTTGTATAAAACCATTTTCTAACATATAGTTATTAAATTGATTAAAACTTAACATACAAAATTGAGTTCTACTTTTACTTCCGTATACATTTTAATGCATACATTGGATATACTCTTAGATCATCTTTAAAGTATTAGCTAAAGGATCTGGGTCCTCTTTAGTTTGCCATTGGAGTAGAGGGTGTTGTTGGGCCATGGTGGCAATGTGTAGAGCCCGCCAAGTATATTATTCTTGCAAAAAAATGACGATAATCTGATATTAATAGACATTTTAGCAAATCACATTCCCATCAACAGCAAATATGATTTTCTAAATAAATTGTGATACAAATACGATTTAATCAAGTGGTTTTCGATATCCGATTAATATAATTTTTTGTAAAGATTATGTACTCGACGGACTTTACACATTAAATGATTTGAATTATTGAGATAACCTTGGATAAGAGCCCCCCACTTCCTAACAACACCCTCTAGTTTGATGGCGGACTATAGCTGAAGTAACTAGTTAAAAAATGTATTTTTTTAACAAGTAATTTTTCATATATATTATTTATTTTAATTAATCACTTTTTAAATATTGTAGCACTCCACTAGAAATGTAAATACTTTTTCATATATACTATTTCTCTCTAGTCAATTCCACCCCATATTTCTGTGAAGAAAAAAAGCTTCCTATCTTACTTTCATTTCTTTTATAAAGTGACCAAACATAATGCTTCACTTTAGTTTCTTTTATAAAGCAGAAATGATCGGTCCATCTTTTATCAATCAAATTTCAATACACTTTCATCTTTTAAACAGCAAAGGTAACCTCAAGTCAAGTGGTTGAATGGTAAAATCTGAAGGATAAAATTCACAAGTTTTGAGTTCGAGTCACCTCTTGGGGCCACTGGAAGTTTGCCCGGTCGTTAACTTCAGGGCCCTCAGGATTAGTCTTGACTTTCCTAAAAATCAGCGGGTTGAAAATACCTGAGTTATCAAAAAAAAAAAAAAAAAAAAAACAACAAAGGTAGGATTCCACCACCGGGAGTGCTGGCTTGGTGGTAAAGAAACTCCTAATCAGGAGAAGGTTTTGGGGTGTGTCTGCGAATGTATTGTATTCCTGCCATATAATAGTCTGGGACGCTTGTTGTTGCAGTGTAGTTGGCACTTACTAGTGCCCTGGTGAGAGATTCCTCCCTATGAGTTAAGTTAAATTTAGCTGACAATTAGTTACCCAGGGGTTAGGGCTTGCGGAAGCAATGATGCCCCCAAGGGAGAAAAAAAAAAAAATTGAAATAAAAAAGGTAGAATTCCAAAAGAAATTGTCAAAAAATTTAACTCGAATTATAATATGTGTGGTGAAGATTTAATTTTAGTATAAAAAACTTACATTTAAAATGAAGGAAAATTTACCCATAAGTCCTGGTTTTTGAAACGTTGAACCATTTAGTCCTAAAAATTTTCTTATACTCCATTTAGTCCCATTTTTACATCAACATGATGTAAATGATCTGATGTTTCATTCTATAATTTCAAAATTTATTGAAATCTGATGAACATTAGATGTTTTTCATCCTATATTTTCAAACATTATTGAAATTTGATAAACATTAGATATTTGAAATCTAATGTTTGTAACATGACTATGATGTTATTAACATTGTATCTGATGTTATTAACATTGTAATGGGACCTTTCAGTCTATAAGAAAACTTTTAGGACTAAACAGTGCATAAGTTATTAATTTGGGATTTATTGGTGCATCCCCCTAAAATGAATTCCCAGCACAAATAATTTTTTTGAACATTTTTTAAAATAAACTTTTGAGTAGCTAAACTATGAGTCATTTACACTTTGCTCTATTGAATAAAATTCAATACAATTAATATTTCCGTTAGAATTCTATTAGGAATTTACACAAAATTAGGTTATTCATTTATTTTTTAAAACAATAATATCCTTATATGGTAATTTCATTTGCATTTTGTCTCATATATCATAGTGGTAAAATACAAATGAGATCACTAGATAAAAATATTATTAGTTAAATTTTTTAATAAATGTGTGATTTTGTATAAATTATGAACAGAATTCTAATAGAAAATATTAACAATAATAAGATAATATTTAAAAATAGATAAGTGTTGAGTTTTGAAATTTATGACAATAAAATACAAACCACTTTGCTTGGTTTGGATTTTCTAAAAACACTTTCAGAAAATTCTATTTTCATATTTTTCGCATTTTTTTTTGTTTTTACTTAATTTTTTTAATATTTTAAACAAATTTTTTAATTTCTAGACACACATGACATAAATACACTTAAAAAGTATAATTTTTGTGAAAAAAATCTTTAAAAAATTCACTAATACAAAAAAAAAAGAAAATGAAAATTCAGTATATTTTTCGTATTTTTATGTATTTATTAATTTTTTAAAATATTTTTTTCACAAATATTTTACTTTTTAGATATATCTAAGTAAGATGCATCTAAAAAAGTAAAAAAAAAAGCTTAAAATTTTAAAAATATTTACTAAAAAAAAAAAAACTCAATTTTCAAAAAGCTCAATTCAAAAAACTGAAATCAAATACACTGAATGCTTTTATTTTCTATTTAGGCTAGCAATGGGAAATTGCATTGGAAATCTCTGTCATTTTGGACTTTTTTGCTTTAAAATTGAAGAGAAGTCAGTATAATGTGTAATGTTAGAGATTCATATATTTATATTTATAAATTTATCTACAATGATATAGTATGTGAGTTGAATCCATCATCATTAAATATGTAATAAATTAAAAATTGACACATACCTTAATATATCAGTGTAAATAAAATTATGAATACTTTTTGAGTTCTCACACATTTTCCTCAGTTTTAACATTTGCTGGAAACACTTTCTATCTCTCATTTGGAGGAATATCATGAGTTGTCAGGAGATGGATGGATGGTGTATGGATCGCGAATTTATTTCGAATAAAATTGTATAGTTAAGATTGAAGTTATATAACATTGGATTTATGTGTAAATTAAATTTGAACTATAAAATGATAATTATGAATAATTAAGTCCGAATTTATAATATTATTGTTCAAAAAATTGTCTCTGCTCAAATCAATTAATTGCTAGTTTGATCATTTCTACTTTATAAGAGGCTACTTTAATTTTGGATAAATTATACTAACTTCTCTTGAATTGAAAAAAAAAAAAATATAACAAATTTTATAATTTTGGCATAATTATATTGGACTCCTCTAAGATTTTATATTTAACAATTTTTTCATCAATAATTTATTAGTCATATAAATGAAAAATGATATCATATATTTTACACTGAAATATACATGTTTTTCCTCATTGATCATTGTAATGAATTTTAACTTTCATTTTATTAGAAGGGAGATCAGTATAATTATATCGAAAATATAAAGTTATTTGTATTTTCTCTATACATCAAGTGAGCTCAGTGTAATCAACCCATTAAAAAAATATGTATTGCCAACAGAGATTAACCAAGGCGTTTGGTGTAATAGTGTGTGTATAGACATATATATATATATATATACATATTTTAAGGCAAGTGAAAGTATATTGATGAACCAATGACAAGTACAGATCAAAGGTTTCATCCAGAAACTGAAGGGAGAAATATAAAAGTTTGAGATAACAAACAAAGCATGAATCAACCAATGAGCAAGCACTGAAAATAAAAAAAATAAAATAAAAATAAACACTAATAAGACGTGTTAAAGGGAAAATTCTATTTTCACACACTTAGTTATCTCAGTGCGCATACTTAATGAAATATTATTTTAATGACAATTATATCATAAATTCAAATGATCATAATGAACATCTACCAACACTTACAATATTATATGAAAATATTCTTTGTACACATCTTTTAAAAATAAAAAAATTTAAGTGTAGACCTTTTGACTTAAAAAAACAAAACCTTAGGTGCCGTTTGGTAACACTTACGTTTTCAGTTTTCTGTTTATATTTACAAAAATTAAAAAAACTCAAATAAAAACTTGTTTGGTAAAATTTTTGATTTATAAATCAGTAGTCTGAGTTTATAAATTTGGACAAAAAATGAAAACACAAAAAATGTGTTTCCATTTTGAGTTTTTTTTTTTTTTTTTTACCCAACACTAGCCACCACCCGCCATCATTTTCCACCACCGTCTTCCACCACCACCACCCACCACCACAAACCACTCACCTGCCACCACCCGCCACCGCCACCCACCAGCCACCACCCACTCGCCACGCACTCGCCACCACCACCCACCCCTTGCCACCACAACCACCACCATCCACCACCCACTTGCATCCACACCACACACCACCCCACCCCCTTGCTACCACACCACTCACCACCCACCACCACCACCACCCACCACCACACCACACTGCCCACCACCACCACCACCACTACCCACCACCACCACCACCACCACCACCACCACCGCCACCCATCTACCCACCCACCCACCCACCACCACCACCATCCGTCACCCACCCGCCACCCACCACCACCCACCGCCATCCGCCACCCACCACCACCACCACGCCACCCATCGCCACTACCACCCATCACCGGCCACCACCATACCACCACCCATTCACCACCACCCGTCACCGTCACCTACCCACCCACCACCCATCATCTGCCACCCACCTGCCACCACCACCCACCACCTGCCACTACCACCCACTCACGCCATCCACCACCCACCATAGTCACCCACCCATCCACCATCACCACTACCACCACCACCACCCGCCACCACCACCACCCTCCATCCGCCACCCACTTGCCGCCACCACCACCCACTCGCTACCACCTGCCACCGTCACCTACCCACCCACTACCACTACCCACCCGCCACCACCCACCACCACTAGCTACCGCCACCACCACCCACTGCCACCTCCGCCACCGGCTACCCACTTGCCACCACTACCCACCCGCCACCACCACCCACCACCCACTACCCACCACCCACCGTCACCACTTTCCACCACCGTCTTCCGCCGCCATTTAACACCACTTGCCATTTCTCACTCTTTTTTATATTTTTAAATTTTTTTAAACATTTTGTTAATTACCAAACGTGTTTTTAGTTTATGTTTTTCTAAAAATAAACAAAAAATAAATAAAAACCAGTTTATAAAATTTTTGTAAATATAAACTAAAAACGTAAACGTTACCAAACACACAATGTTTTTTTTTTTTTTTTTTTTCATTGTTGTCACTTTGCATATTACACTCTATACTTCTCTATTGCTTGCAAATAAATCAATACTCTCATAACAACTCTTATATTGCTTTAAATTGTACATTTATACTCTATTATTTATATTGTTTCTTATTAGTTCCATAATTTTTACTTAATTTTGTTATGGAAGAATTGCAAGTAATAAAAATTCAAACTCAAGCAAAATAATGTCTGGGAAGAGAGTGTGGGGACATATTTTGTGCATGACAACATGTGGCCAAGGTGACACTGGAGTATCAGCTAAGGTGTCACGTGTATTGGTCATGGCGCTGAGGTGATCTCGGCTAGGCCGAGGTTATCTGCGGAGTTATCGGAATCCAAGACAAACGGATAGGCGACAAGAGTCCTAGACTTGGGGAGGATCTCAGTTTGGATAAGGATAAAGCTCTTAGGGAGTTTTATCCCTATCTAGCTGAGGGTCCAGGATGAGCATTGAGCCAGAGTCCATTGAAGCTAGGCTTTTACAGGGATCAGGTTAGTGCTGGCTATAAAAGTAAGGCACCCTCGTGGGTCTAAGGTACGTGTAGACACCCCATTTTTGACCGACCTTAAGACTCAGACGTCACCGATTGAGCGCTCGGTGATGTTGCATACTGTGCTCGTTCAGAAGTCTCAGAGTCGCGGCCATGCGCCCTGCCTCCGGACTTCCGAACTCTCTTCTGTGCCTTGCCTCGGTTTGCGAACCAGACTCGGTTTTCTCAGTTTTCCTTCCTGAAGGGAGGGAGAGGTCCCGTAGACTATCTCTCGGTGGCCGTAGGCTACATTCCGTGGTCAGAGGCCATTTTGCCCATTTCGAGTCGGTTCCCGATTTTCGGAGCCGTCAGGCCGTGTGCCTCGGCTCGGGACCGCCCAACCATCTCCGATTTCTCCGGTTTTTGGCATGCATCTCATTTACACCATACCGAGGGCCACTGGGGTCTTAGATACCCACTTCGTGGCCGAACGCCACTTTTGGTGCTTACAGCCCATTTTCGGGACCCCGAACTGCGTGATTTGGGCCCCGAGCATTCATTTTGCATTAGTTTTTGTTCAATTTTGGCAGGTACCTCTGCTTTTAGCACCGTGAAGATCACCGGAGGGTGGGAGGACAGCAATTGTCTCGAAAACTAGTTTCGCTCCTCCCAGTCTGCTTTTGCTCACTTCCGGGCTAATGTTGAACACCCTAAGGATATTTTCTTCGAGCCGAGACTACATATTTGTGATGAGGGGACATGGGAGGACCCTAAAAGGTGGTGGTCGGCCAGTAATTGTTATTTTCATTTTTGAGCCTCTCTTTCAAGTTGAATGTTGTGCCTCCTGTTTCAGAGTTGCCAAATTCCAACCATGGGGTCTTGTTCTACACACCTGGGAGGACACCAAAATATGGTGGCCATTAATTGTTCACTTATTTTTGGCCATGGCCATGGGGGGTGGCTGGCCGACCAGTGGGGTGGCCGGCCGGCCATCTTCAAGAAAAGCACTTGGCCGGCCTACTTCCTGCTTTTGACCACTTTACAGCTGTCCAGCTGTTTTTCCAAATATCTTCTGTATCCGGGTGATATTTTGGGAGGGAAAGCTTGGGTGCATTTCCCTCCCTTTTACACCCCTTTCTTGCCCATTTAAGGGGCTGACCTCATTCTTTGTTAGGGTTAGCAAATTTCTTCTCAAGACTTCATCTCCCATTGCCTCCATTTCCCTCTCCAAAAGCTCCAAAAACTTTCAAGTTTCTAGCCCACTTGTTCATCAACCCTAAGCTTCACCATCACCACCTCCATTCCTGCAGCAAAGGAGGATTTTTCAGAGGCTAAGAAGCAACAAATTGAAGCCAAGAAGCAACAAAAGCTTGATCTTCAAGGGTAAGTCACTATTTCCCCTTTTTGAGCACATTTTTGCATCAATTCTTTACCCTACTTGCTCTCTGTTTTGGCCTCCGAACCCTACTGATTTTAGGCTTATTTTGAGCCCCTCTAAAATATTGTAGAAGGGCTCAACCTTGTTTGGCACCTCTATGATGTACCTCTTTCAATATCACTCTTTGTGCCAATATTTTGCATGCTTTGTTTGGATTATGAGTGATCCATTTTCGAGCCTGATATAAAATGTGAGTGGGCTTATTTTGATCCCCTCTTAAACATTGAAGAAGGGCTCAACCATGTTTGGTGGTTCTATCATGCACTTGTTTTGTAATTCTTCCAATTTACCGTAAAATTGCATGGTTTCTTTAGCCTATTTGAAGTCTGATTTTGAGCATTCCATTAACTGAGATTGAGCTTATTTTAGGTCCCTCTACAACATTGTAGAAGGAATAAATCTTGTTTGGGGCCTCCATGCATGGCCTCTCTTTGTACCTCTCTTTGGCCCCATTTTGCATGCCCTTTTTAAGCTTATTTGGCTTCTGATTTCAGCCTTCATCAGGCCTGAAAAGAGCCTTATTTTTTCCTTCTTGTCATGTTTTGTTAAGGGTCTTATGCTATTTGGTGAATACTTTTGGTACTTCATGTTATACCCTCTTATACCCTCTTATTTTTGCATGCCTTGCTAGCTCATCATGCTTCTGTTTTTGAGCCTTCATCAGGCTTGGAAAGAGTCTTAAAATAACTCACTCTTCATATTTTGTTAAGGGTCCAAGACTGTTTGATGCATCCTTTTGGTACCTCATGTTATAGCCTTTGTTGGCTCATATTTTGCATGCTATTTTGAGCATATCTACATACTGAATTGGGGAATGTCATCTACTGAAAATGTGCATATTTTTGGTCCCTCTTTAATGTTTTAGAACTGTTTTTTTTAGTTTGAGCATTGTATATATCACTTGCTTCATTGTTCCCCTCTTTTCCCCCATTTTTGCATGCTATTTTTGCCATACTTGTGATTGTTGTTTGGCCTTGCTCTGTACTGGAAAAATTCTAGTTTAGGGGCTACCTAGCATCTTTCTTTACACTTCATGTCCATATTGTGCATGTTTGGCATAGCTGCAAGTCATTTCGGGCACTTAGCATAGCATTTCGGGCATCGGGTGTGATTTTGCTATAATTCGGGGGCTGTTTTTGCATCATTTTGACTGCTGAATTTGCATTTTCCATATGCCATATGCTACGTCTCATTTGCATACCATTTCATGCCTTAGGGCCATTGCCTCGGTTTGCGTACCCGTGTGCACGCATTTCGAGGCACTTCATTTTCATCCGACGGCCTCTTATGTGAGTGCGGCTGAGGTCCTCTCATGTTAGTGTAAGCCCAATTTACATTTTCCATGTCATTTGCATTGCGTATGCCTTTGCCTCTGTTATGCAGGTGCAGGTGATTTCGAGGCACTTCATTTTTTATCCGACGGCCTCTTATGTGAGTGCGGCTGAGGCTCTCTCATGTTAGTGTAAGTCCAATTTGCATTTTCATGCCTTTATGTCATCACCTCGGTTTGCGTGCCCGTGTGCACGCATTTCGAGGCACTTCACTTTTCTCACGGCCTCTTATGTGAGTGTGGCTGAGGCTCTCTCATGTTAGTATAAGCCCAATCTGCATTTGGAGTATCATTTCATGCCTTAGGGCCATTGCCTCGGTTTGCGTGCCCGTGTGCACGCATTTCGAGGCATCTCATTTTCATCCATCGGCCTCTTATGTAAGTGTGGCTGAGGCTCACTCATGTTAGTGTAAGTCCATTTCGCATTCTGTATGTCATTCTAGTCTCATTGCATTGCATATACCATTGCCTCGGTTTGCGTGTCCGTGTGCACGCATTTCGAGGCACTTCGTTTTCATCCATTGGCCTCCTATGTGAGTGTCGCTGAGGCTCACTCATGTTGGTATAAGCCCATATTGCATCTCGTATCTCATTTTAGTCTGTTCCTGGCATTCCAGATGCCATTTTTTCGGTTATGTGCTGCGGGCACGATTTCGAGACATCTCATTTAGGTCTCATTGTACATCATATTTCATGTCATTTCATGCCTTTATGCCATTGCCTCGGTTTATGCTGCAGTGCACGATTTCGAGGTACTTCATTTTCTCCCATACTCCTTATGTGAGTGTGGTTGAGGCCCTGGCTCATGTTAGTGTAAGTCCAATTGCATTGCGTGCATGTCATTTTATGCCTTAGGATCATCGCTTGGTTATGCGTCTGTGCACGCATTTCGAGGCATCTCATTTTCATAGCATTGTGCATGCTAGATCATATTCTAGTTGCATTCATGCATGTCGTGCATATTGCATCGTGTTCGGAATAGGAGTTAGTCTGCACGGAAACGAGGCACGCTCAGACTCGAGTAACGTAACGGGTCTCAATTCCCAAGTCACCGACACTGGATTACCCATGATGGAGTTAGGTTTTGTTGTAGCATTCATCCGCATTCATCCTATATTGAGTTGTGCAATTCGGCCTCTACCATCATGCATCGATATGCGTGATTGGTGGCACGAGGATCGAGGCATGCATATATTTGTGAAATACATTGCTATGCCCTTTTCCTGCTCTCTGTTGCAGCAAAATCAAGAATTAGCGAGTCTTCGGAGTCTGGCATGCATTTCGAGAAATATTGCAAACAGAGGCTAATTGGGGCATCCCAAAGGATTTCGCACCAAGGCAAATTTCAAAGATAAATCACCCATCAAGAGTAAGGCGCCCCGGCTTGCATGCCGCTTTTACTTTTTGTAATTAATTTGTTAATTAATTAGAAATCAGATATTATTCTTTATTTCGATCAGATTATTTATTCTGACCCTCTGGCGAGGGCATAATTGTAATAAAGGGTGGGTGAGTGTGATGTATGTCTTCCAACCCCACGCCTTTCTTCCCTTTTATTTACCCGCTATTTATGGTTAGATATAGGCATGTTTCAATTAGCATACAAGATGACAAAGATGTTTGCATCATTCATCTGCTTTTGCACGCGCACTGCTCGCCTCATACAAACTGCATTTGTATTTCAATTCCAAATTGAATACGTGTTAGTTGTAGCATTTCATATGCCATGTTTAGAATAGCCGAGCCTGCTATAATTTGCATCTTTGCATGTGTTGCATTAGGCAATTCTGTATACTTAGGATCATGCATGGATTTCTAACAAGCTTCTATTTTGACTTGGAGTACTCGGTGAGTTTTATGCTTTAGCATCCTTGCATGCGTGTGAGTGTTGCCATTAATAGCATGCTTACCATGAATAGCATGCTTACCATGAGGCTAACTGCTTATGTGATATAACTGCCTTGAATGCCTGTGGGTGGAGGTTGAGTTATCTGAATTGGGACAATTCATCAAATGTTTGTTTTAAGCCCACTAGATAGTGGCAAAAACATTTGTTTTCTAAGCCCACCCGAGGGTGGCAAATCCACGTCTTAGCCTACTTGCAGGTAGCACCATCAAACCATTTTCAAATAAACAAGCATGAAATGTTTTGTTCCAATTCAAAGTATTCATTTATACTTGTATGTCAGGCGCATCACATAGAAACCTAGGCTAATAACCTAATAAGAACTCACAATGTTTTCAAAATCGATATCATGGTTAGTAGAGGCCGGTCTTTGATCGGGCGAAGTGGGTGCTCACGATGTGACCTTTCCCTAATCGTACCCAAGTTCCCGAGCCAACTTTGGTGATGATTTTACACGCGGCCTTTTGGCACCGAGTTAGGTTTCCTAAATTTTCCATTTAAAAAATATTTAGGTGGCGACTCAGATTCCGCAAAGCGGCCCATGTTTGGCACTTCTTTCAAAAATCTGCTTTCAAAACGATTTGCCGGATTTGGACTCTTGGTTCAAGATTAAGAACCGTGACATTTGAGTCCTTCGAATCGTAGTAGACCCAATATCGAACCGTAACGGGGGGACTCGCACCCTCTTTCCCCGGATGCTCGGGGACGCCTACGCTTCTGGCGACTACCGGGATTTAGAGAACTTGACTCAATTCATGATATCCGGTTTTGACTACACTTGTGTGTTCTTTGCATTGCATTTGCATTGGTGCGCCTAGGACACCGTGGTTTGCCATATGCCATTCCCGAAGGATTTGCCGGAGGATTGTCTTGTCAAGTCATGTCCGTAAGGCCGATCGCCTGGGCTCGACAAAGATGGGAACACAAACCCGGTTTTACCGGCACCCTTTTGACCATTCAACCTAGTGCATATTCGATCCATAGTGACCATTCCAAACTAGGACAAAGTTGCTTACCCGCTTATAGGTTGTTTGAAGCCAAGGCGTAGTGAAACCCTAGCTCCTGACAAAATAGGACAGGGAAACCTTACCCCAACATAGGGGTGTTTTTGGCTCTCACTTATCTGCTATGTGCTTGTTAGAGTGCGTCTCTACAGGGAATGCATGTATCAGTTGAGTTTGGGCATCAGGCCTGTGGGCATCAGTCAGTTATCTGAGAATTAGTTGTCTGAGGATATCCGATTCAGTTTAGGGGAACAGTGATACAGGAACAGTGATCAGTGGTTGAGGACAGTGTATCTCCAGCTTATAAACTGCGTGTTGTATGCCCGACTGTGCGTTGTGTGTATTTAATTTAAGCTGTTATGCTGCCCGTTTTTCTGGTCATTTATTTCCTTTTCGCTTTATTTATCTTTTGCTAGGGCAGTTTGTAGCACAATTGCTTCTGAACCAGTCGATACTCCCCAAGCACTTTGGACACGAGGTCGCCGACTTAACCGATTCGTGGATCAAGTTGACGGACATCCGGTGTTCCACTCTCTACCCCCAGTCACCAGAAGAAGGCTGAGAAGGCGCAGTGTGTCGGAACAGAGGTTATCGGAACAGAGGGTACTTTAGACAAGCAATCAAAGTTGAGATTTCGTGGTTCCGCCATAGAGGTACATCTACCGGCCATTCAAATGGAACACCAGAATACGACAATGGAGGCGATGATGCGCCAGATGAATGAGAGCATGAAACAAATGCAAGATGATGCCATCCGCCAAGCGGAATTTTCTAAACAAAGAAGTCATTGCCATGGCCCAAAGAATGAAAGTTAATCACCGACATAACAACAGAATGCCGTGATCCGCTTCACACCAGTCCCTCCTCCACTAGGGGCGATCAGTTCCTCCGCCAGGCTCCACTACCCGAACAGATACCGCCGCCAATGCCCTCCAAATCCTCGTATACCCGTAACACCTGCAATACCCTCCCAAATCCACGTAACGCCTCACGAACTTCCAAAACACTCCAGAGGACACGAAGTCTTCCAACGGGTTGGTCACCCCGCTCGCCGCAAGAATCGCCCAAGAATCTTACACCTAACCACCCGGACTCTCCATTTGAGTTCGAGGTAGACCAGACAGCTCTAAAACTGAGCAAGCTGGAAAAGCTTTTCAAGAAATCGCAGGGGGTGAAGGCCATCCCAGATATTGAAGATGGCTACACTGATGTGGCCGTGACACTGCCGGACAGATTTAAGATGTCGCAGATTGACCGTTTTGATGGGTCTGGGGACCCCATGGTCCATCTCCGGCTATTTTCAGATATCTTAAGGCCAATGGGCCTAACCGCATTACGTAAACTCTCATTGCTTTGGCGAACCTCGTCAGAGTGGCCGCCAACCGGTATGCAAAGTTGATAATGATGTTAAGAGAAATTGGGATGAGTTGGTCGAGGCCTTCGCTGCGCAAGATTCAGATAACACGCAGACGAGATTACAACACGTGATCTCGAGACAACGAGGCAGAGCAAAAAGAGACTTTCTCCGATTTTGTAACTCTTAAGGCCAACAGATAATGACCAAATTCGATGATTGTGCGCAATCTCCAACCAAGACTTATGCGTAAGATGATTGTAGTTCCTTCCCCACTTTCGCAGATCCGCACGATATGGGGTGCAAATCGAAGATGCGATGAAGCAAGGTTTAATCGATCAGACCGAGAATAGCCCCGGCGACATTCAACCGCAATAACAACGCAGTCTGAAAGTGGCGCCGCCAACACAAGAACTTCAGAGGTCGGTATGGTCACCACCACTCCTCCTTCTCAACCAAGGCCCGCAGCTGCCACACCCTTTTCCAAAGGCCTCCGGAGCAGAGCTGCCCCGAGATATCAATCCAGAGGCCAAAGAACCTTCACTCCACTATATATGCCCCCGCCCAAGGCTCGGGGTGTTAATCAGAAGAAGCATCCGACACCCCGAACCGAGGCCACTACCAATCCACTCCCTTCCCACAACCCAAATGGCATCAGGCATTCACCAAAGAAGATGGCCATGACACGATCATCAACAGCCGCAAGGCCACGAGATTCAAGACCTCGCTGACAAGAACATCATCGCATTCTCCCGAAAGGCCCAACGTCACAACTAACCCACTCGCACATAACCAAGATCCACCACCCAAAAGAGTCAACCTCATCCAAACCGGGTCGCTTTCACGATCCTAGTATCTATATTACTCCCTCTCACCTACCTAAGCCGAGGTGATCCTTCCCGATCAAGACCGACTTGTGCATGTTGGACACCTTCACAACCCAATTCGAGCCAAAGGTGGTGACCACCGAAATGGAACGGGCAAAGCTTCCGAGGAGAGCAAAACCGCTGAGTCCGATGGAATAATGGGGATCTAGCCGAAGAGCTTATAATCCGAAAGTGAATATATCTTATCAAGAGGCTACCCAAGCTGAGTGTGGGGTTGCCAGAGAAGATTGAACTGTGCATGATCCGGGGGACAGACCTGAACAAGGGGCAGATGATTTGACTACAATGGAACAGGACTTCGCCAACCTCCAATTTTTCAACGACCAAGAATCAGCGGATGCAACTATCAACTGGTTTGAATACGGGGAGTCAGCGGAAGTTACTGGGTGGTTAGATGATCAGCCAGACATCGTGGAATTTCAATCAGAGCAAGGCCCGGCAGGGGCAAAAGTACCATTTGTGGCCGGAAGGGCCGAGAGTCAGATCGAATTGCCGGAGAGCACCGGTACAAAGAATTTCGCTCGAGATCAAGATATTGTGAAAATTGAACAACAACCCTACTAACACAGAAGGAGCAACAGAAGAAGTGGGATTCTGAGAGGATCCGAAAAGCAAAGAACCATGAAGAGGTTGAAAGTGCTGCAAGCACGAGCGTGACATGCCGTGAGCATGTGGAATGAAAATGCTGAGAGTGCAAACATGCCCGAATCCGCACAGTGCCTCGTTAGATGCTAATGGGATGTGGGAAGATGACGACTTGTATCTCGCCCACACAGATTTAAGATTGGGCGGTGGCCAACCAGACAAAGACTGCACCTCAAGAGGTAGACCATATGACTAGAAGTGGGCGGTATTTCAAGCCCCCACACTCTGATCAACCCAAGCATCGGGAAAGATAAAGAGGCGAGAAACAGAGAGAGAAGCAAATTGAAGAAGAGGTCAGACCGAGGCTTAAAGAAAATACAAGCGTACATCTCCATTTGGGGACCGCTTATGGCTTCAAGGGTACATAGACAGTCAGCCCTATCTGCTATGGACAAGGCCAAACTCTCCATCGAACTACACCAGAGCAAATTGGGCTGGTTTTTCCGGAGGAGGTTCCCAAGATTGACCTTTTCGACATAGGAGCCGCCACCGAGGGCGTGGATCATACTGCACTTCTACATCTTTCAGAGAATGCAGGACAAATGGATTCCGGTGGTACTTGTTGATACCGTCCGCTTATCAATGTTCCGCCCACCAGAACGGCAGATGTAATCGGGTTGAAGCCCGCAGACTTCACACACCACTCAAGTAATCGAGCCTCACGACAATACAAGTAGGGATGTCCTAGGGACAAGAAAATCCAAACCAAGATTGGGCCCGACAACACGAGGTAGATTTTCATGTCTTGGAGGTCCTCGCATCCTTTAACATGCTTTTGGGGCGACCGTTGCATCGTAAAGGCCGCCTCATCCACTCTACATCAAATGGTGAAATACCCCTATGGAAAGGGAGTAGCCATTGTGTTTGGGAACTCATCAATCCATCCCTCCCGGAGATATCTACGCCAGCCCTAGAGATTGAACACGCATGGAGGACGGTTTATATCGATTTACTTTGGCCGAGGCCCGTGGTGCAAAACATTATGGTCAGGAATGAAGGTGTGTACGCTGCTCAATCCGCCTACCTCATGAACAAGCTACAACATATCCCCGGATGGGATTGGGAAGAAGCGGCAGAAAGGAGTCGCAAAGATTGGCAAGTGCCACATAACCCGTGATACCTTTGGATCAAGTTATCCGCCCACCAAAGAAGATTGGGTGAGGAAAGGAAAAGAAATGGCCAAGAGAGCCAGAGCGGCAGCCGGAAGCCTTTTGATCTAATGCATGTGCCCATCCAGGTACCTTAACGGACGCTTTGTCCCGGAGGGGAGGACTTTCCATTTTGCGGCTTCCCGTAGCCATGGTTAAACGCGAGAGAAGCGCTGCTGTGTTTCAAATCTTCTTCGACCGCAACTATCCGGGATGATGTTGCCACAGAGCGCATGCACTCCAACAACCGAGGATGAGCAGAATAAGGCAAAGGATCCCGAGGGCACGTAACTTGAATGGGGGTAGCACTGCATGTCTCTCTCGATCCTCCGACGACCAAGAGTGCTTGGGGATAACTTCGTGGTTTCCATGATTGGGGATGAAACGGCCGCAGCCGACCAAAGCCTATCTTGATGCATCAATCGCACCTCTCTCACTTGGCAAGACGAGGAGGATTTTTGTCCAAAGCAGCCTGGTCAGTAGTGAGCCGAATCGATTCCACCGAGTCCTCGTGAGTCTAATCGATTCCACCGACCGAAGTCCGAAGTCCGTACTCTTGGGATGTTAACCCGATGCCGAGTTCTGCTCTAGGTCAGTTTTTTCTTTTCATTTGAGTCTCATGTAACCGGCGAATTGGACGATTTGATGTGCCTAATGAGAATGAACTATCTGTGGTTTCCGAGTACTTTTCTGCCCCTAATTTATTGCATTAATTCAGACTTTCAAAATTTTGATCAAAACGACGAGGACGGTTCCTCCTGCTTACAACGCTTAATTGAGCAAGAGCAAGAGAGATTTGTTAAGCCATTAATGGATGAAATCATTTCTATGAATATTGGTATCGAGGAGGACCCGCTACCGTCCAGACGGGTCCACGTTGTCTTCGGAGGAACGCGAGCGCTTAGTCGCTTTATTAAAAGATTTCAAAGATGTTTTCGCGGGTCCTACGAAGACATGCCCGAATCGATCCCGAGATTGTACAAAGATCGATCCCCTTGACCCCGAGGCCCGATTCGCCAAGCGTAGCTCAAGGATCCGCCGATTGGGCTCTTAAGATTAAGGAAGAGGTCACTACAAATTGACGCAGTTTCCTCGCCGTATCTCAATATCCGACTTGGTTGGCCAACATCGCTCCAAAGGCCAAGAAAGATGGCAGATCCGTGTGTGTAGACTTCGTGATTTGAACAGAGCTAGTCCGGCGACGACTTTCCTTGCCGCACATCGATGAGTTGGTAGATTTCACAAACAGGCATGCATTGCTCTCATTCATGGATGGCTTCGTGATACAACCAGATAGTGATGGCGCCAGAGATGTGAAAAGATCGCATTCACCACCCCGGGAACATATCGCTACGGTAATGCCGCTTAGTTGAAGAACGCCGAGCTACTTATCAACGGGCCGCGACCACAATACTACATGATATGATCCACAAAGAGGTTGTGGTGTATGTGGTCTACATGTTTGTCAAGTCCAAAGAAAGAGAGGGCCACTACACCGCCTTTGCACAAGTTTTTTCAAAGGATCGTGGAATTCCTGCCATGCTAAACCCTCGTAAATGTACGCTTGGTGTTACAAATGGAAAATGTCGGGTTTCGACACACAAAGGCATCGAGGTCGATTCTTCCAAGATCAAGGCCATCCTAGAAATGCCACCACCAAGGACCTAAAAGGAGGTGCGAGGCTTTCGGTAAAGTGCAATTCATAAGACGGTTTATTTCAAAACTAACCTTGACTTGTGAACCACTTTTTGGCCTCCTCAAGAAAGGAAAGAAGTTCCAATGGGACGGCCGATGCCAAGTCGCATTTGAACAGATCAAAGAATATCTACGTAACTCCACCCGCTTTATCGCCACCGTAACCGGAAAACCGCTGATTTTGTATCCGCTAAGAATCGAAACTACAATGGGCTGCATGCTTGCACAAGAATTAAAAAATAAGGTGGAAAAGCCATCTATTATTTGAGCAAGAAGATGCTGGAGTATGAGACCCGATATACACCGCCGAAAAGGCTTGCTTAGCTCGTATGGGCTACCGTGAAGTCAATGCACTACCCGTTAGCTCACTCAGAATGTTGGTTTCACGACTTGATCCCATCAAATATCTCTTCGAGAAACCAAAGACTTACAGTAGGCTAGCCCGCTGGTTGTCAGTGCTTTCCTAATTTGATCTCACATACGCCACACGCAAGTCGCTGAAAGGAAGAGCAAAGGCAGTAGTTCCTTGCCGACCACCCGGTTGAGGGGGATGAAGCAGGTGAGTACCTATTCCTGGATGAATCAATTCTGCATATCGACGAAGAAGCCTGGACGATGTACTTTGACGGAGCATCAAATCAACATGGGTATGGGATAGTAGTGTTGCTGATAGCACCCGATGATTCCCGTATCCCTCTAGCCTTCAAACTCCGGTTCAAAGTCTCAAACAATGAAGCGTATCACGAGGCGGCATTGTCGGGTTTAGAAGCAGCCCTGGAACTAGGGGCAAGACGATTGGATGTCATTGGGGATTCGAACCTTGTTGTGTCTCAAGCTAAAGGAGACTGGAAAGTAAAAGAGGAAAACATGATGATATATCACCAGACCTTGGATCTGCTAATTCCTCGGTTTGAAAAGTTAAGTTTTGCTCATCTACTAAGAGAGAACAACAAGTTCGCAGACGCTTTAGCAACTCTATCATCTATGATAGACATCCCGTGTGGAGTCCGAATGCGCCCAAATATTATCGACTGTAAATTTGCACCGCTTATGAGTCGATTGTACCATAGATGAAGTTCGTGATGAACACCCTTGGTATTACGACATCCGAACTTCTGGAGATGTAAACATACCCGCCAGGTAAATGCCAAAGACAAGAGGGCGATCGAAGAATGGCGTCACCATCATCTCGCGGAGGTAAATCAGATAAACGGGTCATCCGGGAATGCATAAACCGGCGTTGATGTCAAGAGTCAAGACGCTCGATGGAAGCCATCCACGGGTGAATGTGGTGCACACGTGAATGGGGTAATGTTGGCACTAAGATCCTTAGACAAGGTTATTATTGGTCCACCATGGAGGAGGATTGTATTGGCTTCGACGATGTCACAGTGTCAAATTCATGCAAATCGATGAACATCCCGCCACAAAGTCAGACAACATGACTTCGCCATGGCCGTCATTCGGGGAATTGATGTAATCGAGTCATTATACCAAAGGGGTCAAATGGGCATGAGTTCATCTTGGTAGCGATAGATTATTTCACAAAGTGGGTTGAGGCCCAATCATACGGTGTTGAAGGCTTCGCGATGTCGCGAAATTTATCGTAAACAACATCATCTGCCGCCACGAGTCCCGAATGAAATCGCTTGCATAATGGTTCCCACTTCAAGAAAGAGGTGATTGATTTGTTGGAGAAATACAATGTGGCTTTTCATAAGTCGTTTACTTACCGCCGCAAAACCAACGGAGCAGCTTGAGGCCGCCAACAAGAACATCAAGCGATATCGCAGAAGATGGTGGAAACCTATCGGATCGCCAGATAAGCCGCTTTCGCTCGGGCTACAGACATCGATCGTAACTTCTACCGATTCGCACAGACTCATTGGTTTATGGATGGAAGCCGCTCGCTTATTGAGATTGAGGTCCCATCATTACGAGTATTGGCCGAAAGTGCCGATAGCCAGATTGGCAAAGAAACAGATTTGAGGAACTCATGCTTTTCGATGAAAGAAGGTCGAAAGCACTGCACTATATCCAAGGCTATCAACGCAGAATCGCCTGCTTTTAACAAGAAGGTTAAGTCTAGGAATTTGAAAGAAGGAGATTTAGTACTCAAAGACAACCGAGCTCCCATCCATGACCCAAGGGCAAGTTCGCACCTAATTGACCGGGTCCCTATATTATCAAGTCAATCTGTCGTGGAGCCGTGGTTCCGATGGACCTAGATGGCTTAGAGTTTTCAACCGATCAACATGGACAAGTTGAAGAAATACTACCTCGAGAGGCTCGCTAGGCCGAAAACCCGAAGGGCGACCTAGGCAAGATTCAGAGCATAGAAAATTTGAAATTATAAAAACCGAGCTCGAAGGTTGAAAACCCGCAAAGGGCGGCCTTGGCAAAAGTTAGAGCGCAAAAGGAGAGTAAAATACCCGAATAACCCAAGCCCGAACTACGAAGGCTTGATTCCCATCTTTGGGATACGAGGCGCCTTCATCTTGAAGTTCAAATTTCAATCTTTTCCCCGATCAACTTTGTCCATTTTGATCATCTCACCATCTCTATTCATCAAGATTTATCGTGATCTCCTAAGACAAAGGTTATTCAGACTAGGGGCAACTTTCCGCTGCATAAAGTGTTGCGCACCATCTGCACTAGGGCAACTTTCCGCTGCTATGAATTGCCGAGGCACTTTTCAAACTAGGGCAACTTTCCAGCTTGCTAGGATTCGCGTTGTACATTTCAAAGGATGATCTCGTGTGTCCAGCTCGATCCATATCGAAAATAGTTTTGAAAAGTTTTAATAAAAGTTGACTTTGTTCAAATTAATCTTTTCACAATTAAGACCATTTTTGGACCAAAGCGGAGAATTTTCAGTACCACAACCTTCAATTTCATTGATTTCAAAACAAAGTTCTTTTGCTCTTGCATACAATTGAAGTTGCTTTTTATTACATTCATAAAGAAAACTTGAAAGTACTAATAAAGCAATAAATCTGGGGCATAGTTAAGTCAGGTGTCCTTGCGCCTCTTCCAGAGCTAGTTGAAGCCTCCGATGCCAACCTAGGCCCAACTCAGGCTTCTTCGTTGAGCCAATCCCAAAGACTCATCGACAAAGTGCAATCGAAAGTAAGGGCGGGGCCAAGCTTCTAACTCTCCATGTCGCGTTCGCCGAGCTACCAGGCGCCGAATCGAAATGTAGCCGATACTCTATCCCCCCTGGTGGGCAAGTCTGATCATGGCTGAACTGGCGCAGAATACGGAATGGGAAATAGAACACATAGTGAGTCAAGCCGATCAATAATCCCGACCGCCGGACATGTCAGAGCTCATCGCCGGAGATTGAGCCAAGGGCAACGCCAAGCAATGCGCTCGCCGACAAATTGCACATCCATTCAAACCACCATCCTCATCAGGCATTGACTAGGCGTTGCCGAAAGAAGTAGCCATGAAATGAATAAGGTGGCAAGAATCCACAACTTGCAATTTATCCATCAACCATATCTGGGGAGGGATGAAAATGAGAGAATAAAGAATAGAGAGACGTGTGATGAGAGAAAAGTAAGATGAGGGTTTTATGAGAAAAATCGAGCCCGAGGGCCGAGTGATGTGAGCAAATACATATGAGAGCTTGGGTGGGAAACATTACCTGTAGCAGAGTGGACTCCCCGCAACTGGTTGTCTCCTAGTAGAAGGCATCCGCATCCATCAATGTCTCGCCAGAGTCATGGCAATGCACCTCTTTCCTTCTCTCAAACCTTGAGCGACTTCAATCAAACGGATGCTAGCCCCTCCGGAGCCCGAGACAAACAGAAAATGGGATAGTAGACACAAGCAGAGGGCATGTTGTTTAAACCTTGCCAATGATGGTCGCCGGTCACCAAAGATCGAGAATCAGAATCAGCTCGATATCCAACATTCCGCTACAAATCGTGATCGAGCATTATGCGGCCAAGTCCGCACATCCGCCTCTAAGGTTTGGGCATAGCCAAAATTGAGTGGGCATAAGATTTCGCCTCGCCGGATTCCATCAAGGCTTGAAAATCTTCAAAAGTAGGACATACCTCTTGCCCTCCGGTAAAGACGCAAGGCCACCGGTTCCAAAACCTTCACAAGATAGAGGAAAGGAAGATGCAAGGAGTCCTACCAAATGTGAATAATGCATTCAAGCCGAAACCCCGAATTCAACTTTTCCGAGCCATCCAAAGAAGAAATCCAAGATGTGAGATTTTCTCATGAGAAATGCCTCCATTTTTGTGAGAAACGGTGATGAAATGAATAAGTTCCAAGGTGGGGCTTTTATAGAGGGTGAAACACTATTTAAAGGACACGGTCAAATTTCTCGAGGTTACGGGAGGTGGCCGCCGCCATCTATTCTAGTAGGCCGCCACCCTCTAGTCTCCAAATGCAAAATGTTTTCGCCACGCATTGGTCCTGCTTTGCCTCCTAAGGAAGTTTGAAGCATTTCTAGGCATCGGGAATGTCAAGGCCTCCATTTCTCATTTTGATACGCTCCATCATCCAGATTGTCCGTCCAAGTACACTTTGTTGTATTCTTGCTTATCGAGTTGTTGTTTTGTTTATCGAGTTGTAAGTTTTGTCGAAATGTCGTGATTTTGTGTTTTGAGTGGTACTTTTTGTTTACACAATTTTGTTAAGTCTTGTCTATTCGAGTCGTTAACATTGTTGTACTTTTGCTTATCGAGTTGTAAACTTGCTAAGATTCTCGTTATTTCTTAGTGAGTCGAGTTGTTTTGATTTGTTGCGCTTTGCTCATTACTCCTAACCAGAAATACACAAGGCACATTTCATTCAATTCCATTTTGTGCAAAATGATGCGATGCGATGCTAAGAATTTCAAATACAAACATCTTTTCAAAAGTCGTTTCATTCCATCATGTTTTACAACAAAATAAAGGTACAAGTTTTACAGAAATAAACCGCCTAATAATATGCAAAGTGCTACAAACTACTAGCCAAAAAGTAAAATAAAGCAGAAATAACATCAAGATCCTCGAACGGAATGAGGAGGCCCTCTCATCCTCTTCAGGATAACCTCTCGCACCATCATCACCATCCGGATCGAGCCGCCATCCTCCGGATCCCCTCGCCTCCGCCTCCCGAACCAAGACCGAGCCTCCTCCCCAGAGATGTCTCGACTCACTGGCTCATGACCTCCTCCTCCTCATCCTCGACAATGGGTGCCTCAAGGTCATGAGATGGCCCCGCCTCGAACTCCTCCAGAAGGCCCGATGGCCCAGCCTCGAGTCCCAAGACTGAAAGGTGTCTAGCACCTCGACCTCTCCGAGAAGGCCTCGTGGCGCCTCGCCGGAGCATATACGGAGGCATCCAAAATGAAAAGTGCAATACATCGGCTCAAACATAAAAGGTGCAAGTACAAGATGTGAGTGGGGTGTGTGCGATGTGTTCTACACACTATCAAGGCAATAGAATGTTTAAAACCAAAGATGTCATCACAAATATGATAAATGCAAGAGAGATGAAGGGTACCGAAGCCCATGACGACATCTCGCTTTCACGCAGACCATCCTCAAGTGAGGCCACCATCCCGAGCATCCGATCTATGTACTCGAGGTGGCCGCAAATACAAGCTCAAGTCATCAATAAATGAGCAACTGCCAAAATGTCTGTGTGATAAATGAAAAATGCTGGATCATACCGGTGAGTCAGATCACCGACATATCTCGTGACTGCATCGGAGGCTCTATAGGATCGGAATCGAGAAGTAGTCCCATACCGCCAACTCATCAACTCGGTCGGCATATCCGCCACCCAGATGATCGAGAGTCTGAGGGATCGGAGGAATCGAACTACCTCTACCCCTAGACGCACCAAATTTCGCTAGAAGAAGGGATGTCTGCAAAGACGAGCGCGACTCAAGATGGTGCGCCAAGGCCTCAGTATGAGCGAGCCCGCACTCACAAGGGGGGCATCGATATATACTACGATAGGTGGCGAGTCCCTCAATGAGATATAGCAAAGCATCGGTGCCCTCGTGATATCCCTAATGACCTCCTCAAGAGATAGCCTATCTAGAATTCGATAGTGGCCGGAGGCACAATGAGGGTCCCGAGAATCATACCCCACACCGGCGCAGAAGCGCCCCCAGAACCACGCCTACCAACCGTCCTCGAAAGGTGTACCTATACTGAATTGCTCGATCCGGTATCGATTTTGCAGATCATCGCCAAGATCGCCCAGGTCGCCAAGTAATGCAGATAACCAAAGGTACAAATCAATCGTAAATCAAGAATATACAAAGCAGATCAAAGATGAAAATGAAAGGAACCGAGAGTTCAAATACTGTCAGTCCGCACAAGATCAAAATATTGTCGCAGAGAAAGAGAGTCTCTCGAGGCCTCGATAGGTGCTCGCCTCAATACTAATGAGTACGGAGTCATATGATCCCCGCCACCTCCATCTCCGGCTAAGGGGAAAGTATACGACACCCACAGCCGAGAAAAGCAAGGCGGAATGTGAATACAAGGTGCTAAAGGCGTAATATAGAATGCAAAGTGCGCCAGGTGTGCAATGAACAAGTAATGAGGAGCAAAATGTAAATCAAGAGGATGTAATGTACCTCCTGTGCTCTCCAAGAGTCACGAGTAAGTCCCTCACAGCGAGAGATCAGACCATATAACAATAAAGGGTAGCTGTGGCAACGCCTAATCATACCGACCGACCAGGATAGGTCCACTAGGGCACTCAAGAGATACAATTCACGTTGTTCCCCTATCAAGAAACAAAGTAGTGCCAAGAGGAACATGAGGAAACCGCGGTGTATCGCTTAATCTCCTCGAGACTCAGCTCCATCTCCGCCTCCTAAGCGGAAGAGAACCAAGTATACCGACTCTCCTAAGCTCTGTTTACAAAGCGGCGAGCCCCCAATAGATGAATCCAAGCAGCCTCCCACTCACCCATATCCTCGTCAGGGAATGGGTCCACCGCCACGCCTAGGCCGTGAGTACAAAGAAAGTCTAGTGGGGTCATGGTCATATCCCCTGGCGTAAAAATGGAAAGATTTGGTGGTGTCCCACCAGCTCACTGCCAAAGCGGCCACCAAGGTCCTGCTGATATGGCATTGCGATAACCCCCTACAGAATGCTCCAAACCCCGCCGAAGTCGACCAGATCCCTGACATTCCGAAGCTCAAGATACCACTCTCGCAAAGAAGAGAGCCAGATCCTCGTGACAAAGGCGAGAGCCAACTCAAGGCTCGTAATGAATACATGTGTTCAGTACGCAAGAAAATACGAGCTGTGTGCAAACTGAAATGAACAAGCTGTGTGCAAATGAAATGAATGAGCTATGTACAAATCAAGGGCCGTGTTCACTTCAAACTGGGCGCTGTTCAAGAACTGCGGTTTTGGGTCAGTGTTCAATTCTTAATCAGTGGGTTGTGTGTTCACTTCAACTGGGTCAGGTTCAAGAACTGTTTTGGGTCATGGTTCAATTCTTAATCAATGGTCGTGTTCACTTCAAACTGGGTCATGGTTCAAGAACTGTTTTGGGTCATGGTTCAATTCTTAATCAGCTGGTCATGTGTTCACTTCAACTGGGTCATGGTTCAAGAACTGTTTTGGGTCATGGTTCAATTCTTAATCAGTGGGTCGTGTTCACTTCAAACTGGGTCATGGTTCAAGAATCCTGTTTTGGGTCATGTGTTCAATTCTTAATCAAGGTCAGGTGTTCACCTCAACTGGGTCATGGTTCAAGAATTTGGTATTTGGGTCATGGTTCAAATTTCAAAAATTAGTGGGTCATGCTCACCTCAACTGGGTCATGTTCAAGAATTTGGTATTTGGGTCATGGTTCAAGTTCAATTCTTAATCAAGGTCATGGTTCACTTCAAATCTGGGTCAGGTGTTCAAGAACTGAAAGTTAGGGTCAGGTGTTCTATTCTCAATCAAGGTCGTGTGTTCACTTCAAATCTGGGTCAGGTGTTCAAGAACTGAAGTTAGGGTCAGGTGTTCTACTCTTAATCAGGGTCGGTGCTCACCATCAACTGGCCGTGTGTTCGTAAACCGGTTAGGGCTCAGGTGTTCTACTCTTAATCAACTTGGGTCGTGGTGCTCACCATCAACTTGGACTGTGTTCAAAACCGGGGTTAGGGTCAGGTGTTCTACTCTTAGTCATGTGTGTGTGTACTCATTTTCAACTTTGGGTCAGGTGTTCGACAAATCAAGATTTGAGCCGTGTTCAATTTCTAACTAATGTGTACCGTATGCTCACAATCAATGAGTCAGTGTTCAAGAAATTCAAGTGTCTAAGTCACATGTTCAAGATGCAAGTAAAATACTATGTCATAAGCTAAACCGCATGTTCAAGCATGGCAAAGCTACAAAATGCAAAAAATACAAAGAATGAAGTAAAATACCTCTCGTGCCTCGTGAGAGAGGTGCCGCTCCGCCTCGCAAAAGAAGATCCCTGCACCATTGTTGAACTCGTGAAATGACGAAAACCGCTCATGAAGTTTATGTACGCATGAGCGATCTCCCGAATAAAAGGCGGACCCTGGGCAATGCCATAATGTCAAAATCATCTCCCAAGACCCTAAAACCTCCACCGTGAGGAAAATGACCCGCCATTTCGAGAAATCTGCAAAAGAGCAAAAGGAGCAAAAATGAGCCAAAATTGAAAAAAGTCAACAAAAGTCAACTCTCGAAACGAAAAAGTCAACAAAAGTCAACTCCCGGGAAAATCTTCCAAATATTGAGACAAACTTACCTCAAGCGGTGAAAACGAGAAGAGAAGCCACGAAATCAAAATTTAGTCGGTTCAAAGTGCTTAAAACTGGAAGATTTCGCGAAAACAACTTGTGTGGAAGGCTGGAGGGCGCGTATAAAATGCAGATCTGAAAGAGAAAATGGCCTAGGAAGCAAGAGGAGAGAATTTCACACTTGGGGGAGTGATTTCAGAGGCATTGGATGAGCCTATATATAGAAATAACCAAAAAGACCAAAATGCCCCTCGCTAGTGGCCTACGGCCACCTTTTCTCGGGCCGGCCATTTACTTTATTCCCTCGCCGGACCTCTCCTAGGAAATGAGCTGGCCGCCATGTTCCCCACCCTCCCCTACCTCTCGCAAATTTTGAGGAAGATCGAGTTCCCGGACCCAAAAGTTCAAGAAAAGTGCACTTTCTGGCGCCGAATTGCTCCGCCAGAACTTCAGCTGCAATTTCTGACACATGTCTCATCATCACTCGTCAAAGTCAAGGTGTATCCTTTTTGAACATGTTGTAACCTCTCCGGGAGGTGAATCAGAGGCCGCGATCAAGTTGCCTTCACCGGAATGTGCATTTTCCAGCTCGTTGTTTCACAACAAACGGGCGCCCTGATTTATGCTCGTTTTCCATTGTTTTGCATGTAACTTGCATTCTCATAAGTATTTTGCATTGTCATGCATGTTTTCTTGATATACCATACCTCTATACTTGAGTGTGCGTTGTCACGCTGGCCCCTTTCGCGTGATTATGATGCATTCACCGCCGACATCAAGCGTGTGTCAGACTTTTGGAATTACAGGAATCACTTTGAATATATGTTGTTAGCATATTGTTCTTGTTGAATTTCTATATTTTGCAGGCACGATATTGTATGTACGGTTCATTTGAGGTCAAAGTGCGACTGCATTTAGTATCGTGATCTTCTCCGTGTGAGACACGACGAGAATTGAATGATTCTCCGCATTCCTAACTGCATGAAATGTAGTTGTTACTTTGCATTCTTGCTTAAAACTACTGCATCTATTTGCGAATACTTGCCTCATTACAGCTTGCTGCATTTGCATGATCATCCGCCCGCGCCTATCGCTTTGCATTTTGCCTCCATGCCACGCGCACATATCTCTGCTCATCTTGTATGATTGTCTAAGTCTTCTACCTTGTCAAAAATGGGTCGCCTCTAGGCTTTGACATTCACTCCGCCACTTCTTGACTTCCGAAGTTCACAAAGAGGGCAATCAGAGACACCCCATTTTTGACCAACCTTAAGACTCGAGACGCCACCGATTGAGCGCTTGGTGATGTTGCATCGTGCTCGCTCAAGTCTCAGAGTCGCGGCGGCGCCTCTCCCGACTTCGAACTCTCTTCAGGCCTTGCCTCGCTTTTGCGAACCAGACTCGATTTTCTCAGTTTTCCTTCCTGAAGGGAGGGAGAGGTCCCGTAGACTATCTCTCGGTGGCCGTAGGCTACATTCCGTGGCCGTAGGCCATTTTGCCCATTTCGGAGCCTGGTTCCCGATTTTCGGAGCCATCAAGCCGTGTGCCTCAGCTCGGGACCGCCCAACCATCTCCGATTTCTCTGGTTTTTGGCATGCATCTCATTTACTCCATACCGAGGGACACTGGGGTCTTAGATGCCCACTTCGTGGTCGAACACCACTCTCGTGCCCATTACCCATTTTCGGACCCCGAATCATGTGATTTGGGCCCCGAGCATTCATTTTGCATTAGTTTTTGTTCAATTTTGGCAGTACCTCTGCTTTTAGCACCGTGAAGATCACTTGGAGGTGGGAGGACAGCAATTGTCTCGAAAACCAGTTTCGCTCCTCCGGCGTCTGCTTTTGCTCACTTCCTGCTAATGTTGAACACCCTAGGATATTTTCTTCGAGCCGAGACTACATATTTGTGATGAGGGACATGGAGGACCCTAAAAGGTGGTGGTCGGCCAAGAATTGTTATTTTCATTTTTGAGCCTCTCTTTCAAGTTGAATGTTGTGCCTCCTGCTTCAGAGTTGCCAAATTCCAACCATGGGGTCTTGTTCTACACACTGGAGGACACCAAAATATGGTGGCCGCCATTAATTGTTCACTTTATTTTTGGCCATGGCCGGCCATGGGAGTGGCTGGTCGACTGCTGGGGTGGCCGGCCATCTTCAAGAAAAGCACTGGCGGCCTCGCTTCGCTTGACCACTTTACAATTGTCCAAATTGTTTTCCAAATATCTTTTGCCTCCGAGGATATTTTTGGGAGGAAAGCTTGATGCATTTCCCTTTTACACCCTTTCTTGCCCATTTAAGGGGCTGACCTCCTTCTTTGTTAGGGTTAGCAAATTTCTTCTCAAGACTTCATCTCCCATTGCCTCCATTTCCCTCTCCAAAAGCTCCAAAAACTTTCAAGTTTCTAGCCCACTTGTTCATCAACCCTAAGCTTCACCATCACCACCTCCATTCCTGCAGCAAAGGAGGATTTTTCAGAGGCTAAGAAGCAACAAATTGAAGCCAAGAAGCAACAAAAGCTTGATCTTCAAGGGTAAGTCACTATTTCCCCTTTTTGAGCACATTTTTGCATCAATTCTTTACCCTACTTTCTCCGAACCCTACTGATTTTAGGCTTATTTTGAGCCCCTCTACAACATTGTAGAAGGGCTCAACCTTGTTTGGCACCTCTATGATGTACCTCTTTCAATATCACTCTTTGTGCCAATATTTTGCATGCTTTGTTTGGATTATGAGTGATCCATTTTCGAGCCTGATATAAACTGTGAGTGGGCTTATTTTGAGCCCCTCTTCAACATTTAAGAAGGGCTCAACCATGTTTGGTGGTTCTATCATGCACTTGTTTTGTAATTCTTCCAATTTACCGTAAAATTGCATGGTTTCTTTAGCCTATTTGAAGTCTGATTTTGAGCATTCCATTAACTGATATTGAGCTTATTTTAGGTCCCTCTACAACATTGTAGAAGGGATCAATCTTGTTTGGGGCCCCCATGCATGGCCTCCCTTTGTACCTCTCTTTGGCCCCATTTTGCATGCCTTTTTAAGCTTATTTGGCTTCTGATTTCAGCCTTCATCAGGCCTGAAAAGAGTCTTATTTTTTCCTTCTTGTCATGTTTTGTTAAGGGTCTTATGCTATTTGGTGAATAATTTTGGTACTTCATGTTATACCCTCTTATGCCCCCTTATTTTTGCATGCCTTGCTAGCTCATCATGCTTCTGTTTTTGAGCCTTCATCAGGCTTGGAAAGAGTCTTAAAATAACTCACTCTTCATATTTTGTTAAGGGTCCAAGACTGTTTGATGCATCCTTTTGGTACCTCATGTTATAGCCTTTGTTGGCTCATATTTTGCATGCTATTTTGAGCATATCTACATACTGAATTGGGGAATGTCATCTACTGAAAATGTGCATATTTTTGGTCCCTCTTTAATGTTGTAGAACTTTTTTTTTAGTTTGAGCATTGTATATATCACTTGCTTCATTGTTCCCCTCTTTTCCCCCATTTTTGCATGCTATTTTTGCCATACTTGTGATTGTTGTTTGGCCTTGCTCTGTACTGGAAAAATTCTAGTTTAGGGGCTGCCTAGCATCTGTCTTTACACTTCATGTCCATATTGTGCATGTTTGGCATAGCTGCAAGTCATTTCGGGCACTTAGCATAGCATTTCGGGCATCGGGTGTGATTTTGCTATAATTCGGGGGCTGTTTTTGCATCATTTTGACTGCTGAATTTGCATTTTTCATATGCCATATGCTACGTCTCATTTGCATACCATTTCATGCCTTAGGGCCATTGCCTCGGTTTGCGTGCCCGTGTGCACACATTTCGAGGCACTTTATTTTCATCCGACGGCCTCTTATGTGAGTGCGGCTGAGGTCCTCTCATGTTAGTGTAAGCCCAATTTACATTTTCCATGTCATTTGCATTGCGTATGCCTTTGCCTCGGTTTGCGTGCCCGTGTGCACGCATTTCGAGGCACTTCATTTTTTATCCGACGGCCTCTTATGTGAGTGCGGCTGAGGCTTTCTCATGTTAGTGTAAGTCCAATTTATATTTTCATGCCTTTATGTCATCACCTCGGTTTGCGTGCCCGTGTGCACGCATTTCGAGGCACTTCACTTTTCTCACGGCCTCTTATGTGAGTGTGGCTGAGGCTCTCTCATGTTAGTATAAGCCCAATCTGCATTTGGAGTATCATTTCATGCCTTAGGGCCATTGTCTCGGTTTGCGTGCCCGTGTGCACGCATTTCGAGGCATCTCATTTTCATCCATCGGCCTCTTATGTGAGTGTGGCTGAGACTCACTCATGTTAGTGTAAGTCCATTTCGCATTCTGTATGTCATTCTAGTCTCATTGCATTGCATATACCATTGCCTCGGTTTGCGTGTCCGTGTGCACGCATTTCGAGGCACTTCGTTTTCATCCATTGGCCTCCTATGTGAGTGTGGCTGAGGCTCACTCATGTTGGTATAAGCCCATATTGCATCTCGTATCTCATTTTAGTCCTGTTGCATTCCGTATGCCATTTTCTCGATTTGCGTGCCCGTGGGTATGCATTTCGAGACATCTCATTTAGGTCTCATTGTACATCATATTTCATGTCATTTCATGCCTTTATGCCATTGCCTCGGTTTGCGTGCCCGTGTGCACGCATTTCGAGGTACTTCACTTTTCTCACGGCCTCTTATGTGAGTGTGGTTGAGGCCCTCTCATGTTAGTGTAAGTCCAATTGCCATTGCGTATGTCATTTTATGCCTTAGGATCATCGCCTTGGTTTGCGTGCCCGCGTGCACGCATTTCGAGGCATCTCATTTTCATAGCATTGTGCATGCTAGATCATATTCTAGTTGCATTCATGCATGTCGTGCATATTGCATCGTGTTCGGAATAGGAGTTAGCCCGGGCACGGGAAACGAGGCACGTTCAGTACTCCGAGTAACAGAACGGGTCTCAATTCCCAAGTCACCGACACTCTGGATTACCCATGATGGAGTTAGGTTTTGTTGTAGCATTCATCTGCATTCATCCTATATTGAGTTGTGCAATTCGGCTCCTCGGCCATCATGCATCGATATGCGTGATTGGTGGCACGAGGATCGAGGCATGCATATATTTGTGAAATACATTGCTATGCCCTTTTCCTGCTCTCTGTTGCAGCAAAATCAAGAATCAGCGAGTCTTCGGAGTCTGGCACGCATTTTGAGAAATATTGCAAACAGAGGCTAATTGGGGCATCCCAGTGAATTTCCGCACCAAGGTAGCCCAGCATACATCACCCATCAGTAGCAAGGCAGTCCCTGGCTTGCATGCCAGTTTTACTTTTTTGTAATTAATTTGTTAATTAATTAGAAATCTGTATTATTCTTTTATTCGGACTGTACTATTTATTCGGACCCTCTGCGCGAGGGCATAATTGTAATAAAGGGTGGGTGAGTGTGATGTATGTCTTCCAACCCCACGTCTTTCTTCCCTTTTATTTACCCGTTTACGATGGTTAGATATAGGGCATGTTTCAATTAGCATACAGTATGACAGCATGTTTGCATCATTCATCTGTTTTGTACGCACCGGGCTCGGCGCCTCATACAAACTGCATTTGTATTTCAATTCCAAATTGAATACGTGTTAGTTGTAGCATTTCATATGCCATGTTTAGAATAGCCGAGCCTGCTATAATTTGCATCTTTGCATGTGTTGCATTAGGCAATTCTGTATACTTAGGATCATGCATGGATTTCTAACAAGCTTCTGTTTTGGCTTGGAGTACTCGATGAGTTTTATGCTTTAGCATCCTTGCATGCGTGTGAGTGTTGCCATGAATAGCATGCTTACCATGAGGCTAACTGCTTATGTGATATAACTGCCTTGAATGCTTGTGGGTGGAGGTTAAGTTATCTGAATTGGGACAATTCATCAAATGTTTGTTTTAAGCCCACTAGATAGTGGCAAAACCATTTGTTTTCTAAGCCCACCCGAGGGTGGCAAATCCACGTCTTAGCCTACTTGCGGGTAGCACCATCAAACCATTTTCAAACAAACAAGCATGAAATGTTTTGTTCCAATTCAGGCGATTCAGTCTACACTTGTATGCTGTGTGCATCACATAGAAACCTAGGCTAATAACCGGAATAAGAACTCGCAATGTTTTCAAAATCAGATATCATGGTTAGTAGAGGCCGGTCTTTGACCGGGCGAGCGGGGGTGCTCACGATGTGACCTTCCCCAATCGTACCCAAGTTCCCGAGCCAACTTTGGTGATGACGGACACGTGGCCTTTGGCACCGAGTTAGGGTTTCCTAAATTTTCCATTTAAAAAATATTTAGGTGGCGACTCTGTATCTGGCGAAGCAGTCCATGTTTGGCACTTCTTTCAAAAATCTGTTTTCAAAACGATTTGCCAGATTTGGACTCTTCAGTTCAAGATTAAGAACCGTGACATTTGAGTCCTTCGAACTGTAGTAGACCCAATATCGAACCAGAACGGGGGGGGGGGGACTCGCACCCCTCTTTCCCCCGGGATGCGTTCGGGGACGTCTACAGTACGCTTTTTGTATTCTGGCTAGTGAGTTAAGCACTATTTGCTATCTTTGAGAGATAATTGAGCACTGACTTGATCGTCGGAGTGCTCTCGGGTGGACGAACCACTGCTGGAGTCTTATCTTTCTGTGATAGTTTGTTCGGGTGCGATCTATCCTGCCTGTGCTCTCCTGTTGAGTTCCTATTTGCTAGTGTGGTCAGAAATTAGCACACACACTAGGTATGAAAGTGAAGAGCATTGAAGAGGATGAGCATGATTCCTAGCGTTGAGAGATAACTTGTTTTGGACCCTACACTGTTAGTTTCTCCTGCATCTGATTCTTCTTTGTCTCATTTCCATCTTTGGCATTGTTGCTTAGGGCATATTTCTATTAGTAGATTAAAGTCTTTGGTTTCTAGTGGTCAGTTGGGTCATGTACTTCTTGATCATTTTGATCGTTTACCTTGTCAACTTGCAAAACAACATGCTTTATCTTTTAATAAAAGTACTTCTGTTTCCCATGCATCTTTTGATCTCATACATTCTGATATCTGGGGCCCATCACCTATAATTACCATGGGGGGATCTCGTTATTTTGTTATCTTTGTTGATGATTTTTCACGATTTACTTAGCTATTTCTCATGAAAAATCGATCTGAATTTAAAAAAATTTATTATACCTTTGCAACAATGGTCCAAACCCAATTTTTCAAAGAACATTAAAATTTTTCGCTCTGACAATGCTATGGAGTATCGGGATTCGAATTTTCTCTTTTTTCTTCAGTGTCATGGAACTCAGCCTTATCGTTCTTGTACTGGCACGTTCCAGCAAAATGGACGTGTTGAATAGAAACATCGACATATTCTCAACACTACTTGAGCTCTTCTTCTCTCTTCTTCCTATCTTGAAATTTTTTGAAGAGAAGCTGCATTTACTGTTGTGCATACTATTGATTGTGTTTCCACTCCTGTCATTCATAATCAAACTCCTTTTGAACGTCTGTATGGCACTAGCCCTCCATACACACTTCTTTTGGTTTTTGGGTCTGCATGTTTTGTCCCCCTTCACCTTCATGAACACACCAAACTTGACCCTCGTTCTCATTTTTGTTGCTTTCTTGAGTATGGGATTGAACATAAAGGCTATCGCTGTTGGGATCCCATCTCTAAGTGTCTTCGTGCATCCTGTCACGTGATTTTCTGAGAGCATAAAATGTTTTCACCTCTATCCTTGTTTCACTTATCCTTACCTTTTACCTCCATCATGTTTACTAATCCTTCCATAGATCTCTTTTCTAATGCATTTGATGTAGGTTCCTCATTTGTAGGGATACCTTTGCTGACCCCTGATCCCATTTAGACTGCTCTCCCTGACGGTCCACTGCCCATTGCGCTTTGTAGCTTGTCTTCTACCTCTCCCTCAAACCTTCCCCCTGCAACTCTTCCCACCGGTCGTCCACATTGAGTAACTCAACCACCTGTTCATCTTTGTGATTATATTGTCGAGTCTACTGCTTTTTCTACTTATGAACCTACCTCCTATCGTGAGGCTTATACTAATCCTCTTTGGCAGCAGGCTATGACTGATGAACTACATGCTCTAAACAAAACTCATACTTGGGATGTTGTTGATCTTCCTCTTGAAAAGACTGCGATTGGCTGCAAATGGGTATACAAAATGAAGACCCATTCTGATGGCTCTATTGAGCGCTACAAAGCCCGTCTTGTTGCAAAGGGCTTCACCCAGGAATATGGCATTGGTTATGAAGAGACTTTTGCTCCGGTTGCTTGGCTTACCTTTGTGCATATCTTAATTGCTATTGCCGCTGCTCGCCACTGGGATCTCTTTCAGATGGATGTCAAAAATGCCTTCCTTAATAGTGATCTTCTTGAGGAAGTCTACATGCAACCTCTCCCTGAGTTTGCTTATTTGGCTCATAAGGTTTGCAAACTATAGCGTGCTCTTTATGGTCTCAAGCAAGCCCCATGAGCTTGGTTTGCTAAATTCAGTTCCATCATCTATGACTTCAACTTCACCTTTAGCTTATATGACTGTCCTCTATTTGTTCGAACCACTCCTCATGGCACCACTCTTCTTTTTCTTTATGTGGATGATATGATTATCATCGGTGATAATGTGGCTGGTATTCTTAGCCTCAAACAATTTGTCAATCGTCAATTTGAGATGAAGGATCTTGGTACTCTTAATTATTTCTTAGGGCTTGAAATCTGTCACGATTCCACTGGTTATTATTCGTCACAAGCCAAATATGCATCCGATCTTTTGGCACGTATTGGTCTTATCGATTGCAAGACTACTTCTACTCTCGTTGATCCTCAGATTCGTCTCACTCCTTTAGATGGGGATCTTTTCTCTGATGCTACTCTTTATCGCCACCTGGTAGGTAGTCTTGTCTATCTCACTATGACCTATCCTGACATTGCCTATGTTGTCCATCTTGTTATTCAGTACCTGTCGGCTCCTCGCACCCCGTATTATATTGCTCTACTTTGCATACTTCACTACCTTAAAGGCATTATGCTCTATGGCCTTTACTACTTGTGGCTCGTCTTTTTTTTGTCGCCTCCTTTCGAAAGGATTTGAAAAGAAGGCCTCACAATTCGGCCTCCTGCGGTTCTGAATCTAATCTCACAGGTGCAATGTGAAACTGATAAATACCAAAGAGTCCAAATCCGACAAATCATTTGGAAAAATCGATTTTCAATCAAATAATGCCAAAATTGGACTGCTTTGCCAGATACAGAGTCACCACCTAAATATTTTATTTTGGAGAAATTTAGGAAACCCTGACTCGTGCCAAAGGCCACGTGTTCGTTATCACCAAAGTTGCCTCGGCTCGAGAACTTAGGTACGAAGGGAGAAGGTCATGAATTGAGCACCCCCCGCTTGCCCAATTAAAGATCGACCTCTACTAATCATGATATGACTTTTATAAACATTATGTGCTCTTATTCTGGTTATTAGCTAACATTACTATGTGATGTGCACAAGCAAGTGTAGACTAAAATTGCAAGACTTAGAACAATTCAACTCATGTTTGTTTGTGAAAATGGTTTGAATTTGCCACCTCAAGTGGGCTTAAAGTATGCGGATTTGCCACCAAACATAGTGGGCCTAAAACATGATTTGCCACTCAATAAAGTGGGCTTAAAACTTACATTTGTTGAATTATTCCAATTCAAACAACAAGCCTTTATCCACAGGCATTCATTCAGTTTAGCATTTAAGCATATAGCCTCGTGGTAAGCATGCTAAACATGGCAACATTTACATTCATGCAAGTATGCTAAAGCATTAACAACTCACCTAGTACTCTAAGCTAGGAAGATGTGAGTTAGAAAATAATGCTTGATTCCTAATTATGTTAAGATGTCTAATACAACACATGCAATATGCAATTAATAGGCTCGGCTACTAATATGGCATATGAATCAATTTGATAACATGCGTTAAACGTGTATTCAAAGAAGTATTGAAATGACAATGCAGTTTGAATGATGCGCCGAGCCTCGGTGCATGCAATACGAATGAATGAATGCAAGCATGCGATATGCTAATGTAAACATGTCTCTAATCTAACCATCAAAAGCGATTAAGTAAAAGGGAGAAAGACGTAGGGTTAGAAGACATACACACACGCACGCACACTTATTACAACATTATGCCCTCGTGAAGGAGGGTCCGAATGAATAAGAGCTAACTAGCTACGCTAATTAAGCTAACTAATTATTACAAACCGAAAACTAATTAAGTATTCTAGCTAACTAATTAAATAATTACGTCACATCTAATTAATTACCTATCTAATTAATGGATTACAAGTCAATTGCAAGTAAACTAAGTGATCAACTACTTAGCCCCGGAAGGTGATGAATATGTATGCGCATGCTCAATTCTATACCCAAAGTGCCACTATTTTGCTGTTGCAAGCCTCTGTTTGCACATTTGATCACTGAAAATTTTGCCAACTTCTAGAACACCTTGGCTTCACCTTACCATCACATTGTGCAAAAATCACTGATGGTCGACAAAAGGGATAAGGGGCCGGTTGGCTACTAATGGTGGTCGGGCGACTACCATTGGTGGTCGGTCGGCCACTGATGATGGCTGTCGGCCACTGCTGGTTCACATTTCCATGCTACAACAGAGAGCAAAACAGAGCAAAACAGTGTATTCTCACAGATTGTTTGTACTGTTACCTTCCTTATCATCACACAAGCTCAAAGGAGAGAAACTTTTAGCCCTCAAACCATCAATCAAGAAATTTCCATGCATGATGGCTAAGGAACCAAGTTTGTACAAGTTTAATAAATGCACAAACAAGATTGAAATGACCACCACCCTATCATGCATGATCAAGGGCAACAGGGACTAAGAAAAATGGCACATTTCATCACTTTTGAGTATGAAATGTCTCATTCTTTTTGTGTTCAAGCTAACATCCGATTTGAACACATGCAATGCAACACAAATAGATGATTATCTTGTCTCTTTTACTTGTCAATTTCGTTTACCCATTTTAATTACCAAGTCATTCTTTAATTGATTAGTCCATTGGTGAGTGTCTTCTAATGGAAAGAGGGCTCAAACCACAACTTGATTTATGCATGAAAGAGGCATTACACAGTTGGTAATGAACCCCTCTAAGGGATTAAACCATTAGGTGTAGCACCTCCATTTCACACTTAGGCAAACAAGTGGTTTGAAACCACTTTCAAAGCAAACAAAAGAATGAAGAATTGAGAGAGATTGCAAAGATTTTAAGTGCTGAATTGGAGTGGAAAAAGCACTAAAAACATGCAACCAAGTCACACCAATGATGGTTAAAGCCTTAAAACAACAAGCTAGTGCAAGGACTTACACTATAACTATACAAAACAAACCTCAACTGAACTAACCAGCCCAAAATAGAGCCAAAACAGGTTATTTCAGAGGCAAACACATGCTGGACTTAAGCTAAGCTAAGCTAGAAAAACATGCTAACATGTGAAGCTATCTAGGCATGCAAACAAGACACAAGGAGGGGAGGCTAACCCCTCCAATTTTGGACTTCAAAATAAGTTTTTGGCCATTGAAAATACTCTGAAATTCAGTGGTTAAAGGCCCAAAAAATTTGATTTGAAAGTGATAAACAAAGGCACCAAAACTTAGCAAACTAGTAAGCAAGAAGGGTGAACCACCCCTAACTAAAAAAGGGCTCAAACCACCACTTTTAAGTCACAAAAATAGAGCGTTTTATAGTTCAAAACCAGGACAAAAACAATTAAAATAGATGAAAAACAAGTGGATAAAGTAAGTAAACTACCTCTTGAAGCAAAGAGCAACTCTAGGCACAAATCTAAGCTAAAACCACTTGCGAGAGCTCAAAACAAGCCTCAAGGAACCTCAGCTCAAATAGAAGAACTTTGATCAAGGTTGAATATGTAAAAGTGTAGAGGAAACTAGCTACAAAGCACAAAGTTGTAAGAGAGAGAGAGAAATCTAGAGAGAGAGAGAGAGATAATTTTGTTCCAAAATTGCTAACCTCCCATTTAACACTCCTTAAGCTTAGAAACATCCCATTATACATGTGTAGGGAGATGCAGCTCACTGCGCTAATAGTTGGCATAGCTGTCAACAAATATCTGGAAAAAGGCATTGGTGGCCGACCGGCTACACCTTTGGCCGACAACCATTATCCATGGCCAACAGCCTACGGTGGTGGCCGACAGGTCACCAAAAGTTCTATGCAAGAAAAACCAACGTTTTAGTCCAAAACAAGGCACAAAAAAGACAAGGTTTCAAGGCCCAAAGGCAGGACACTCTGCCGAGGACTTCGAGCACTCAAAACGAACACATGCAATTAGAATCATCGAGTGCACAAGCTATGACGTCCGAATCTTAAGGACAATAAAAAATGGGGTGTCTACAGTTGCCCCTGTTTGATAGAACTTGGAAGTCATGGAATTACGGGAGTGAATGTCAAAGCCCAGAGACGATCCATTTTTGACAAGGCTAAAGACTTAGACAAACAAACAAGCAAGACAAAACAAATGGTTGCACCCGCATGCTGCCTACGTATCCCTTTGCAAGAAAGCAAACCAGCGTTGTTTTGGGGCAAGATGCAAGTGCTATGTACGATGCAGAAACATAACTTATGATCATGCAATGAGGCTATAACGAAACATTTGAATGCAAATGCTATATAATGAAAATACCATGTTCAAACAAACCGAAACAAGGTATAGCAACCTCAAACACAAAAGTAAGTAAGCAAACATGCCACGCCTGGGAATTACAGATCGAACCACATTTCATGCAGAAATGATGTAAGAAAATTATGCAAGCTTAACTACGCGATGCGCAGGAAAGACGAAGAGCAACCGTCGGATGCACCTGAGGTCTCAACCAAGATCCTAATGTGTTGCACACATGAGAAGGGAAAGGGTGGTGTGAATACTGGGACACACCCAAATGTTTTTTAACCAAAAGGAGTGGTGTAAACACTGGGACGCGCCCAAATGCTTTTAACCAAAAGGAGTGGCGTAAACACCGGGACGCACCAGAATGCTTTTAACCAAAAGGAGTGACGTAAACACCGGATGCGCCCGAATGCTTTTAACCAAAAGGAGTGGCGTAAACACCGAGATGCGCCCGAATGCTTCTAACCAAAAGGAGTGGGGTAAACATCGAGACGCGCCCGAATGCTTGTAACCAAAAGGAGTGGCATAAACACCGGGACGCTTCCAAATGCTTCTAACCAGAAGGAGTGGTGTAAACACTGGAACGCACCTGAATGCTTTTAACCAAAAAAGAGTGGAGTAAACACCGGGATGCGCCCGAATGCTTCTAACCAAAGGAGTGGTGTAAACACCAGGATGCGCCCGAATGCTTTTAACCAAAATGAGTGATCCCAACGCGTCCAAACGCGAGAGGGAAAAAGTGAATACATCCAAACGAGCCTCACGTGAGAGGAAAAAGTGAATAGATGCACAAGGCATAAGCGATTAAGTGCGGTAGATGCACGAGGTAGGGAAAACGTTCTCTTGCCGAGACATAAATGATCTTATCCAGAGCGTCTCTGAATGAACTGTACATACAATATCGTTTGACTATGTTGGCTCCACCGAATGAACCGTACATACAATATTGTACCTACGTAAGAAAGAAACTCAACGGGTACAATATAGTAAGAATGCATATTCTATGCAAGACAAATAACCAAGATATAATGTTAATGGCATGTTTTATGCAAAACATGCGAGAAACAAAATAGAAGCATATTTTATGCGACGAGAGCCGGAGCATGTTCTATGCCACATTGGGATGCATATTCAATGCAACAGTACAAAATACATATTCTATGCATGATCAATAGTACCAAATGCATGTTCAATGCAAGATTAATAGCATGTTCTATGCATGGTGCAGAATGCATGTTCTATGCAAGAACAAAAGCGAATATTATCGAAACAAGTTCAGTAGTAACTTTCCGATTTGCCTCTCGGAAGAGTTGTGATACACAAAAAGGATACACCTCGTGCAACGAGACGGATGACGTCCACCTGAAAACACAGTTTCAAGCTTCCACTGAGAGAACTTGAACTTAACAGTGACCTTTCCTTGCACTTCTTGAGAAATGAAGACACAAAACAGCATCAAGATTCAATTTAGGAGCATTAGGCACTGGACGGCCACCAGAAGAGGGTGTCGGCTACCTGTCGGCCACCCTTGAGCACTATCGGCCACCAGTGGTGGCCGGTCGGTCACCAATGACAAATCGGGGCCAATTTCGTCTTTTCTCAACGAGTCTTTAAGTACACTATCCCAAACTTCATTTCTTCACTCCTCCAAACTCGAAAACCCTCTCTCTCTCTCTCTCTCTAGATAGTTTTCCCTTCTAGATTCTAGCTTTATACGCATTTTCCAATGCCCCACGCACATTTGATTCGCTAAATCCTCTTTGTATACTCCATTTTGAACCAATTGAAATTCGATTTTGGTACCTTTTCTTGGAGTTTCACCACTTGAGGGTTGTTTTCCTCGAGTTCTTCTTGGGTTCCGTGCCTTTTCCCAGGCTTTGACTTTTTCTTCCCTTTTCTCTCTCCTAGGGTTGACTTTTGGCATTTTCTACCTATCTTGCTCATTCTCGCCCACTTTTTTTTTTTTTTAGATGGCAGACAACGTTCCTCATGACGGAGCTTCCCTAGAGATGGAGGCAGAGCCCGAGCCTGTGCTACTACCACCCAGGGTTCGACCCTTCGACCCGACGACATATGATCCTCAGACGTATGTGCTAGCACCTGAGAGTGTCCGGCATTTCAGAGGGTTTGAGCGAGGTGTACCAAATGATCTCCTGCCATGAGAGCCGGCCTCCCATTTATCTTATGGCACCACCAAGGTATACACTGTATTTTCATGTTTCTTCACTGTACCTTGTATTTCTTGATTAAACCATACTCTTACACTGTATTTCTTACACTACTTGTTCCACACACATTCTGGCACTGTATTTCTTACACCTGTTCATTCTGATCACATGAGGACTCCCACTCTATTAGAGGCTATGGGCCCACATTCGCGAGGGAGTGGTATATGGAGCTCCCCGATAGTGTTCGCCACATTGTTGATGAGGCCGGCTTCGGCTTGTTTTGTATGGGGCTATCACGCCTTATAGCGAGTCGATATCTACTTGGAGCATTAGTAGAGAGATGGTGGGATACCACCAACTCTTTCCACTTCTCTACCGCGGGAGAGATGACGATGACTCCCTATGATTTCTCTATGCTCACTGGCATAGAGGTAGGGGGTCGTTCGATCCCTTATGATACAGACATGGGTGAGTGGGAGGCTGCATGGATTTACCTGCTTAGTGCACACCCACCTCTCTTCCAATCGCAAATGGTATGGTACAGCTGGTTTACAGAGCAATTCCGAGGGAGAGAGCCAGAGACCCCAGAGAAGATTGAGCACTATGCCCGAGGCTTTTTGATGTTCCTCTTCGGCACCACTTTGTTCGCAAACAGAGTTCTTAACCAGGTATTGAGCCTACAACTAAACACAGCGCATAACGACTCAACAAAGAAAAACAAGAGGTAAACAACCTAAACACATCGAGAAACACTCAAAACGACTCAAAACAAGAATCAAGACAACAAAAGACACGACACTCAGACGTGCACAGGGAGCCTGTTTCTCCGGGTATTGTTTCCCACCCTTTCTCATTTGTGATCCTCACATCACTCAGCTCTCAAGCTATGTTTTTCTGAAAAAGCCCTTTTCCTCACTTTTTCTCTTAGTGCACATCTCTCTATTCTTCAATCTCTCATTTTTTATCCCTCCCCTAGGTGGTTGATGAATAAACAAGAAATTGCGGGCTCTTGCCCCTACCATGCTACTAGATTCTCTTTCTTCCGCTCACAGCTAGTGAGTTCCTTCTACAGAGGGGTTGCACTAAGATGGGGTGTGTAGCAAATTTGCAGCTGACATCGGTTGATGATGCTTTGCTGGGGAGTTTGGACATGATCAGATCTGCCCAGATAAGGAAGTGGAATATCTTGATCCATTCCAGTTCGTGCTTCATACTTGGCTTGATACCTCGTTGCTTGAAGGATGTGAGAGCTTTTTGCCCTTTTGCGGTCAGCTTCAGTGGTGCCCTTTTCTGGCGAATACGGTACCCTTTCTGGCAAGTGCGTTGATAAAGGGGAAAAGACAGAACACCCGACTCAACTGTGCCCCTAGTTCATCATTTTGACCATTTCTTGTTTTTGGCTTTGTACTAAAACAATTTTGACCAAAATGAGAGTTAGATTAACATGCTTGTTCAATTTTCTGATTTGAAATCATGCAAGTTAGGCTATGAGCACTGAAAATTTTCCTTTTTTGGGTCCAGGAAATGGTCTAGTTTTGGAAAAATAGGATAATTTTCAAGAGAATCAATCAACCTTAGTAAAAATTCTCAAAAGCCATTTTGGCAAACAGCCACTGCTCAACGAGCACAAAACTTACTGTTGAGATGCACAACCTCAGATCGGAAGGAAAACTGTCTCTTGTCTGAAGGACACTGCATGGCAACGGAAAGTTGCCCCTTGTTTGAATGGCACCGCAGCGCATTGAATGGCAACGGAAAGTTGCCCCTTGTTTGAATGGCACCACAGTGCATTGTAGTCAGTCCTCAGAGTGACGAACACAACCAAACTCTTGGATATAGATAAGGCAAAGATGATCAAAACCATTACATGGACATAATCAATTTGGAAGTGTTTGTGGCTGGACTTCAGGATGAAGTTGCCTACGTATCCCAAACATGGGAATCAAGCCTTACGTTGTTCCGGTTAGGTACACTCGGGTATTAACCTCTCATTTTGCGCTCTAACTTTTGCCAAGGCCGCCCTTCCGGGTTTTCAACCTTGCAAGCTATGTTCTTCTTTTCTTTTCAATTCTTTTCTTCTTTTTTCTTTTTCATCTTTTTCTTTCATTTTCTTCATTTTTTTTTTCATTCTTTGCATTTTTTTTTGTTCTTTTTGTTCTTTTTCTTGCTCTTACTCTTGCCTGGGTCGCCCTTCCGGGTTTTCGGCCCAGCGAGCCTCTCAAGGGTAAAAGTGTAGCTTTGTCCATGTCAAATGGTTTTGAGATCCTGAAGTCATCTGAATTTAGGCGAATGGCTACTGTTCGCTGACGATGCAGGAGTCCATCCAATGGGGAGCTGAATTTGCCCCTAGTGTTGTGGATAGGAACTCGGTTATTCTTCAACAACAAACTTTTTTCTTTCTTCCCTTCTAGGATTTGGCATTCTTGCCGATCTTCGTTGATTTGTGGAATGATCCATCTTTGGCTCGTCGAGCACAATCTGACATCTTTTGCCCCTAGTTTGAGGGGTGTTCCTGATCTAGCTTCACAAGCTTCTTTTGATGAGATCTGATCTTTTTGATCTTTTCTTGCCCCTAGTTTGTGGGCTGCTTCAAATTTGGCCATGCATGTCTCACATTATGGTTGACCTTTGAACTTTCTGAGTCCGAGTTCAAGGTTTGAAAGCAAGGGGTCGAGTCTCGAGGTTGAGAGCGATCCTAAACTGCACAATCTCAAGAGCGATTCCACACAGGTCTTCGCAAGACAGCGCAAAACATTTTTTTTTGAAATCTTTTAAGAAAGTGACTAATCGCTCGCGCGGAAGACGATGTAGAACCAATCTGGATCAAGCCAGGATCCTTCTCAGTACTTACACTAACAAGCATGATCTCATTCATTAAGGGCTTAGCACGCCTCTCTTTCTCTCATATGATCAAATTTTTCAAAACCCAAGGAATTCTTTCATCTTCGTTTTCATCACAATGTTGAAAAAGTTTTAAAAAAACTCAGGTCAATATAATGATTTTAAAGCACAGAAAAGACACAGTTTTTAGTCAAATACTGCCATCTCATTCAGAACTTCTGGCACAACAGGCTCAAAGTAGAAATAAGCACGAAGTATGAAAACCACTGCTGCTTCATTCAGATCTTCTGGTGTAACTGGCTCCATGGCAGAAACAGACTCAAAAAGAAAGCAAAGAGACAAACACAAAACAAAATAGTGACATCCGAGGTAACATCCCCGGAATCACCCGACTCTAACAAAACAGGACTGACTCGATACAACAAGACAAACCCAACTGACTCAGTATGAAAAGACTGACTCTATACAACAGGACAAAGTCAACAGGACTAACTCGATACAACAAGACAGACTCAATACCCAAGTCATAAAGTAGAGTAAACAGCATTCGCAAATGCTCAAAATAGTGCGTGTCATCCATCACATCTGGAGTAAACTGAGCACCGACAGCAAGTGGTTCATCCCCTGATCACATAACAACACAGGTCTAGAGTACCCGAGGGATATCAGACACTTCTGGAGCTATGGTTCCAAGACTACTTAGCAATAGAGAAAACAGACAGTACCTCAGCTTGATTTCACCAAAGTAGATATGAGCAAAGCTGAATGACCGTGCTCTCTACTGAATTCTACCCAAATTACCTGAACCGATACCCTCGGGTAAAAGCGATTCCACCAAATCTTGATGCTCATGGGCTGATACTCAGACTTGCGAACTGATACATGCATTCCCTGTAGAGACACACTCTAAAAGTACATAGCAAGCAAGTAAGAGCCAAAACACCCCTATGTTGGGGTAGGGTTTCCCTATCCAATTTTGTCAGGAGCTAGGGTTTCACTACACACGTAGCGGTTTCAAACAGCCTAGAAACGGGTAAGCAACCTGTCCTAGCTTGGAATGGTCACCATGGATTCCGAATATGCACTAGGTCGAATGGTCAAAAGGGGTGCCCCGATAAAACCGGGGTTTGTGTTCTCGTCGTGGTAGAGCTTGTAACAAGTCAGCCTTATGGCACGCTTCGCAAAGCGAGCCTCTGGCAAACCGTTCAGGAATAGCATACGGCAAACACGGTGTCCTAGGCGCACCAATGCAAATGCAATGCAAAGAAACACATAAGTGTAGTCAAAACAAGATATCATGAGTTCGAGTCAAGTTCTTTAAATCCCCAGCAGAGTCGCCAGAAATTGTAGACGTCCCCGAACGTCCCGGGAGGGAATCCCGTTTTGTTCATTTGGGCTCACTACAGTTCGGACTCAAATTGTCACGGTTCTTAATCTGATCTCACAATGTGCGATGTGAGATTGATAAATCACCAAAGAGTCCAAATCCGGCAAATCGTTTTGAAAAACAGATTTTTAGAAAGAAGTGCCAAACATGGACTGCTTTGCCAGATACAGAGTCGCCACCTAAATATTTTATTTTTGAAAAATTTAGGAAACCCTGACTCGTTGCCTAAGGCCACATGTCCGTCATTACCAAAGTTGCCTCGACTCGGGAACTTGGGTACGATTGGGAAAGGTCAACTATGAGCACCCCCGCTCGCCTGATCAAAGATCGGCCACTACTAAACATGATATCTCGTTTTTGAAAACACAAGTGTTCTTATTCCGATTAATTAGCTAGAATTACTATGTGATACGCGCAGCAAAAAAAGTAAAGACTAGATCGCCTAATTTGGAACAAAGCATCGCATATCCGTTTGTTTGGAAAATGATTTGAAGTTTGCTACTCGTAAGTAGGCTAAAATAGGGATTTCAATGAATTATCCCAATTCAAGCAATCCAACCTTCACCTACAGGCATTCAGGCAGTTATATCACCTAAGCAATTAGCCTCATGGAAAGCATGCTGTCATGTTAACATTCACACTCATGTGAGATGCTAAAGCATAAACACTTACAGTGTACTCTGAGCCAAAACAAGAAACTAGTTAGTAATCATGCATGATCCTAGTTCATGTTAAGATGGCTAATGCAACGCATGCAAAATGTAACTAAGATAGGCTCGGTTATCCTAAGAATGGCATATGAGGTGTGACAATCCAATACATGTATTCAACTTGGAATTGAAATACAATGCAGTTAGCATGATGCGCCGAGCCCGGTGCATGCAATACAGATGAATGATGCAAACATGCTATCATAAGTATGCTAATTAAAACGTGCCCTAAAACTAACGATTGAAAGCAGGTAAGTAAAAGGGAGAAAGAAGTGGGGGTTAGAAGACATGCACACACTCACGCACACTTATTACAACATTGCCCTCTTTCGGAGGGTCCGAATAAATAATGCAAACCAAATAAATAATTAACTACTCTAGCTAATTAAATATTATAAAATTCTAATTAATTAACAAATTAATTACAAAAGGAGGTGGCCGCAGCCTTGCCTCGGAATGATGGGACGATGCATGCTCGATTCGCCTCGCTTGGAAACCCATTGCCATGCCACATGTTGCCTTTGTTTGCACTGTTCTGCACCTCTGAGAACTGCACAAGTCCCAAGGATGCTTCTAAACCACCTTCTGAGCACTGTGGAAGGTCACCGGCCAAAAAAAAAGGCCACCGGCCATTAGAAAATGGTCATCGGCCATAAGTGGAGCTCTCGGCCAACAATACATGGCTGGCCGACACTGAAGATGGCCGATCGGCTATCTTTTCCTACAGAATCCTGTTTTGCTGCAGCATAGGGCAAACAGAGCATGGCAATGCATTTTCAAAGCAATGTATGCACAACACCCTCCCTATCATGTTTAAGACTTAAGGGAGTGTAGTCCTCGACCCTCGGATGAATCACGCATTTCAATGCATGATGGCCAAAGAAGCCAAGTGTGCAACTCGATATGGAATGAAACACACAAAACACATAAAGGGCCTCAACCTCTATCATGATTGATCAAGAGGCAAGGGATGCACACACAATGCAATGTAACCTAGGCAAGCAAGCAAGCATGCAAATAACTCAAGTATGAAACAAATCTAATACAACATGAGCATGTTAACATGCAATATGCAATAGGCATACAACCTAAACATGTGGACATGTATAGCATGCAACAACATGCAAAATGAAACAAGCATGCAACAACATGGTGAGATGGACTTACACTAACATGGGTAGCTCTCAAGCATGCCAAAATCAGTGGCCAAGATGATGCAAACAAGGCACCGAAACTCATGCAAACATGCACAATGCAATGGCCCCGAGCCTAAAGCACAAGATGCAACTCCCCAAGAGCATGGCAAAGATGAAACGTGGCATACAATGACATACATTCCAGCACTGAAAATGGCATACTAAATGACTCCAAAAATGACTCCGAAGCATGCAAACACTCATGTAATGCATTGTTAAAGACTTAAGCATCGAAGCTAGTGAAATGCAATACACTATAGACATGCAAAACAATGCTCAAATGATGAAACCAACCCCAAATAGTCCCTATGCAGACCAAAATCAGTGGCAAAATGTGTTGGGATGGTGGCTTGGAATGCATTTACATGAAGCTTATGCAATGGCTTATAAATGGGGCATACAAGCACAACTCTAAGGAGCACTTAAAACATGGAAAATATGGAAGTGTAGCACCCCTATAAGCTCTGAAATATCATGCTCAATGATGCCAACACATGCAAATACTTCAAGTTAGGCATGCAAGAGTGCTCAAAACTCAAAGCTAGTCAATGCTATTACACAACAAGTACGCATGGCAAGCATTTTTCGACCATGAGGCCACAAAACAGAGCTGAAGCAGCCCAAATCATGAACAAAATCAGTTTAGAGCAAGGTCAAAATGTGCTAGAATGGAGGGCCAAAACAACATGCAATGTAAGCTAGTAAGCATGAGTTACACTACAAGCCTATGAAGCATGTGAGGGACCACCAAACCAGCCAAAAACAGATTCATGGCATGCCAAAATATGACCAAAAACCCACTGAAATGAGGCCAACATGAGCTAGAAGGACATGCTCAAACATGAAGCAAACAAGACTAGTTTGCAAAATTTACACTACAAGTGTATAAACCAAGCATGGATTGACCAAGATAGGAAAAAATAGTGGCATATGACAGAAAAATAACCACAAATACTAGCTAAGACATGGCCAACACGAACTTAACAAAGGTGCTCACATATGAGGCAAATATGACAAGTATTGAAGACAACAAGGAGAAGGGATGGCCCTCTCCTTCTTAGGACCTCAAAAAACCATCCCCACCACTGAAATCCCTTTGGATTTTAGTGGTGAGAAGGCCAATACAAGGTGGTCCCGGAGCTCACAAAAAAGGCACAAAAATGAGGCCAAACAAGGCCTAAGAGGGGGTAAACAACCCCAAACACAAAAGTGATCTTCGACAAACTTCAAAAACATGAACATAATATATGCCTAAATTATAGATCAGATGAACAGGATGAGCTGGACCTTTTGAATGTGAATGATGTTGCAGTTTCTGAGTACTTCTCTGTGCCTTTTATTTATTGCATTGATTATGATTTTCAAAATTTTGATGAAAACGATAAGGAAGGAATTCCTTTGGTTTTGAAACATTTGATTAATCGCGAGGAGGAGAGGTTTGTAAAACCCCTTGTTGATGAAATCATTACAAGTAATATGGGTACTGAGAAGGATCCGCGTCTGGTCTAGATCGGGTCGACGTTGTCTTCGGAGGAGCGCGAGCACTTAGTCGCTTTATTAAAAGATTTTAAAGATGTTTTTGTGTTGTCTTATGAACACATGCCTGGAATCGATCCTGAGATTGTACAGCATCAGATCCCTTTTGACCCCAAGGCCCGACCCATCAAACAGAAGCTGTGGAGAATACACCCGGATTGGACTTTGAAGATTAAGGAAGAGGTCACCAAGCAGATAGACGCAGGGTTCTTGCTAGTATCTGAGTATCCAACTTTGTTGGCCAACATTGTTCTAGTACTGAAGAAAGATGGTAGAATTCGGGTATGTGTGGATTTCAGGGATCTGAACAGAGCCAGTCCAAAGGACGACTTTTCTCTATCGCACATCGATGAATTGGTAGACTTTACCACAGGCTATGCATTGCTCTCCTTCATGGACGGATTTTTCGAGTATAACCAGATTCTGATAGCACCTGAAGACAGGGAGAAAATCGCATTCACTACGCCGTGGGGAACCTACTGCTACAGAGTGATGCCGTTTGGGCTGAAGAACGTTGGGGCTACTTATCAACGGGCTGCAACTACAATTATGCATGACATGATCTATAAAGAGGTTGAGGTGTACGTGGATGACATGATTGTCAAGTCCAAAGAAAGAGAGGGCCACTACACTGCCTTGAAGAAGTTCTTTCAATGGATCAAAAAAATACAAATTGAGGTTGAACCCACAGAAGTGTACTTTTGGTGTGAGAGTAGGGAAAATGCTGGGTTTCTTGATTACACAGAGGGGCATTGAGGTTGGTCCTTCAAAAATTAGGGCCATCTTAGAAATGTCACTACCAAGAACTGAAAATGAGATGCGAGGCTTTCTGGGTAAAGTGCAATTCATAAGATGGTTTATTGTAAAATTAACCTTGACTTGTGAACCACTTTTTGGTCTCCTGAAAAAAGGACAAAAGTTCCAATGGGATCACCAATGTCAGTTCGCTTTTGAACAGATCAAGAAGTATCTTCAAAATCCACCTGTATTGTCGCCACCAGAGTCGGGAAGCCGTTGATTTTGTACCTATCAGTAATGGATACAACGATGGGATACATGCTAGCTTAGGAATCTGAGGATAGGGTGGAGAAAGCCATCTATTACCTGAGTAAGAAGATGCTGGATTACGAGACCTATTACACCCCACTAGAGAAGGCTTGCTTGGACTTTGTATGGGCTACCAGGAAGTTGAGGCACTACTTATTAGCTCACTCCGTAATTCTAGTTTGAAGATTAGATCCCATCAAATATCCCTTTGAGAAACCAGCGCTAACAGGTAGGCTAGCCCATTGGTTGCTTCTTCTCTCTGAATTTGATTTGAAGTATATTACTCACAAGTCTATCAAAGGAGAAGCGATGCGAGTTCTGGCGGATCATCCGATTGGAAGGAGCAAGCGGTAGAATACTTGTTTCGAGATAAGGCTATTCTGCAAGTCAAGGAAAAGATTTGGACAATGTACTTTGACAGAGCGTCTAATCAGTACGGGTATGGGATATGTGTATTGCTGATAGCACTCGACAATTCTCACATACCCTTAGCCTTTAAACTCCATTTCAAGGTATCCAACAACGAAGCAAAATATGAGGCGTGTATCGCTGGCTTGAAATCCGCCCTAGAACTATGGGCAAAAAGGTTTGACGTCATCGGGGACTCGAACTTAGTTGTGTCTCAAGCAAAAGGAGACTGGAAGGTCAAAGAAGAAAATATGAAGATCTATCACCAAGCTTTGGATGTTCTGATTCCCAGGTTTGAGAAGTTGACCTTCACTCATCTACTAAGAGAGAACAACAGGTTTGCTGATGCCTTATCAACTCTATCTTCTATGATAGACATCCCGTTGGGAGTCCAGATACGTCCAATCATTATTAAGCAGAGATATGCGCCAGCCTATGAGACCATAGTCGCCATAGATGAAGTTCAAGATCAAAACCCCTGGTATTATGATTTCTGGAACTTCTTGGAAAAGGAGGTCTATCAACGAGAGGCGAATGCCAAAGATAAAAGGGCAATACGGCGAATGGATGCTAAGTTTATCATCTGTGGGGGTAAACTGTATAAGAGGGGTCATCTAGGAATGCACAAGTTATGCGTCGACGCAGAAGAGTCAAAGCGCCTAATGTAGGCTATCCATGGAGGAGAGTGCGGAGCGCTCATGAGCAGAGTAATGCTAGCCCAGAAGATTCTCAGGCAGGGTTACTACTGGTCTACCATGGAAGAGGATTGTATCGATTTTGTTCGGCAATACCACAAATGCCAAATCCATGTCAATCGCATGAATATTCCGCTGTCGAAGCTGTACAACATGACTTCACCGTGGCCTTTTTCAGTCTGGGAAATCGATGTCATTGGGGCAATTATGCTGAAAGAGTCAAATGGGCTTGAGTATATTTTGGTGGCAATTGATTATTTCACGAAGTGGGTGGAAGCTCAGTCCTACATAGTGCTGAAAGCATCGCATGTGGCTAAGTTCATCCGAAACAATATCATTTGCCGATATGGAGTCCTTAACGAGATTATTTTAGATAATGGCTCACATTTCAAGAAATAAGTGATCGACTTGTTAGAGAAATACAACGTGGCTTTTCATAAGTCATCCACATATCGACCATAAACCAATGGAGCTGTTAAGGCCGCCAACAAGAACATCAAGCATATCTTGCAAAAAATGGTTGAGACTTACAGGGACTAGCCAGACAATTGCCATTTACGCTCTAGGGCTATAGAACTTCGATCTAGACGTCTACAGGGGCGACCCATTATTCTCTTGTTTATGGTATGGAAGTTATTCTGCTGATTAAAATAGAAGTTCTGTCACTGCGAGTCATGGCTGAGTGTTAGATAGCAGAGGCGGATTGGCAATAGAGCAGGTTTGAAGAACTAATGTTGTTTGAAGAGAGGAGGTTGAAGGCATTGTATCACGTTCAAGGTTATCAACGTAGGATTGCCAGAGCTTTCAACAAGAAATTTAAGTCTAGGAATCTTAAGGAAGGGGATTTGGTGCTGAAAGACAACCGAGCTCTCATCCATGACCCTAGGGGCAAGTTCAGACCCAATTGGACTGGTCCTTATATCATTAAAACTATCTAGTCAGGTGGAGCCGTTATTCTTATGGACCTGGATGGCCTAGAATTTTCCCAACCAATCAACATGGACAAGTTGAAGAAATATTACCCCTGAGAGGCTCACTAGGCCGAAAACCCAGAAGGGCGACCTAGGCAAAAGTTAGAGTACAAAAAATTAGAAATAAATAAAAATTGAGCTCGCAAGGCTGAAAACCCGGAAGGGCGGCCTTGGCAAAAGTTAGAGCTCAAAATGAGAGAGTTAATACTCGAGTGAACCCGAACCGAACTACGTAAGGCCTGATTCCCATCTTGGGATACTTAGGCAATTTCATCTTGAAATTCGGCCATGAACACCTCCAAATCAACTGTCATGTCTATGCATTGATCAAGTCATTTTTGTTCGTTCTATATATGAAAGTTCGATTGTGATCCTTACTCCGAGAGAAGAGTTGGTTACAGTACTGAGCAGTGCTATTCAGTCAAGGGGCAATTTGTGATCTTCGGATTCGGGGTTGTACATCTGGAGGATAGATTCCGTGTGTGTCAAGCTGTGATTCTTATTGAAAATGGTTTTGAAAGGTTTTAATAAAAGTTGGCTTTGTTCAAATTAATCTTTTCACAACTTAGACCATTTTTGAACCAAAAGGAAAACTTTCATTGCTCACAACTTCAATTTTGTTGATTTCAATACAAAGTTCCCCAACTCTCGATACAAATCAAAGTTGCTTTTATTACATTCATAAAACTTGAAAAGTAAGATCAAAGCAATAAACTAGGGGCATAGATGAGTCAAGTGCTCCTGCGCCCCCCGCTTGTGCTTGTGAAAGCTTCTGATGCTAGAGTGGGCCCAGATTGTGTCTCATCTTCGAGCTAAGTTAGGCACTCGCCAGAAAGGGTGCAACTGAAACTCTGGATAGGGGCCAAAAGCGCTCTCATCCTTCAAGCAGTGAGGTATCGAGCCAATTGTGAACCACAAATGGGGAATGAAACTGGGTACTTTACCCCCTCTTCTAGGCAAGTTCGGTCATGTCCAAACTAACGCCTGAATTGGAACAGAAAGTAGAATACACCGTGTGTAAGGCTGATTAGCTGAATGCCAGGTTGCCGAGCTATGCTGTAGTTTATCTCGTTCAAATCAAACCAGGGGCAACACTAAGCAATGTCAGCAGCAAACTTGTTGCACATCCAATGGCACCACCACCATTTGTTCGGGAATTCAACTAGCTATTGGTGAAAGAAATAGCCCCGTGCTGAATATGCAAGGCAAGAATCCACTACTTTCAACCTGTCCATGATCCATATCTAGGGAATGATGAAAGAAAAGAGAGATTAAAGAATAGAGAGGTGTGCGCTGAAAGAAGAATGAGAAAAGGGCTTTGAGAGAGAAAAAATAGAGCATGAGTGTCGAGAGATGTAAGAAATACATGTGAGAAAGGATGTGAAACATTACCTGAAAAAGTGGTGGACTCCCTGCAAATTTGGTGGTCTCCTGCCGGTGGAAGGCGTCTAACCCCATCAAAGTCTCGGCTAATGTCAAGCCAATACAACTCTTGCCCTCTTTTAGGCCTTGTGCCACTTCAACTAGTTGAATGCTAAACCCTTCGAAACTAGGGGCAAGAAGAAAGTGTGCTAGTATGCACAAACAAAGGGCGTGTTGCCAAAAAACTCGCCAAGAAATATTGCCTTGGTCACCAATTTCAGAAAATTGATGGATCAGGCTGGGAATGTCCAGCTCCCCGTTGTGAACAAAGGATCAAGCCTCGTGAAAAGTAAGCCCACACATCTGTCCTAAAGCTTGGATGTGGCCAAAACGGGACTGAGGCAAGATTTCATCATCGCGTCGGGACTCCATTAGCACTTGAAATTCTTTGATCATCAGGCATATCTCCTGTCCCCCGAAATTAACGACGTGCGTAATCGAGTTCCAACATCTAGCCGCGACATGTAGGAACAAAAAACAAAGCGGAGAACGACTCAGCGGGAATAGTGCATTTAGACCAAAACCCTGAAAATTCAGCTTTTTCGAGCCATCCAAAGTTGCAATCCAATCTGCGAGTTTTTGGGCAAGAAATGGCTCCATCGATGGCAAAACAGTAGCTGAAATGAAGAATTCACGAAGCTAGAACGTTTGTAGAAGATAAGGCAGTGAGTGGAAGCCAGGTGTTAACATTTTGGAGGATCCTTACATTGGTGGCCAACCGGCCATTAGTGATGGCCGACAGCACACTTTGGTAGCCGACCGGCCACCACTGGTCGTCGACAGCCTCTGTTAATGGTTAACAGCCTTCCTGTCTGTCCTGTGGTCTACTTATGGATTGAGAGTGCTGAGAACCTGTATTTTGTTTTAACCTGTGTTTTGTTTTACTCTTTGTGCATTGTGTTGTCATGTTTTTAGTTAGTCTTGTTGAGACGTTTTGTTTTGATTTGTTTATCGAGTTTGTATTTGTCTTGTTTTACTTATCGAGTTGTATTCATTTTGTTTATTGAGTTGTTGTATATCGGGTTTTGTTTATCGAGTTGTACATTGCTTTATTATTTATCGAGTTGAATATTTTTTCTCCTTGTTTTGTTGTTAGTCAATTCATTACCTGACGAAGAAGGTTATGCCAATACAATGTCCATGTTCATTGTCTAGTTCAATCTCATTTTCATGCGATGTGGTGCTCACGATACAAAAGACAACACTTTTAAAAAAAAAAAAAAAAAAAAAAAAGAAGCTTGGTTTCCATTCCAATCATAGTTGTTTTTACAAAAGTGCATTACAAGTTTTTATAGCAAATAAAACTCGTATAAAGTTGTACAAAGTGCTAACACTACTACCAAAAGAAACTAAGCAAAAATATAGATAGATCAGCGCCAGCTATCTCAGGCACGTGAGGCCCTCTTCGTCATCTTCCTAGATGGGGACTTAGAGTTGTCTCCATCTGTGCCGCCACATCGACCGAATGCTGCGCCGCTTCTGAATCCGATGATGACCTGAAACAAAGTCATCGCCGCTCTCTGCCTCGAGAACTCGCTCAAGACCGCCACTAAGAGAACCCGAGCCAGCGTCATCGTCCCCACTCTCAGACGACTCAGCATTCTAACTTGCTCCCTCCTCAGCCTCGCTAGTCGCAGTATCATCCTCGCTCAAAATAGGCTCTAAAGGGCCACTCTCGGCTCAGGCGCTTCTAGCTTGGCCTCGACTGCGTGCTGAAGCCTGTCTCTCTCTCCCTGCTGCTGGAGGAGGTATTGATGGTCCTAGTGCTACTACCGCTGGTGCTGTCGGTATAGGTGGGACCTGAAAAGACAGTTGTTATATGTCAGCCACAGTATGTATAACAGATGCAAGTATGGTGTGCAGAATGAGCATATGTAGAAGTTAGGTACAATGCATGAATTTCGATACAGTGTATCAGTGCAGTATAGGGAAATTTTCAGTTGAAGTGTTAGTTTCAGTGTGTTAGTGAAATGTGACGACTAGAATCTAAGAAAACTGAAGAAATTACCTGAATGCTGTGGAAGCCAAGTAGTGCCTCCCTGTAGACACCCCATTTTTGACCGTCCTCAAGACTTGGATGTCATCGTTTGAACACTCGATGATCATCTATGTTCGTGTTCGTCTTGAGTTCTCGGAGGTCTCGGTCGCACGCCTTGCCTCAAGATCTCTCGACTTATTTGTTTTGTGCTTCGTTGGACCAAGGACTTGTGGTCTTTGCACCTGAGGGCGGGAAATGGCTTGTTGGCTATCCCCACACATCACCGGCCATGGCATGAGGCCACTGACCCTATTTTATTGTTACCGGCCAAAAGTGATGGCCGGTCGGCAATGTATTTAGTCGGCCGGCCCTTGGTGTTGGTCGATCAGCCTTTTCTGCTGGCCGAATCCTGTTCATCTGCTTTATGTAGATATTTGGTGCCAGGTGGCGCAGAGGTGCTACCACTCGTGGTTGCGTTAGAGCTAGGTGTACAAGACCTCTTGGGCTGCTCCTTCTCACTGTTTATTAGCCCTTACTTCATCACATCCTTAATTTGAACCCCAACTTCATGGAGCTCAGCAAATGTAGACAAAGGCATGACTATCATCTTCTACAACATTTTTGTTTGCAAGTTACGGACCACCATTCTGATCTGGTCTTTTTTAGCCAATCGGATGGTCATCATAGAGGCCTTAGCCGCCCACTGAGTCACAAAATCCGAGAAGCCCTCTTTTGGCTCTTGGCGAATTGCTTCGAGATCACGAGTAGTGATCTCGAGCTGAGTATTATAGGGGATTGCGCTATGAAGGCCTTGGCCATTTCCTCTCAACTTCTCTTCACAGAGTCCTGAAGTTTGGCATACCAAATGGCCGCTATACCAAACAGGGTTTGGCCAAAAAATGATAACTTCTGTAGTCTAGAGAGACCCATTGGTCGAAGGACATCAGAGAATAGCCGCAGATGGACCATGGGATCTCCGGAGCCATTAAACCGGCCTATGTGCGGCATCTTAAATCTGTCCGGTAGAGGCACTGCGGAATCTGTATGGCCATCCTCTATATCAGGGATTGAATTCATGCCCTAAGCCCGTTTAAAGAGCTTTTCCAGCTTGCTCACTTTCAGTGCAGTAGGATCGACCTCAAACTCAAACGGTGCCTCCATTTGATAAACTGGTGCCTTGGAGGTCTGAGGTAGGACTCACTCTGCCAGAATGCCTGTATTTTCCTAGACATTAATGGTGACCGGGCCGAGTACTACCCGGAGGGTGTATGGGATCTGACTTGCTTTGCGGTTCTTCATCAAGCCTATCTATCATTTCAGCTTGGCGGGCTATAACCTCAGTTTGGCGGTGTGACCTCGGCTGGCAAAAGATTCAGTCGATAGCCTCAATAGTCTCATCGAGCCGGGCGAAGCATATCTTCTATGCTGACTGGAGGATGTTGAGATATCAGAACTGGTGAACACTCTCTTTCTGGAGTAGAACTAGAAGAGTGGACTTGACTGGGTACAATCGAAACAAAAGCTGATTATTGGATCGGTGAACTCTGCCTGATCCTCATTTGCCTGGTAATCGGGGGGAGTGAAACAAACACTAGCTGTCCCCTGACAAGATCCCTGGATCTACAAATCCTTCTCACTCGGGTCCAGCGTGCTTGGGGGGGTAACAGAATCATCTGAAGCAATGGTGAAAAACTACCTTGCAAAAGAAATAAAGCAAAAAGAAAACAAAAATCAGAAACTGCACAACACCTCGGCTCAGACATAAACAACACGGAGTTGCGATCATAAGCTGGAGAACTGTACTTAAACATTGATTTTTGCCCCCGAAGACTGATACCCAGACTTGCAACTGATACACATGTCCCTGCAGAGTTTCACTCTCTAAAAGCATGTATCAAGCAAGTGAGAGCCAAAACACCCCTATGATGGGGTAGGGTTTGTAGATACCCCATTTTTGAACGACCTCAAGACTTGGATGTCATCGTTTGTGCACTCGATGATTGTGTGTGTTTGTGCTTGTTTTGAGCGCCCGAAGTTCTCAGTGGAACGCCTTGTCTTTGAGCCTCTAAACCCTTTTTGTTTTGTATTTGTTTTTTTGGGCCAAACCTTGTTGCCTCTTGCTTGGAAGGGGGAGGGGCCTTGTCGGCCACTTTTTGGCCTTGTCAGCCACTTTTTTTTTTTCTTGTTGACCACTTGAGTAGCCGATCGGCTAGTTGAAGTGGCCGGTCGGCTACTTAGAGTGGCCGACAACCACTTAAAGTGGCCAATGGCCATTTGTTCCCTTTTTCAGATATTTGTTTGCCAGCTGTGCCAGCTATTGCTCACTGAAGTCCATCTCCATACATGTGTATAAAGGGATGAATACAAGCTCTAAGCTTGATTTTCTATATATAGGGGATGCTTTCCCCCATTTGGAGGGGTTAGAAAAATTTGGATCAAATTTCTCTCACTCTCTCTATAGAATTCTCTCACTCTCTTCTCTTGATTTGTGCCTTAAAGCTAGGTTTCTCTAAACTTTTGTGCATCAAACCTTGACCAAACACCATCCCCTTGGAGTTGAGGTTTCTTGGAGCTTTATTTTAGTCTTGAAAGAGGATTTGAGCTTGAATTAGTGGCTGATTTGTGCTATGCTTCAAAGGTAAAGGACTTACCTCACTTGAGTTTGCTTTAATCACTTGCTTTGCTATCCTTTTGTACTGTTTTGGCCTAGTTTTCAACTACAAAAAACTCTAATTTTTGAGCCTTAACATGATGGCTTGAGGTTACTTTGTGTAAAGGGGTAGTTAACATTGCTTGTTGCCTATTTGTGTGAGTTTTTGTGCCATCTTTCAAGGCTTTTAAATCAAAATTTTTGGGCCTTTAAACCACTAAAATTCAGAGTTATTTCAGCGATGGAAAGCATGTTTTGAAGTCCAAAATAGGAAGGGCTAGCCTCCCCTCCTTGTGTCTCACTTGTATGCCTAGTTAGCATCACATGGTAACATGTTTTTGTGGCTTAACCTAGCTTAATTCAAGCATGTTTTAGGCTTTATTTTGGACTGTTATAGCTCTATTTTGGTCTGCTTCAGTCATAGGAGTCTTGTTTTACATAGCTGTAGTGAAAACGGCTTAACTATTTTGGTGTTTTAAGCCTTCAAACATGATTTGCTTGAGATGGTTGCATGTTACAGTGTCTATTTTTACATGTAATTTTAGCATATATAACTATGTCACATGCTCACTTGCTTCACTCTTTCATTGCTTTTTGAGAGTTGCTCACGAGTCCCGTTTGTAATCTAACATGTGAGCATGTTTTTCTAACACTTTGTACACCAATCTCAGCATGTTTTTGCCATTATTTTGACTGGTCTTAGCTTTGTTTTGGGCTAGTTTAGCCCTTTGAGGCTTGCTTTGTATGCTTGTAGTGCAATTGTGTTTAAGGGTCTAGCTTGTGCTATGTTTTGGCCTCTTGTTCTTGCCATTTTTGATTTACTTCAAACATGTTTCAGGACCTCTTTTAGGCTATTTTGGGTCTATTTTGAAGTGTTTGTACCTTTTGAGCTTTGTACTGTATAGCTGTAGTACAAATTGCTTCACTAGTTTGGTGTTTTAGGCTTTCAAACTTGATTTGCTTGAGTTGCTTGCATGTTGTAGTGTCATTTTTCATGTCATTTTAGCATCATAAGCTTTGTCACATACTCCTTTGTTTCACCCTTTCATTCATGTTGAAAGTGGTTTTGAATCCCTTGTTGGCTTGAGTGTGGAATCGAGACCCTCATGCCTAATGGTTTAATTCCTTTGGGAGTTCATTACCAACAGCATGAAGCCTCTTTCATACTCAAGGTACTTGTGGGTTAAGCCTACTTTCAATTAGAGGATATTCACCCTTTGGACTAATCGATTAAAAAATGAATTGGTAATCTAAAATGTGTAAACAAAATGAACAAAGTAAAAAAGGCAAGATTAAGCATCTTCAGTTGCATTGCATGTGTTTAGTTCAGACGTTAATCTGAACATGAGAAAAATGGGATGTTTCATACTTAAAGTGATGAAACGTGCCACTTTTCTTGGTCACCATCACCCTTGATGATACATGATAGGATGGTGGTTCTTCGAGTCTTGTTTGTGCATTCATTAAGCTTGTACAAGCTTGGTTTTCTAGCCATCATGCATTAAAAATGCTTGGTTGATGGCTCGAACGCCAAGAGTTACCTTCCTTTGAGTTTGCGTAATGATAAGAAAGGAAACAGTACACACATTCCTCGAAAATACATTGCCATGCCTCTGTTTGCTCTCTGTTGCAGCAAAAAGAGAAGTCCAAGGATGTGGTGGCCGACCGGCCAGTTTTAGTGGCCGACCGGCCAGTTGAGATAGCCAACAACCAACTTTTTGTGACCGATTGGCTACCAGTCAATTTTTGCACCAAATGTGCTCCTGAGTTGGAGCAGAGGCATTCTAGGAGTTGGCACAATTTTTAGTGATCAAACGAATGCAAACAGAGGCATCCGATGACAAGGCAATGATATTTTCAAGAGGAACAACTGAGCATGCATGCGTCCCTCGCCCTCGAGGCCATTTAGTCACCTTTGTTAGATTAGAATAAGTTAACCATTTCATTCATACAAGTGTTGTAATTAATTGGTTTAATTTGGCTTGTAATATTTAGCTAGCTTAGAATAGTTAGTTAATTTGTTTCAATTTGTGTAATAATTAGCTAGAATAGTTAATTAGTTTTGGTTTGTGATAGTTAGCTAATTAGCGTTGCTAGTTAGCTTATTCATTTGGACCCTCCTTCGCGAGGGCATAATGTTGTAATAAGTGTGCGTGCGTGTGTGCATGTCTTCCAACCCCGCGTCTTTCTCTCTTTTATTTAATCATTTTCGATGATTAGATTAGGGATCATTTTCAATTAGTATACCTTATGCTTGCGTGTTTGCATCCATTCATTTGTTTTGCATGCACCAAGGCTTGACACATCATTCAAACTGCATTGTCAATTTCAATACTTCTTTGAATATGTGTTTCAAAGCATGCTATCAAAGTGTTGCAAATGCCATATTAGTAGCCGAGCCTATTAATTGCATTATTGCACGTGTTGCATTAGGCATCTTGTATAGTTAGGATCATGTATTTTTCTAACTAGTTTTTGTTTTGGCATGGAGTACTCGGTAAGCTTTTATGCTTTAGCATGCTTGCATGAGTGCGATTGTCATGCTTCGCATGCTTGCCATGAGGCTATATGTTTAAATGCTAAACTGCATGAATGCCTGTGGATGGAGGCTTTGTTGCTTGAATTGGAATAGTCCAATGAATGTATGTTTTAAGCCCACTTGAGTTGGCAAATTCGCATCTTTTGAGCCCACTTGAGGGTGGCAAATTCAAATCATTTTCACAAACAAACATGGTTTGGAATGTTCCAATTCTTGCGACATAGTCTATACTTGCTTGTGTGTGTCATATAGTAATGTTAGCTAATAACCGGATAAGAACACATGAGGTTTATAAAAGAACATATCATGATTAGTAGAGGCCGATCTTTTGATCAGGCGAGCGGGGGTACTTATTTCATGATCTTCCCCCCTCGTACCCAAGTTCCCCTGTCGAGGCAACTTTGGTGATGATGGACATGTGGCCTTTGGCACGAGTCAGGGTTTCCTAAATTTCCCCCAAGACAAAATATTTAGGTGGCGACTGTATAATTTGGCAAAGCAGTCCAATTTTGGCATTATTTGATTTAAAATCGATTTTCCAAAATGATTTGTTGGATTGGACTCTTTGGTGTTTATCAGTTTCACATTGCACTTGTGAGACTAGATTCAGAACCGTGACAGGAGTCTGAACTGTAGGACCAATTCAAGCTCTTTGAAAGAGGGTGTGAAAAAGTCCAGCTACAGTTTCGGTGACTCCGTTGGGGACTTAGAGAACTTGACTAGAAAATCATAATTTGTTGTTTTATCTACACTTATGTGTTTCTTTGCATTTGCATGGTGCGCTTAAGTCATAGTGTTTGCCATTTGCTATTCTTGAACGGTTTGCCGAAGGCTTGCTTGAAAAAGCTTGCCAAAAGGCTGACCGGTTACGGGCTTTGCCACGATGGGAACACAAGCCTTGGATCTGGACTACCGCTGTACCATTTGATCCTCATTTCACTTCTCGGTGTTAGGAGCGAGAGGTATATTAGGTGGTCTTGCTGAGGTACCCCTTTTTGACCAGTTAACCTAGTTGCGTATCAGAAGCTATAGAAACTATTCCAAAATAGGACAGGTTGCTTACCCGAATGCAGGAATTGTTTGAAACTGCTTGTTTGCATAGTTATCCCTAGTTCCTGATGAAATTAGGATAGGGTAACCCTACCCCATCATAGGGTTGTTTTGACCCTCACTTGCTTGATATGTGTTTTTAGAGTGAAACTCTGCAGGAATGTATGCATCAGTTGCAAGTTTGGGTATCAATTTGAGGATATCAGTTTTGGGGTAGAAATCAGTGTTTGAGTGCAGTTCTCCAACTTTTGATTGTAACTGCGTGTTGTTTCTATCAGAGCCCAGGTGCTATGCGGTTTCTGATTTCTGTTCCTTTTGCTTTATTTTCTTTTTGCAAGGTAGTTTGTCATGATTGCTTCAGACAAGCTAGTTACCCCCCAAGCACTCTAGACCCGAGTCAGAAGGATTTACCGATCTGGGGATCTAGTCAGAGGACAACCTGTGTTTGTATCGCTCCCGTCGGTTACTAGACGGAGGAGGGTTCTGTAGAATTTGTCAGTTCAACAGTCACCATTTACCTCACCTATGCCCAGTCAGGCCCAATCATCTACTTCTACTCTAGACAGAGAGTATTCGTTGGTTCCGGCAGTTCAAATCCCCCCAATCAACATGGAAGATATGTTACGTTAACTCCAACAGACTATTGAAGCTATGCTGTTCTATGTTGCCCGTCAAACGAAAGTCACCACTCGCCAAGCAGAAATAGCAGCCCAACAGGCTGAGTTGATTACTAGGTTACAGCAACAATAACCACAACAAGCAGCAGCTTCTTCTTTGCATCCACCCCTAGTCAAGGTTCCAATACTCGGGGTTAGAACAAATGTCCATGAGAATACGGACATTCCGGCAGAGCCAGTTCCACCCCAGACTTCCAAAGCACCGGTTTACCCAATGGAGGCATCGTTTGAGTTTGAGATTGACTCTACTGTGCTGAAAGTGAGCAAACTTGAGAAGCTTTTTAAACGAGCTCAGGTGTCAATTCGATCTCAGATATAGAGGACGGCTATACTGATGTAGCTGTGACATTACCAGATAGGTTTAAAATGCCGCATGTAGACCGCTTTGATGGTTCAGGTGATCCTATGGTCCATTTGCGGCTATTTTTAGATATTCTGCGGCCAATGGGCCTAACTAGACTGTAGAAATTATCCCTCTTTGGCCGGACCTTGTCCGATATTGCGGCCATCTGGTATGTTAAACTTGAGGATTTTGTGAAAAAGAATTGGGAAGAAATGACAGAGGCCTTCATACTGCAGTACTCGTACAATACACAGATTGAGGTTGCAACTCGTGATCTTGAAGCAACCCACCAAGAGCAGAAGTAGGGATTCTCTAATTTTGTAACCCGGTGGAGGGCCAAGGCCTCCATGATGACCACCTGACTCGCTGAGAAGGACCTGATCCAAATGGTGGTCCGTAACTTGCAACCGAGACTGCTATAGAAGATGATTGTCTTACCTCTATCAACATTGTCCGATCTCCATGAAATATGGGTGCAAATAGAGGATGTAATGAAGTAGGGTCTGATAGACCATGATAAAGAGCAGCCCAAGAGGGCATTCACATGCAATTCTAATGCAGCTATGAGTAGTAATGCAGCTACAAGGTCTTCTGATGTTGGTATGGTCGCTACCACACCAAAAACTGCCAACCCCTTTGTTGGTACATCCGACACAACCTCACAAGCCGTGAAGCATCAACCCCGAGGCCAGACGATTTTCACCCCACTTTACATGTCTCTATCAGCAGCCTTAAGGCTTCTAATAAAAAAAAGGCATCTGAAGCCCCTAGAGCTGTGCCCATTGCTTAATCTCCTCCCTCCTACACATAACTCAGCTAAATATTGCGCCTTCCACCAGCAGCATGGTCATGATACTGACCTGTGCTTTAGATTGCGTCATGAAATTCAGAATCTCATTGACAATAAGGTGATAGCGCTTCCTCAAAAGCCTAATGTCACTACAAACCCCCTTCCACCATATAACCAGGCCCCCCCACCTCAGCCAAAAAACCTTATCCAAACACTGGCCGTTTCATACGACCCCAGTATATACATCACCCCCTCACACCTACCTAAGCCGGCGCTGTTCATCCTAGAAAGCACAGACTTGTGCATGGTGAGCGCGTCCATATCCCAACCTGAACCTGTGGTGGTGGCTGTGGTAGAAGAAGGCATGCCCGAGGGCTCCATGAGCTTAACTGAAGAGGGATACAACCCGTGCCGCTATATTGTGCTAACCAGTCAGGCTAGGCCAGGGGTGGAATTACCGATAGGAATGGAGTTTAATGCAGTCTAAGAGGGCGGATCAAGCCAAGAATTGGATGACCTAGTCTCGAGGAGGACATCAGCAATCTACAGTTCTTCGATGAACAAGGCTTGGGGAGTGTACATATTGGCTGGTTCGATATGAACAGATCAACGGATAATACGGGGTGGCTCAGTGATGAACCAGATGTTGATGTGGGGTCTCAACCAAAGTAGGAACAGTCAGAAACGGGGACTGCTGTAACGGTCGAAACGGTCGACGACAAGGGAAAGTTGTCGGAGAGCACCGGTACTAAGAATTGTTCTAAGGAACTGGGTAGCATTTGTACAGCTGATACAGAGTAGGGGGCCACACTGAAGCGGTTCAAACACGAAAGTGATGGGAATGATCAGAAGGCTAGAAAAGCCAAAGGCCCTGCAGGGACTGGCTGTGATGTGGATACAGGAATACTTACAACGGAACCAGATAGTTGCTTGTCGGTTGCCGGAGGAATGTGGTAGGAAGACGATGACTTGCGTCTTGCCCACACTGATAAAGATTGGGGATAGAATTTGTCAGATGATACATGGTATTCCAAGGAAGTTGATCACATGACTTGGAGTGGGCGGTATTTTAAACCTCCACATCTAGACCAACCAGAAGCATTTGGAAAAGATAAGGAGACGAAAAAATAGAAGAAGAAACTGCTAGAAGAAGAAGCTATACTGAAGCAGCTAAAGAAGATCCAAGTAGACATATCCATTTGGGGTTTGCTCATGGCTTCACACGTGCACCGGCAAGCTGTATTATTGACAATGGATAAGGCTAAACTCTCTATCGACACAACTCCTGAACAAATAGTGGGACTTGTCTTTCTGGGAGGTGTTTCTCCGACTTTGACCTTCACAGATAAGGAATTGCTACCCGAGGGCTCTGCGCATAACAAACCACTATACATCTCTGTTGAATGTAAAGAGAAGTGGATACCAGTAGTCTTGGTTGATACCGGGTCTGCAATTAATGTGTTTCCGTCACGCACGGCCTATGCTATTGGCTTGAAGCTCGCGGATTTTGTACCGACGACCCAGGTGATCCGGGCTTACGACAACACAAGTCGAGAAGTGATGGGAATAGTGCAAGTCAGAGTGCAAGTTGGCTCGACACAACAGGATATTGAGTTTCACGTCTTAAATGTTTCGACCACTTTTAATTTACTCCTTGGATGGCCGTGGTTGCACCAAGTGAAAGTTGTTTCTTTCACCTTGCATTAGATGCTGAAGTACCCCCATGGGAAAACGGGTAGCCATCATTTTTGGGAATTCTTCCATACATCCTTCGCCGGAAGTTACTACACCAGTACTAGAAATCGTACACTACGATGAGGATGTCTTATTGTCTGGATTTACCCTGGTTAAGGCTTGGTTGGTGCAAAACATTCTAGCTATTGATGAGGGATTGTACATCAGTGCTCAATCAATTTACCTCATGAACAAGCTACAACATATACCCGGGATGGGACTGGGAAAGAGTGGCCAGAAGGGCGTGCCTGCGTTGGCCGAAGTGCCATATAACCCTCATACCTTTCAGCTTGGCTACTCGCCTACCAAGAGGACTAGGTAAGAAAACGGAAGGAAATGGCACGAAGAGCCAAAGCAAAGCAAAGTGGGAAGCACTATGAGCTTGTGCACAGACCAATTCATGGAACCCTGAACGAACGTTTTGTCTGGGAGGGGGAAGATTTCCCATTCTACGGCTTTCCTGAGCCATGGTTGAACTCTGAGAAACGGCATTTGCCAGGCTTTGAGATTTTCGTTGACCTACAGTTGCAAGGGGATAAAGCTACAAAGAAACTGACTGTCTTACCAGCTGAGGCTGAACAGAGTACAGAGGATGAGTCCAATGGCAGTGAACTTGAGATGGGAGCAGCATTGGCCTATCTCCTTTTAGATCATCAGATCGAACCGAAGAGCTTGGGGGATGACTTCATCGTTTCCATGATCGGAGATCAATCAGCTGTGGATCCTTCCGGTCGTATTCTGGATACATCTATCGCACCCTCCCTCGTTTAGCAGTTCGAGGAGGGCATTTTGTCCAATAGTTCTGAATCAGGTAGTGAACCGGAATCTGATTCCACAGAGTCTATGGAGTCAGAATCAAATTCCAGTTCTTCTGAGTCGGAGTCTGGTATTCCTGGGGTTGATAACCCGAATGCTGTTGTTTTGTTCAGGTCATTTTTTTCCTTTTCTTTTGAGTCAGTTGTAATCGAGGAATTGGACGAGCTGGAAGCTTTTAATGAGAATGGTACCACTGCTGTTTCTGAGTACTTTTCTGTGCCACCTATATATTGCATTGATCATGACTTTCAAAATTTTGATAAAAACGACGAGGAAAGAATTCCTTCGATTTTGAAACTTTTAATTGATCGAGAGGATGAGAGGTTTGTAAAAACCCTTGTGATGAAATCATTGCAATTAACGTAGGTACTGAGAAAGATCCGCGTCTGGTCCAGATTGGGTACACATTGTCTTCGGAGGAACACGAGCGCTTAGTCGCTTTATTAAAAGATGTCAAAGAGATGTTTTTGAGTGGTTCTACAAAGACATGCCTGGAATAGATCCTGAGATTGTACAGCACCGGATCCCTCTTGATCTTGAGGCCCGACCTGTCAAGCAGAAGCTTCGGAGAATATGCCCGGATTGGGCATTGAAAATCAAGGAAGAGGTCACCAAGCAGATAAATGCTGGGTTCTTACTAGTATCTGAGTATCCTACTTGGCTGGCAAACATTGTTCCAGTGCCGAAGAAAGATGGCAAAAGTCGGGTGCGTGGACTTCAGAGATCTAAACAGAGCCAGTCCGAAGGACGACTTTCTATTACCTCACATCGACGAATTGGTGGACTTCACCGCAGGCCATGCGCTACTTTCCTTCATGGATGGGTTTTCCGAATACAACCAGATCTTGATGGCACCTGAGGATAGGGAGAAGACTGCCTTCACCATGTAGTGGGGAACCTACTGCTATAGGGTGATGTCGTTCGGTCTGAAAAATGCTGGAGCTACTTATCAACGGGCTACAACCACGATCTTGCATGACATGATCCACAAAGAGGTTGAGGTATATGTGGACGACATGATTGTCAAATCCAAAGAGAGAGAGGGCCACTACACCGCCTTGAAGAAAATTTTCCAATGGATCAAAGAATATCAGTTGATGTTGAATCTACATAAATGCGCTTTTGGTGTCACAGCAGGGAAAATGCTGGGGTTCTTGATTACACAAAGGAGCATTGAGGTTGATCCTTCCAGGATCAAGGCCATCCTAGAAATGCCACCACCAAGGACTGAAAAGGAGATGCGAAGCTTTCTAGGTAAAGTGCAATTTATAAGGCAGTTTATTGCAAAATTAACCTCGACTTGTGAACTACTATTTGGTCTCCTGAAGAAAGGAAAGAAATTCCAATGGGATGACCGATGCCAGGTTGTTTTTGAGCAGATTAAGAAATGTCTACAGAACCCACCTGTGTTGTCATTGCTAGAGTCGAAAAAGCCGTTGATTTTGTATCTGTCAATAGCCGACACAACAATGGGTTGCATGCTTGCGCAGGAATCTGAGGATAGAGTGGAGAAAGTCATCTATTACCTGAGCAAGAAGATGCTAGAATATGAGATCGGTTACACCCCGCTGGAGAAGGCTTTCTTAGCCTTGGTATGGGCTACTAGGAAGTTGAGGCACTACCTGTGAGCTCATTTTGTAATTTTGGTTTCGAGATTAGACCCTATCAAATATCTCTTTGAGAAACCAGCACTTACAGGTAGGCTAGCTCATTGGCTACTTCTCTTCGAATTTGATTTGAAGTATATGACTCGCAAGTCTGTAAAAGGGAGAGTGGTAGGGGAGTTCCTAGCCGATCACTCGGTAGAGGGAGACGAAGCAGTAGAGTATCTGTTCCCTGATGAGGCCATTCTGCAAGTTGATGAAGAGATTTGGACTATGTACTTTGACGGAGCGTCCAACTAGTACAGGTATGGGATAGGGGTGTTGCTAATAGCACCCAACCATTCCCACTTGCCCTTAGCCTTTAAGCTCCGATTCAAAGTATCGAACAATAAAGCAGAATACGAGGCATGTATCACTGGCTTGGAAGCCACCCTAGAACTAGGGGCAAAGTGGTTGGACGTCATTGGGGACTCAAATCTTGTTGTGTCTCAAGCAAAAGGAGACTGGAAAGTTAAAGAAGAAAGAATGAAGATTTATCACCAGACCTTGGACGTTCTAATTCCTCGGTTTGAGAAGCAAACCTTCACCCACCTCCTAAGGGAGAACAATAGGTTTGCTAATTCTTTAGCAACTCTATCATCGATGATAGACATCCCGTTGGGAGTATGGATGCGTCTAGTCATTATTGAGCAGAGGTATGTGTCGGTCTACAAGCTGATCGCTGCAATAGATGAGGTTCAAGATCAAAACCCCTGGTATTATGATATCTGGAACTTCTTGGAAAAGGAAACTTATCCACTAGGGGAAAATGTCAATGATAAAAGAGAAATACGGCGAATGGCTGCTTAGTTTATCATCTGTGAGGGTAAATTGTACAAACAAGGCCATCTGGGAATGCACAAACTGTGTGTTGATGAAGAAGAGTCAAAGCGCCTAATGGAGGCCATTCATGGAGGAAAGTGTGGATCACATATGAGCGGAGTAATGCTAGCTCAGAAGATTCTTAGGCAGGGTTATTACTGGTCAACCATGGAGGAGGATTGTATCAGTTTTGTTCAGTGATGCCACAAATGTCAAATCGCATGAATATTCCATCGTCAATGCTGTACAACATGACTTTTCTGTGGCCTTTTTCAATCTGGGGAATCGATGTTATTGGAGAAGTTACACTGAAGGGCTCGAATAAGCATGAGTATATCCTGGTGGCAATAGACTATTTTACAAAGTGGGTCAAAGCCCAATCTTACGCAGTGCTGAAAGCATCATACGTAGCCAAGTTCATCAGGAATAACATCGATAGTCGTTATGGGATCCCGAATGAGATCATTTCAGACAATGGTTCCCACTTCAAGAAAGAAGTGATTGACTTGTTGGAGAAGTTCAATGTGGCTTTTCATAAGTCATCAATATATCGGCTACAAACCAACGGAGCTTTTGAGATGGTGGAAACCTACAGGGACTGGCCAAACAAATTGTCGTTTGCTCTCTGGGCTATAGAACATCAATTCGGACATCTACTGGGACAACTCCGTATTCTCTGGTTCATGGGATGAAGGCTGGTCTGCTGATCGAAATTGAGGTATCATCACTACGGGTTATGGCTGAGTGTTAGATAGCAGAAGTGGATTGGCAGCAGAGTAGATTTGAAGAACTAATGCTGTTTGATGAGAGGAGGCTGAAAGCGTTGTACCATGTCCAAGGTTATCAACGTAGGATTGCCAGGGCTTTCAACAAGAAAGTTAAGTCCAAGAATCTGAAAGAAGGGGATTTGGTGCTCAAAGACAACCGAGCTCCTATCCCTAGGGGCAAGTTCAGACCTAATTGGACTGGTCCTTACATTATTAAATCAATTTGGTCGGGTGAAGCTGTCATTCTTATGGACCTAGATGGCGTTGAATTCTCCCAACCAATCAACATGGACAAGTTGAAGAAATACTATCCTTGGGTAGCTCGCTAGGTCGAAAACCCAGAAGGACGACCAAGGCAAAAATTAGAGCACAAAAAAATTTGAAATAAGAAAAACTTAGCTCGCAAGGTTGAAAACCCAGAAAGGGCGGCCTTGGCAAAAGTTAGAGCGCAAAAGGAGAGTGTTAATACCCGAGTGAACTTGAAACGAACTATGTAAGGCTTGATTCTTATCTTCGGGATACGTACGCAATTTCATTCTGAAGTTCAGCCATAAACACTTCCAAATCAACTGTGTCCATTTGATTGTTCAAGTCATCTTTGTCTTTTCTGTATCTAAGAGTTCGGTTGTGGTCCACATTATGAGAGCTGGTTAAAGTGCTGCGTAGTGCCATTCAGACAAGGGGCAACTTTCTGTTGTTTTGGATTTGGGGTTGTACATCTCGAGGATAGATTCCATGTGTGTCAAGTTGTGATCCTTATCGAAAATGGTTTTGAAAAGTTTTGATAAAAGTTGATTTTGTTCAAATTAATCTTTTTACAGTTTAGACCATTTTTAGACCAAAAGGAAAATTTTCAGTGCCCACAACTTCAATTTCATTGATTTCAATACAAAGCTCTTTAACTCTTGATACAAATTAAAGTTTCTTTTTATTACATTCAAAAGGAAAACTTGAAAGTTAGAACAAAGAAATAAATTTGGGGGGCATCGATGAGTTAGGTGTTCCTGCGTCCTCTCTCTGAGCTCGTAGAAGCTTCAGTTGCTAAAGTAGGTCCAGCTTGTGCCTCATCTTCCAACCAAGCTATGCATTTGCTAGACAAGGCGTAATTGAAGCGGGGAGCAGGGGTCAAAAGTTCTGTTGTCCTCCAAGCAGCTGGGTATTGGGCCAACGGTGAACCTCAGATGAAGTATGAAGTCGGGTATTCTATCGCATCTTTTGGGCAAATTTGGTCGTGACCAAATTAACACCTGAACCTAAATGGGAAGTAGAACACACAGTGTGTCAAGATAATCAACTGAATGTCGGGTTGCCGAGACACGCTGTAGCTCATTTCGGGCAGATCAAACTAGGAGCAATGCCGAGCAATGTCAACAGCAGACTTGTTCACATTCAATGGGACCACCACCCCTCGTTCGGGAAATCAACTAGCCATTGGTGAAAGAAATAGCTGTGCGCTAAATATACAGGGCAAGAGTCCATTACTTTCAACCTGTCCATGAACCATATCTGGGGAGGAATGAAAGAAAAGAGAGATTAAAGAATAGAGAGGTGTATGTGGAGAGAAAAAAAGTGAGAAAGGGTTTTGAGAGAAAAACAGAGCCTGAGTGCCGAGGGATGTGAGGAACACATGTGAGATAGGGTGGGAAACATTACCTGTAAGAGTAGTGGGCTCCCTGTGAATCAGGTCGTCTCTTGCGGATGGAAGGCGTCTAAACCCATCAAAGTCTCAGCCATTGCTAAGCCAATGCAACTTTTGCCCTCTTTCAAACCTTCAATCACTTCGATGAGTCAAATGCTGGACCCTCCAAAACTAGGAGCAAGAAGAAAATGAGCCAACATACACAAACAAAGGGCATGTTGCCGAAAACTCCGCCAAAGACGATCGCCACGGTCACCGGCATCAGAAAACCGATGAATGAGATTGGGAATACCCAGCTCTCTGTTGTTAATCAAGGATCAAGCCTCATGGAAAGTGAGTCCGCACATTCTTCCTAGTGCTTGGATGTGACCAAAATGAGACTGAGGTAAGATTTCCTTATCACGTCAGGATTCCATCAAAATCTGGAATTCTTCGATTATAGGGCACATTTCTTGCCCCCCAAAGTTGAACACATGTGTGACCGGGTTCCAACATTTAGCCACGGCTTGAAGGAACGGAAAACACAGTGGGGTACGACTTAGCGTGAATAGTGTGTTTATCCCGAAATCCTAGAAATTCACTTTTTTCGAGCCATCCAAAGTTACAATCCAATCGGAGAGTTTTTCGACGAAGAATGGCTCCATTTGTGGCAAAAACAGAGCTAGAATGAAGAAGCTACGAAGTCCTAACTTTTGTAGAAGATAAGGCACTGAGTGGAAGACAGGTGGCAGCAATCTGGAGATCCCCTGCATCAATGGCCGACCGGCCACCTTTTGTAGCCGACCGGCCACTTTTGGTGGCCGACAGTCAACACCAAGTGGCTGACAGTCCCTGTTTCTGCCCGGTAAGATTCCTTTGGTCTTCCTATGTGTCAAGAGTGCTAAGAATCGGTGTCTTGTTCTGCTCTTTATGCACTGTGATGTCTCGTTTTAGTTAGTTTTGTTTATCTAGTTGTTGTATTTGTTTATCGAGTTGTTGTTTTGTTCACCGAGTTGTTTTACTTTGCTTATTATGCGTTGGTTGGTTCATTACCTGATTAAGTGAATGCCAATACATTTCACAAAGTTCAAATCCCATCAATCCTATTTTTTTATACGATGTGGTGTAATGCGATGCCCAGAATGTAAAATACAACACTTTTTCATCAAAAACTGTTTTCATCCCGATCATGGTTTCCTTTTACAAAGAGTACAAGTTTTCACAAAATAAAACTGTCTAAAGCTGTACAAAGTACTAACACTACTGATAAAAGAAACTAAGCAACAATACAGAGAATCAGCGCCAACTATCTCAAACTCTAGAGGCCCTCTTCATCCTCTTCCTTGGCAGAGTGGACTCTACAGCACTGTTCTATCGGCGCCACTGCCTCCGTTCCCCTCCTTGGAGCCCTCCTCAGCATAGTATCCCTACTCTTAGAACCTGAACCAACGTCATCATCTCCGCTCTCGGACGACTCGTCATGCTGATCTGCAACCTCCTCAGTCTCACTGGTCTTGTCGTCATCGTGCATGATGGGCTCCCGACGTCTCCCTTGGCCGTTTACCGAAGTCTTTCTCTTTCTCCCTGCTGCTGGAGGGTGTGTTGATGGTCCTGCTTTTGTCACCATTGGTCCTGTCGGTAGAGGTGGGACCTGAAAAGGTAGTTTGAATGTGTCAGCCACAGTATGTGTATCAAATACAAGTATCATGTGCAGAATAGGTACACGTAAAAGTCAAATATGGTGGGTAAATGCAACGTGCCAAGTGTGATCTATGCATACAATGTATTAGTGCAGTGTGGGGAAATGGTCAGTTGAGATGTCAGTTTTAGTATATCAGTAGAAATATGATGACCGAAATGCAAGAAAACTGAAAAATTACCTGAATATCGTGGTAGCCAAGTATCACCTCTCTCATCAAGATCATGCCCTCGAATGAGGCCAGCATCTCAAGTAACCCCTCGACGTATCCTGTGGAGGGTTGCAAATGCAAGTTGGAATGATCAGTATCTATAATGAATGAATGCCTGAGTATTTGAGTAAGAACGAAAAAAATGAAAGCTGTAGTCCATACCAAAGGTGAATCGGGTGTCCTGACATATCGGTGACCAGGCAATGAAGGCTCAATCGGAATATGATAAGGCTCTCTAGACTACCGCCAACCTGTTAGCCCAGTTGGAGGCTCTGGCCATCCAAAACTCTGCCTAGCGGGGGGGTATATCCCTAGCCTTGCCCCTTTACGCTTAGGCCCTGCTCGTCGAAGGGGCACCTGCTGCTGCTTGGGTCTTGCTCGTTGAAGGGGCATCAGCTGCCCTCCTTGTCTAAGCACGAATACCTGTTAAGGGAGGCATAAGGTGCGTCTAGATGTAAGTTGTATAGTCCCCCTCCTCAAGGAAAAAGTTCACGTCCACACCTCGCATAAAGTCAATAAGCTCCTGATGGGAGAGACTCTCTGTGGCTCGCATGGATGCCAGAGGTGGTATCGGAATTGTCTGTAATGGCATACCTAACGTTTGGCACATGAAGCGCTCGCTTAGGGACCAGGCTCAGCCTACTGGTCCCTCAAGCACTAGCTGATAGTGGGAAGTGCCCCAATCACTGGCAAACTGAAATCTAACATCCTCTGGCAACGTCGCCCAAGGCTGCCACATGATCTGTAGACAACAAGTACATAGATTGATTAGTTGCCATTAGATATGCAATATGAATTCGAGCTAAAAGCAGAAAGAATTGTGAGTTTCAGGTTACCTTTGCTGCCCTCACTGTGTCAAAATACTGGCAAAAAAATGAGAGGGACTCTCGGGTCCTCGGCTGACACCTCCTATCGTACCAGCGAGAATATGGCACGATAGGAGGCATTTCGACCTCAGGCTCTGGGGCAAGGATCGGGAAATAGGCATATACCCACGGCTACAAAAGGCAAAAGGGCGACAGTGAGTATACAACAGATAAACACAGATAATGCGAAAAGCGTAGTGTGTGTGTAATGTCTAGAAAGGCATAATGCAGAGAATGTAGAATACAGAGAAAATGCATAAAGTAAGGTGTGTGGTACAATATACAAAAAATGTATGTCATGTAGAAAGCAGATTGTGTGTAAATGTAGTTTACAGAGAATGTAAAGCAGAAAGCAGATTGTGTATGTGCAATGTACTGAAAGTGCAAAGTAGAAAGCACGGTAGAAAATGTAAAGCAGAAAAGTAAAGCATACCTCCTAGGCTCTCCAATAGCCGCCAACCCTGTTCCCACTCCTGTGGGATGTCGAACTCAGATAGCAGTACAGGGTAACAAGGCCAGCGCTACCCCAATCATAGTGCCAGACCTAGGACAAGTCCACCAAAGCACTCAGAAGATATAGCCCGACTGTATTCGCCCTGTCGGGGAATAAAGTAGTGCCAAAGTGGAACATCAGGAATCCTCAGGCATGTTGCTTGATCTCCTCTATGGTCTCTGGTGCTGTCCCTCTGTAGTGATCTGCGAACCATGTATACCGAACTGTCTTTGATCGGAAGAGAGGTGGGCAAGTCCCCAGCAGATATATCTAGGCAGCCTCCCACTCGCCCATGTCAGTGTCATATGGGATCGGCCATCCTCCTACCTTGATGCCCATCAGCATAGCGAAATCATATGGGGTCATCTTCATGTCACCCGTGGTAGAGAAATGGAAAGAGTTGGTGGTGTCCCACCATCTCGCTACCAACGCTCCCAGTAGGAATCTGCTTGCCATGAGGCACAATAGCCCCATGCAGAATAGGCCAAATCCATCCTCATCAATGATGTGGCAGACAGCATCAGGGAGCTCTATGTACCACTCCCTCGCGGATGTGGCTTCGTACCCTCTGGTAAAACGAGAGTCCACCTGTGATCAGAATGAGTATACAAAAGGCAGTGTAAGAAATACAATGCATGAATATGATCAAAGTGAGCAGACAAAAGGTAGTGTAAGAAATACAATGCGTGAATATGATCAGAGTGAGCAGATGAAAGGTAGTGTAAGGAATATATTGCATGAATATGTTTGAGATGAGCAGATAGTGCAAAAATACGAGTTATACAGGAAATGCAAAGTACATTGTGAAACATGTGAGGAAACAGTGCGTACATCAAAGGCATCATAGGATAAGTGAGACTCTGTCTCTCATAGCAAAAGATCATCGGGTGCGCCTCGTGCGAATCTACTGAAATGGCGGACTGGTAGTACATATACCTCGGGGAGGTATCTCTCCGAGTTGAAGGGTCGAACCCGGGGTGGCAACGGGATGTGCTCGGGATCGTCCTCCATCCTTGGAGAACCTCCGCTGTGAGGATTGTCGTCTGCCATCTAGAAAGATGGTGAGAGAGTAGGCGAAAATGAGCAAAGTGAGTGGAAAATGCCAAAAGTCAACTCTAGGAGAGAGAAAACGAGAGAAAAAGTCAAAGCTCGGGAAAAGGCGTCAAACTCAAGATAAACTCACGGGAAACAAACCTCAAGTGGCGAAAATGGAGAAAAAAGCTCCGAAAACAAATTTTAATCAGTTCAAACTAGAGGAAATCAAGATGTTTTAGCGAATCAACTTTGTGTTAGGCATTGGAAAACGTGTATAAAGCACGGATCTAGGAGGAAAAAGTGTCTAGGTTAAGAGAGTAAGCAATTTCGGCAATGGTGGTGGGAGGAAATGTGGTATGGAAAGGTATACTTAAAGATCTCATGCAAAATGACCAAAATAGCCGGGTTTTGCATAAACTGGCCAATCAGCCACTTTTTGTGGCCGACAACATCCTTAGGTGGCCGACATTGCTTCAGGGTGGTCGACGTGCTTCCAGGGTGCTCCCTATGTGTTTTTATGCTATTTTGTGTCCTTGTCTTTCGAGAAAGTGTAAGAAAAGTTCACTTTTCGGCTTAAAGTATCTCTGCTGAAGTTTCGAACCATGCCTTCGATGTATGACTCATCATTAGCCGACACGAACGAGGTGTATCCTTTTGAAATATATCGTAACCCCTCCGAGAGGTAAATCAGGGAGGTTGCAGCTGAATCGATTTTATTAATGCACATTCTTATCGTGGCATAGGACGTGCTTTTCTTTATTCAGTGTTTTGCATCGAACATGCTATTGGTGTTGCGTTGAATATGCATCGTTATTATTGTGCATAGAATATGCGTGTCGCGTTGCATTGCACTACACATGCTCTCATGATTGCATAGAATATGCGCGTTGCATTGTATTGCATTGTTTATGCCCATACATTCGCCTAGAAAATGTTTGTACCTGTTGCATCGACCATGCGTTTGCTATTGTTGCATTGAACATGCATTTTGATATTGTGTAGAACATGCTCCTTTTTTTCATTGCATAGAATATGCTTCTGCTTTGTTTCTTGCATGTTGTGCATAAAACATACCTCTTCTCCTTTGTTTCTTACATGTTGTGCATAAAACATACCTCTAACATTGTGTCGCGATTATTCGCCTTGCATAAAACATGCACTCTTATTGTATTATGCTTGTTAAGTTTCTTTCTTATTCAGACATGATATTGTATGTGCGGTTCATTCAAAGCTGGTGCAACCAGACGATATTGTATGTACAGTTCATTTAGAGGAACTTCAGGTAAGATCATTCCTATTCCTTTGAACCTTGTGTTGGTTAGAAACATTCGAGTATGCCCAGTGTTTACACCACTGCCTCCTTGTTGGTTAGAAACATTCGGGTATTCCGAGTGTTTACACCACACCTCCTTTTTGGTTAGAAACATTCGGGTACGCCCGGTGTTTACATTGCTTCCTGTTGGTTAGAAACATTGGGACGTGCTCCGATGTTTATACCACCCCCCAGTTACAAGTGTTTGGAATGTGTTTCGATGCTTATACCACTTTGCTTTGGTTAAAAACACTAGAACGTGTTCCGATGCGTATACCACCCTCCGGTGCTTGCACTGTTCCCTTTTCTCTCTCGTGCGTGACACATTAGGATGCTTTGGTTAAAAACATTGGGACCTGTTTCGATGTTTATACCACCATCTGGTGCTTGCATCGTTTCCTTTTCCCTCTCGCGCGTGACGCGTTAGGATGCTTTGGTTAAAAGCATCTGGACGGATTCCGTTGTTTATACCGCTCTTTGTTTTGGCTATATAATATTTGGACGTGTTTCAATTGTTATCATTGTTCTTTGTGGTTCGGAATCTTGGGGTGTGTCCCTTGGTTCACACCGTCTCTCTTCTCGCGTGTGCCACGCCTTAGGATTTTTGTTTCACGCCTCGGGTGCGCCCGAGGGTTGTGTTGTTCTTTGTCTTTCTTGTGTGATGCATAGTTAAGCCTGCATAATTTCCTTACACCCTTTCTGCATGAAATGGGGTTTGGTTCATGCCTACTTGCTTATGTATGAACTTGTAGCATTTCTTTGCATAGCACTTGCATCTAGACGTTTCGTTACAGCCTCATTGCAAGATCATAAGTTATGTTCTTGCATCGTGCTTATCATTTGCATCTTACCCCAGAACTACGTTGGTTTGATTCCTTGCAGAGGGATACGTAGGCAGCCTACAGGCGCAACCAGTCTTTGTTTTGTTTGGTTGTTTGTCTAAGTCTTCAGCCTTGTCAAAAATGGGTCGTCTCGGGGCTTTGACATTCACTCCCGTCATTTTGTGACTCTCAAGTTCAGTCAAAGAGAGGCAACTGTAGACACCTAATTTTTGATCGACCTCAAGACTTGGTGTAGGCCCAACTTTCTTCGCGCCCTTTTTCGGAGAGCATCGAATTGGTCTCCAAGAGTTCGGACTCTTGTCACAGTTTTGAATCTAATCTCACAAAGTGCAATGTGAAACTAATAATAAACACCAAAGAGTCCAATCCGGCAAATCATTTTGGAAAATTGATTTTGAATCAAATAATGCCAAAATTGGACTGTTTTGCTAGATTACAGAGTCGCCACCTAAATATTTTATTTTTGAGAAATTTAAAAAACCCTGACTCATGCCAAAGGCCACGTGTCCGTCATCACCAAAGTTGCCTCAGCTTAGGAACTTGGATATGAGAGGGGAAGGTCCTGAAATGAGCACCCTCGCTCACCCGATCAAAGATCGGCCTCTACTAAACATGATATGTTGTTTTATACACCTCATGTGTTCTTATCTGATTATTAGCTAACCTTACTATGTGACGCACAACATACAAGTATAGACTAAATCACAAGACTTTGAACGAATCAACTCATGTTTGTTTTCGAAAATGGTTTGAAAATGCCACCCTCAAGTGGGCTAAATCGCAGATTTTCCATCTCACAAGATGGGCTTTAAAATATGATTTGCCACTTTGCAAAGTGGGCTTAAAACTAACAATCGATGAATTGTCCCAATTCAAGCAACAAAACCTTTATCTACAAGCACTCACGCAGTTTAGCATTTAAGCACATAGTCTCATGGCAAGCATGCGAAACAAGGTAATATGGCAATCACACTCATGTAAACATGCTAAAGTATAAAACTTACAGAGTACTCCAAGCCAAAACGAAAACTAGTTAGAAACAATGCATGATCCTAACTATGTTTAAGATGCCTAATGCAACATATGCTATATGAAATTAATAGGCTCAGCTACTAATATGGCATTTGACACAATTTGATAACATGCTTTGAAACACGTATTCAAATAACTGTATTGAAATTGCAATGCAGTTTGAATGATGCGCCAAGCCTCGATGCACACAAGACAAACGAATGATGCACGCATGCAAGCATAAGGTATGCTAATTGAAATACAATCCTTAATCTAACCATCGAAAGCGATTAAATAAAAGGGATAAAGACACGGGGTTGGAAGACATGCACACACACACGTACGCTTATTACAACATCATGCCCTCACGAAGGAGGGTCTGAGCGAATAAGCCAACTAGCTACGCTAATGAAGCTAAGCTATTACAACACAACTAATTAACTGTTCTGGCTAATTAATTACAACACAATTGAATGACTAGCTATGCTAAGCTAATTAAAGCAATTAAACTAATTAACTATCGAAGCTAATTAAATAGTTACAACACTAGTATTAATTAGCTACAACTAACTAATAAAGCATTTAAATTGCCTCAGGGACGAGGGATGCATGCATGCTCAGTTAGCTTACTCTTGAAAATCCATCGCCTTGCCATCAGTTGTCTCAATTTGCACTCATTTAATCTCTGAACATTGAACCAACTTCTAGACTGCCACAGCTCCAAAACAGGAACACTTTTGCACAAAAACTCACTGGTGGCCGGTCGGCCACAAAAGGTGGATGCTGGCCACAAACACTAGCTGGTTGGCCAGTTTAATGGCCAGTCGGCTACCTCAAGTGGCCGTCGGCCACTTGCTTTCCCGAAATTCTGTTTTTGCTGCAACAAAGGCAAAACAATACATTTTTCAAGGAATGTGTGTACTACCACCCTCCTTATCATTTCTCAAGCTCAAAGGAGTGCGGCACTCGGCTCTCAAGCCATCAACCAAGCATCTCAATGCATGATGGCCAAAGAACCAAGCTTGTACAAGCTTAGTGAATGCACACATAAGACTCGAATGGCCACCACCCTATCATGCATGATCAAGGGTGACGACGACCAAGAAACGTGACACGTTTCATCACTTTGAGTATGAAACATCGTACCATTTCTTGTGTTTGGATTAACATCCGATCCAAACATGCAATGCAACACAACGTGCTTATCTTGGTCATGTTTTACTTGATTCATTTTGTTTACACATTTTAGCATTACCGATTAGTCCTTTAACCAGTTAAGTCCAGTGTGGGTGTCCTCTAATGAGAGAGGGGTCAACCAAAGGATGGCTTAAGACATGAGAGGGCTCATGCCTTTGGCTAGGAGGAACCCTCAAAAGGGGGTTAAAGCCATTGAGCACAAGCTCTATCTCAAGCTTAAACACAATCATAAGGTTAACCACGCTCAAAACAAATGGAAAAATGAAGAAATGAGGGAGGTTGCAGACTTTTTAGTGCTGAAATGGCATGCAAAAGACACTAAATAATGCAAGATCATGCAAGCAACACATGGACAACATGTTAAGGGCCAAAAGCATCGATACTAGCAAAGAGCATTTCACTAGAGGCATGCAATATCAAGCTCAAATGACCAAACCAGGTTTGGACAGAGTTAAAACATGCCAAAACAGTAACTAAAACATGCTAAGATTGAAGCAAAGAAAGCAAGAAAAACATGCTCACATGTTGACTCACAAACAGGGCTCAAAGCACAACTCTCAAAAGTAATAAAAGAGTGAAATATGTGAGAGTCTGACAAAGATATATGCATTGAAATCATGTGTTAAATGATGCTACAACATGCAATCATCTCAAGCAAAGCATGTTTAAAGGCCTAAAACACAAAGCTAGTGAAGGCATTTGCAGTACAACCATGCAAGACAAGGCTCATATGACCAAGTCAAGTCAAAACAGTCCTAAAACAACCTAAATGGAGTTCTGAAACATGCTTGAAATAAGCTAAGAATGGCTAGACTTTGAGGCCAAAACAATAGCACCATTGCACTACAAGTATACAAATCAAAGCTTAAGTGATCAAACCAGCTCAAAACAAAACTTAAACATGCCAAATCAGTAGCTAAAACATGCTGAAAATAAGCTAAGTTAAGCTACAAAAACATGCTAACATATGAAGCTAACTAGGCATGAAAGCTAGACACAAGGAGGGGAGGCTAACCCCTCAAATTTTGGACTTCAAAACATGGTTTTTATCACTAAAAAATCTCTGAGATTTAGTGGTAAAAAGGCCCAAAAATTTTGATTTGAAAGTGATGAAAAATAGCACAAAAAGATTTACAAGCAAAGGAGCAAGAAGGGTGGACCATCCCAAACTCACAAGGGGCTCAAACCATCACTTTTAGGCCACAAAAACAGAGGTTTTCTAATTTTAAAACCACCCCAAAAACAGCCCCAAAGTAGTTGAAAAAGATGGCAAAGCAAGTATGCAAAACAAGCTTAAAGGGAGAGAGTTATACCTCTTGAAGCCAATACACAATTGAAGCAATAAATCAAGCCAAGAACACCTTGTAGAGCTCAAAAAAGGTCCCAAGGAATCTCAACCCAATGGTGGTCAAGTTTGATCAAGGATGTCTAGGCAAAGGAGAGGTGTATCTCTACTTGTATGCATATCTCTACTTGTATGCACAAAAGAGCAAGAGAGAGAGAGAGAGAGAGAGAGAGAGAGAGAGAGAGAGAGAAATCTAGAAAGAAAGAATTATAGAGAGAGAGGCTCCCAAACTTTATAACCTTGCAATATGAGAGATATAGCTTCCATATATAGCAATACAAGAGCTCAAGGTCGAAATATATGATTTAGAGACAGCTGGAGCAATTGGAAGACAGTTGAAGCAAAAGACCTGCAAATTCTAAGCTTTCTGGACATTTGTGGCCGACCAGCCACCATTGGTGGCCAACCAGCTACTAATGTTGGCCAAAAAGAGTCACTTTTGGCCAACCTATGGCCGATAAGCTCTATTTGTGGCCGATACACTCCCCCGGTGGCTAACAACAAAGTTGGTCCCTATCTCCGACTTCAAACAATCATAACTGCTTCATATGGACTCCTTTTCAGGTCATTCTTAGTCTAAAAGAAGCCTCGGAAGTCTTCTTTCCAATGATGGTAGCCTAACATGAAAATTCCAAGTGCTAAGAGATATCCCTCTTTTAGTGAAGACTACTCAGTTTCGGTCCAACCAGATTGATGTCCAACTTCAACCAACCATATCTTCCTCATCTGGCCTCGGCCTGAGGAGATTCTTGAATGTAAAATGAAGCCCCGGAAGTCCACTTTCCAACGGTGGTGGCCTCATTGCTGAAATCCAAATTTACAAATGGATAGGCCCGATTTAGCGAGGGCTGCTTGACATTCTCTTAACTGTCCATGCCCATCTTCTTCCCCAACTTGGTTTATTCCCTCTCCTCTTCTTTTCTTCAAATCCAAACCTCTAACCAAGATGTTTTAAAGAGGTTTTCAAATATTTCACCTCTGAAGCAAGCCTGTGGTGATGCAGTAGTAGAGATGGAGGAAGAAAGAAAATGATAGAGGCCATTGGTATAGCTGCCTTCATATAGCACTTTCTGAGTATTCTTGTCCTAAACAAGAAAAGAATTCTCATCAAAAGTAATGGTACAATGATTATCAACAGCCAACTGATGAATTGAAAGGAAGTTGGAAGCAAGATTAGGAACATGAAGCATTTTCGTGAGATGAAAAGGAAATGAGGGAGTAGGAAGAAGTCCTTTACCAGTATGTGCAATTGGTAGGGTTGTTCCATCACCAATAATAACCTGTTCAGAACCTTGATATGGCTGATATGAGGGCAAATTGTTGAGATCATGTGTCATGTGATTGGTGGAACCAGAATCAAGAAACCAATGGGAATCAGGCTGTGGTGAGTTGAGAACTGGTGAGGCAGCAACATGTGCCTTGGAGTAACCTGGAGATGGTGAGGTAGCAGCAGAATAGGAAGATTGATCAGGCTGAAAACCTGAATCATGTCTATACCAGCAATCCAGTGCTATATGATTTACTTTTCCACCGATTTGACAAGCCACTTGAGAAGCAGAATTGATTTTGCCTCGAGAAAATTGATTAGGACCTCCTCTTTGATAGTGACTGGGCTGATAGTGACTAGTTTGAAAAAGTTGACTAGGCAAAGAAGATAGAGAAGATTGACCTCAAGATTTGCGTCCATCTCTGCCTCTATATGAATTTTTGCCTCTATATGCACCTCTGTGACCTCCTCGAGAAGTAAAATGACCTCTGTGAGCAGCATAAGCAAAAGAAAGGTCTGTAGCCTGATGGTGTTTGAGAGAAGCCTCAACATGTATAGCTTCTGAGCATAGTAGAGAGCACAGAGTGTCCATAGTGATAGGTGCAGATCTAGCACGAATTGTAGTTTTTAAAGCATTAAACTCATCAGGTAAACCATTGAGAATTAACAGAACTAAATCCTCATCATCTACTGGAGATGAAGCTAAAGCTAACTGATCTGCAATAGCCTTGAATTGACTCAGATAATCTTCCATTGTTGTTCTTTTCTTAACAATTTTGCTAAGTTTGTTCTTCAACTGATGAATGTGAGACCGTGACAGAGATGTGAATCGTCTTGCAAGAGTACTCCAAACCTCATTACTAGTTTGACAATGCATCACAGTTGCAAAGACAGATGGAGACAAAGTTGCTATTATACAGCTTAAGAGATGTGCATCAATGGTGAGTCGCTGAGCATTATTTACATTCAGAATTTCATGATTGCTTGAATCTAATACAACCGGTGGAGGACAACTTTCAGATCCATCAACATATCCAATAAGTTTTGTTGCTTTTAATATGTTTTGCATATGACTCTTCCACACTATATAATTGATTGAATCAAGTTTTGTGGAAAGAAAGGCATTAAGATTTGAAATCAGTAATGTGAGATTTGGAGGTAGAACAAAGGATTGCGAAGAAGAACCTGTTGCAGCTATGGTGGTTGAATCTACAGTAGCCATTGAAACTACTTGCTGTAGATCGAGACTCGAGAGAGCAAAGGCTTTGATACCATAAAGAAGATTTAGATTCTATTCAATTAATTGATTATACAACAAAGTTCAATAGCTATTTATACAAGAATCAGATTTAGCTAACCTAACCATAACTAACAACTAACTACTGAACTAAACCGTAGTTAAGTAATAACAAACTATCTATAACTAACTAACGAATCTTGCACAACTAACTAACTAATCTTGCACGTGTATGGGCTACAGTTATAACTATTGCTGAGAAGGATGCAGCAGCTCATGTGTAGACTTGACAGAGGAAGACTCAAGTGGCTCAGATAGCGTAGCAAGCTGTGATGGCTGATATGGTTTATCAAGTTTATCACCATTCTTTGATTTAGTGTCAACATATGATTGGATTTATTTTTTTAGTGTCAACCTATTTAGAATCGATTAGTTTGGTTATGATATTGTTTTTTACACTAGCCTTCTCTTTATTGGTGTATATTGTATGAAATTGAGTCTTAATCATATGTAAAAATTGAACAAAGATGGGAAACATGTCAGACTTACGACAAAGCAAATAGACCCAAGTAGACCTAATGTGTTCGTCAATAAAAGTCACATAATAGCGATGACTCAAAAAAGAAGAAACAGGAGAGGGATCCCAAATATTAGAATGAATAATGTCAAAAGTACTAGGGGCATGTGTCATATGAGGTATATAACTAGTTCGGACATGTTTAGACAACTCACAAATAACACAATGAAACTTAGAATCCTAGTAAGTTTTATTTAATAAAGAGAAAGGTCAACATAAATATTGAAAATTGACATGACCCATAAGAGCATGCCATAACTTTAAAGTTTGAATTAAAAAAAAACACAAAATATAGAAGCAAGCAAAACAGACACCTAAAAATTAGCTAAAGTAGAAAAAGAATGCTGGTCTAGTGGATCCCCAAAGTAGTGTAGCCCATCATGCTCATATTCCCTGCCAAAAATCTTCTTCGAACTCAGGTCCTGTAAAAGACAAGAGGAGGTAAGAAGATGACACAATTAAATGTTTTGGCAAGACAACTAACAGATAAGAGATTATAAGCAAAATTGCGAACATGCAACACGGAAGATAAAGTAATATCAGAAGATAAAGATACGACCCCTTTATGCTGGACAAAGGAGAAAGAACCATTAGCAAGACACATAGATTAGACAACAATAGTGGGTTTAGGAGACGAAAGGAAAGAAAACTCACTAGTCATGTGATCATTAGCTCCAGAATCTAGAGCCCATTAAAGACTAGTAGACCGAACATGGAAAGCAGTAAAAGTACCTGTAGAAAGGGTGACAATAGAGGATGATGGACCAAGAGAACTAGTAGTGAGAGACCCAAGATGTTCCTGTAGATTAGGGACACTAGGAGACTTAGAAATAGGAGAAGACCAAAGCAGTAGTGCAGAGAGCACTAGTACCACGAGTATGAGAAGAGAGTTGCCTCAAATCAAAATGAAGTTTGAAGCAACGGGCCTTAACATGTTCAGGCGCAGCACAATGATGACAGGTAACAGAACTGGTGGAACCTCAAGAACTAGAATTTATAGCAAGGGCCATCTGATTATATAAAATTGGAGAAAATGGAGGAGGAACACTAGGCTCAACCAGATACTAGCGGCTCTCATCACTATCAATAGTAGCAAAGGCCTCATAGAGGGGCGGCATAGGTGATGTGTTTAAAATCTGAGTCCAAAGGGATTCAAGCTTGGAATTTAAACCCATTAATTAGAAGCTGATAAGTGTGCTGGTGGGTAAGATGTTTAGACGCAAAAGATGCAGTGTCTGCGGGTAACTTAGTCAAGGGCTCATATTGAGCCAATTCTTCCCAATAAGCCTAAAGATATCCAAAGAACTTTGACACTGAAAGGCCCAAAACAGATTGAGGAGCACAAGCAATGTCCTAATATAGCTCAAAGATGCGAGCATCATTATGAGCATAAGTATACATCTGTGACAAGGCATGCCATAAACTCATAACTGTGTCGCAATAAAGAAACATGTGGTAAATACGGTTTTCCATGGAATTGAACATCCATCCCAGAATAGTGAAATTATCAATATCCCACTGAGCCCGTGTAGCACTACAAGAAAAAGCATCTTTGGCGACTAAAAAAGCACCTTTGGTAGTTGAAAGTATTGGTTTTGGCGACTAAAAAAGCATTAGTAGCCAAAAGTAAAGATTTTTGGCAACTAAAAAAATTTAGTAGCCAAAAGTATAGGTTTTGGCGACTAAAAATCTATTTGGTGGCCGATATATGGCTTTTACCGACTAAAAAAATTTTAGTAGCCAAAAGTAAGGCTTTTTTGCGACTAAAAAAAATTTAGTAGCCAAAAGTGAGACATTGGGGGACTAAAAAGATGTTTGGTTGCCAAAAGTGGGCTTTTACCAACTAAAAAAATTTTAGTAGCCAAAAGTGAGGCTTTTTGGCGACTAAAAATAATTTAGTAGCCAAAAGTGAGGCATTGGGCGACTAAAAAGATGTTTGGTAGCCAAAAGTGAGGCTTTTTGGCAACTAAAAAGAAGTTTAGTTGCCAAAAGTGGTAAGTTTAGGGCGGGAATTAAATTTTTTAAGGACAAAAAAATAATTAGTAGCCAAAAGTATAGAATTGGCGACTAAAATTATATTCAGTTGCCAAAAGTAGTCTCTTTTTTTTTTTTTCTAGTAAATAATTTATTTTTACATAAATTATGTTCAATAAAAAATAATTATCTTTATATATATATACTTTTATATTAATACAGGTCTATGTACTATATAAATAATATACGTTGCATATATAATAATTTAATGTTATAGAGGTGTAGTGAAAAGAGTGTGTTGTATAAGGTTTATGGTGTGGGAGGTTGATGGTTCGAATCTCCACAAAAACAGATGAGAAGCTAGTGAGTGTAATTTTTTTTTTTCACAAATGAGCTTTTGGCGACTAAAAGGTTTGGTCGCCAATTCCTTGAGTATTGGCGACTAAAATATTGGTCGGTAAATGTATAATTTAAAAAAATATAATTGACTATTGGTGACTAAAACATTGGTCGGTAAATGTATAATTTAAAAAATATAATTAACTATTGGCGACCAAAGTTTTGGTCGCTAAAGACTAGCTTTTTGGCGACTAAAAGTTTTTTAGTCGCCAATACCTTTCCCGACCCTCTTTCGGCGACCAAACCGGCGACTAAAAAATTTAGTCGGGGAAACTAAAAAACCGACTTTTGGCTACTAAAAATTGACTTTTGGTGACTAAAAATTTAGTCGCCAAATGTGTTTTTTCTTGCAGTGTAGGGTCTGTCGTAGTAGGCTGAACAATGTAAGATAGGAGCCAATGGGCCTTTCCTTTTCCTCATAAATAGAGTTTAAGAGAGCGGCTGTAGGTGGAAAAGTTTTTCACATTTAACACTACACTCGTAATACGATTTACATGAATGTGATGAGAAAGAGACAAATCAGAACTAACTGGGACAGGTCTGGTGGGCATATTAGAAGCAAAATGTGAGAAGTCGGAAAAAAAATCTAATGGCTAATCCAAATAAATGCTATCGAATAAACATGATAGCCCAAAAAACAATAAAACTGAAAAGGGTGCTTAATACATCAAAGCACCACCCGTAAAAGGGAAAATAAGAATAAAAACTACCCAAAAAAAGGGTTCTGACTCAACTGGGACCAAAAAGCTGCCTAGTCGACAACACACAAACCCTCGACATAGAGAAAGAAGACCTGTCGAGGATGGATGAGGGCCAACAAAGGGTCTGGAGGGGTTGGGTGTGAGTTTCGAGTCGAGGAGAAGATGTGGGCAGACTATCGAAGGCTAGGGCTGGTTGTTAGAGGCTAGGAAGAGGTGGGCTAACAATCGATGATGGTGGGTAGAGAGAAGGGATAGTTGATGAAAGTTAGAACCTTGCCCTGATACCGAAAAGTATGAATTGGGTTACCTTTGAATGAGGTAGAGCCATGGATATATAATGAAATAATATTACAAAATAGGAACGGAAGTATAAAGACACTAAATCTATAATTTACATAATCACGGATTTTATACACACTACTATAATTACAATATTATTATTTCCTAAATTCAACATAGTTTTAGCTTCTTTTATGGATGTATTTATTTATATTTGTTTTGTATTATGCTTGAATCCATCAATAATTTTTTTTTCCTACCAATAAAAAAAAAATTGAGATCAAAGCAATTTGTACATATCTAATGCTAGAATAATTAAATTTGATTTCCAAATTTCGAATGCTATCTTATGTCACCAATAAATAATTAGTGAAAAACATTCCAGGTAGGGCTCATTATGCCAATGGGCGCATTGGTAACACAATCAGATGTTATTTTAAATTTGATCATTGTAACGATACGATATATAAATACAACTAAGGGAAGATAAACTTTATTTGAAGGACAAGTTCCAAATTGGAAGCACTTGCATAATGAAACTAAAACAATTTTTTGGTTCCTCTATTTTATTTTTTTATTTGTTGATTAGTAAATAAAAGAACTTTATTAATAGAAAATCAAAGTACAAAACATGAGATAATAAATGATACATTAATAAAATGGTGAGTACAAAAAACATCATAACCATGCTAAACGATTCCAACTTGATTAGCACTGAATAGGAAATCCCAATATATGCTAGCACAATACCAAAAATTGGTGAGAGACCAACAAAAAAACTCCACTACAACCATTACTAGCTACACAACAACACACAATACAAAATACCAATACCAAACATTCCTTAACAAAGGTAATCAAACCTGCATCCAAACCCATCTAGCATCCGATCAACTAAGCACAACATACATCTACTGGTGAACAATGGCTCACAAATCTTCCACTGTTACAAAACCCACAAATAATGAAGAAGAGAAGCAGAGACAAAGAGCATCCTCTGCGGATCCCCCCAAACAACAACAAATGAGCTCACCTCATATGTGCCTAGTGATTTTGATATACTTGCAAACACTATCGCATTCGTTGTCTTGAGGCCAAATTTGGTAACCAGCTTGAATGCCACTGAAAACTAGAGCTAATAATGCACCCAATAAAGCAAGAAAGCTCCATAGGCTCTTGAAGTATCTGTGCTTGAACTGAGCAATAAAAGCCTTCCCTCTGTTATCATAGTGACTTTGAATCTCCTTTTTCACACTTGCGTAGGCACAAGGGTGTGGCACCAAGTCTTTGCCTATCTTATTAAAAAGAGTAGCAACTTCAACATCACTACCAAGACAATTTTGTAGTATATTAGCCGATCTCAACTCCTTAACATCGTTTGGATTATCAATAAGTGAATCAAGAAAACAGATGTAAGAGGTCACCCAAAGATTGTTTGGGGTATCTCCACACATTTCATAGGCTATCAAGTTCAAGAACTTTGCTTCAGTTGAGTCATCAACTGTTATTGTGGGAAGTTCAAGCCTCCCAAAGTTACAAAATAAACTAAAGTTAATATCCGTCAAGTAACTACTCTTCTTGTTCTTCTTAACATGGATCCCTACATCAATGAGCTCCTCAACATTGCGAAAAGTGTATCGATTTGATACACAAAGTTCAACATGTTTGCAACCTACAAGTCTTTTGTGCAGAACATCTAGAAGATGCAGGGGACATTTCAACATTCTTGCCTACATTTGGTGCCATAATGCTATCGGCGATGAACATATCAATCATTTTCATCGTGTAACCTTGTGCATATATTCTTTGGTCATTAACAAGTTCCTTGAGAACAAGGAAGGGAAGTTGATTCTCCAGCAAGAGCAAGTACTGTCGTATAAAGGCTACATTGTGGTTTTTTATTTCAACCTTATGTACTTTTCGCTCTGTGACATAGTTAATGAAATACAAAATAAAGAAACCATCCACGAGCATCATCCTTATGAATTCATTGTCATTGTATTCATTTGTCGATTTCTCTTCATAGCAATCTCTCAATTGCTTGACCTTTTGGAAAAGCCGCTCGTGCAAGTTTTCAAGCAACTGTTGGTCATCTGAGACTAGCTTACTTGTGATTCTCGGCTTGAGCTCTTGCATTCGTTGAAGCTTGAGGTTGTTATGATCATGGTGATATGGACCAATAGAAACCACCCTTGGTGCATAGTTATTTTGATAATTCTTAGTTTATCGAAGCATTTGTGGAACCCTTTGGATGCACAATGGTTTTGGATTTTGAGATTGGCTTGCTTAATTCACATTGGCAGACTAAATTAGCAACCAAATCAAGGTAAACAATAATACAAATATACATATCTATATATGACGATAAATGTGGAGAAAATGTTCCTAACACAAAAGTTAAGAAAACAATTCATTGTTTTGGGTATTAATCCTACCTTGGCATTTTTTTCACACTTACTGTATTACTTTGTAAACTCATCATTCAATTGATTTTGTTCTTTTTTAGAAATCATTGCATGGTTCGTAATCAAATTGATGAAAATATTAATTAATAAAGATAAATTATACTAGCAGTTATTATATTTTGCCTCTTGTGTCATTTTAATCCCTACACTTTTAATTGACTTAATTTTGACTCTAAATTTTAAATTTGTGTCAATTTGGTCCTATTGATAATACCGTTAGGGGTTTTGAAAAAAAATAATCATTGAGTTTGGTCAAGGTTAACTCATTAAGTTGCACAGGTTTACAATTTTGTCCCTAAAATGATGACACATACCACTTATTTTGCACATTTTTCGTAAGGAAATGCTATCAGTTGCTATTAATTGGACCAAACTAAGACAAAATTATAAATTCAATGTCAAAATTGAGCTAATTTAAATTACAAGGATCAAAATGATACCAGGGTCAAAATATAGGGACTATCGGTGTAATTTGTCTTATTAATAATTTAAAAATTAAAATTTAATGAAGCTAAAATTAAATTATTATTGAATCATGACCTTGATCATATATATCTATCGAAGGAAAAAGAAATCACAACTATAAAAAAAGATAAACTTTTTACATTAAAATTATGGAGATGTGCACAAAAATCGTAAATTGGTCTGGTCCAAACCAAATCGTACATTTTGGTATGATTTTCTCAATGCATGGTTTGTTACTTGATTTTGAAATATGCTAGTCGTACTTCCCAGTGAATTAGTTGGAACTAGACCTTTAGATTATATATATATATATATTTATATATTGATTAGCAAAAGTCAATTGTTAGATGTTAGATTAGTGCATTTTTAAATGGGAGTTATCCTATATAAATTGTTACCGAATGTAAATAGAAAAAGTATTTTATTAGAATCAAGAGTGTGTTTGGCATGTGTTAAAATAGCACATGCTATTTTAGCACATTATCTTATTTGAGTTACATCACCTCTCTACCACATTACTTTAACCCCAACTCACATTTCACATTTTTTTGTAGAAAGTCAAAAAGTATACTAATCTAGCATTTTTTAAACAACCCCTAAATATATATGTATATATATATATATATAAATTATAACTCTAGACTATTTAAGTACATTTCTGTATAGTGATAGAACTAGATTTAAAATAAATAAAAAAATGTAAACAATTTTTAGGTTGTAAATAATATTTTGTGATCATATTGTAAATAATCATAATATTTTTAAAATCCGTGGTTCCAAACCAAACTAAACCGTGGTTTAGTGGTTCAGTTTGGATTGCTTCCAAGATTTTCCCGAATTGGTTTGGTTCCAAATTTTATGGAACTGTAGATAATAGATTGGTCTTAATTTACAGCTAAATCGAATCAATCTAACCCATGCTTACCTCTAGAAATTAGAATAATTAGGTAGAATTATAATATGAACATTTCCATGGAATATTTGTATTCCTAGCAATTTCGGCTTCTACTGTACTAAAAAAATATATATATATTTAAAAAATATTTATTTTTATAGATATTAATATTATAATAACTAATAATTTTATATTTTGAAAAGTCGCTTACCCTTAGTATAGTAAAATTATTTCTAAAACAAAGACCAAAACATAACTAAGCAATTTAAGTTGAATTATTTATAATAGTATATATTAATTTGAAACATGTTGATAATTTTTTTTTTATGTTCTATTACAAAATAAAAAATCTTAAACCTTAAATTTGACCATATGTTAGTCCAAAAACAAATGTAATTAAACAAACACTTTTATGCATTTTGGCTACATCTCTGTATTTTTATAAAATGAAATGGACATTTTTATGCATTTTAATTTGATATTGTATTTTTATTGTAATCATTTTAGGTTTTACCTTTCATAAATGTTATCCTTATTTTCTTTTTCTAATATTTAAATTTTAAAAGAAAAACTTGAAAAAGTTAATTTATAAATCTAATGACCAATTGAGAGGGGAGAAAGGAAATAAAATTTAGAAGTACCAAAAATAAAATTTAAATATTAACAAGAAAATTAAGAATTATCTATTTGTACTAGCAATGGCCATGCACAAGAAGGGATCAAAGAAATGTTATTAATATAATTATGTTTATTAATTACTTGTAGAATTATTGTACGTGTATATCTATTTTATATGTATAACACTACAAGAAAAGTGGGCTTAAAAGACGGAACTTATTGCGACAGCACATTTGCCGTCGCAAAAAATGACTTTTTGCAACGGCACAACTTGCTGTCGCAAAAAATGTGACTTTTTGAGACGACACAACTTGCCGTCTCCAAAAATAGAGTATTTGTGACAGCATAAAATTCTGTCGTGAAAAAGGAGAGTATTTGCGACGACAGAAATTGTTGTCGCAAAAAAAAATAGAGTATTTGCGACGGCAAAGATTGTTGTCGCAAAAAAAATTGAGTTTTTGCGACGGTACCAGCTACAGTCGCAAAAAAAAAAAAAAAAGAAGAGTTTTTTGCGACTGTAATAGGTACCGTTGCAAATAAATAAATAAATAATATATATATATATATTGTGACTTTGAGACGACTTCATATATATTGTCACAAAATGGTTTAAATAAATACAACAATATTTTTTTGTCACAAAAAAAAAAAAAAAAAAAAAAAACCGACGTTGTCTTACTCTTTTGAATATTTCTCTTTTCACCCATTTTTTCGTCTTCCTATCTGTCTATTTCTCTCTTTGTCTCTCTTTTCTTTCTCTCTCTCACTCATCACTCTTCTCTATCTCTCTTTCTCTCTCTCTCTCTCTCTCTCTCTCTCTCTCTCTCTTTCTCTTTATGTCTCTATCTCTCTTTTCTTTCTCTCTCTCATTTATCACTCTTCTCTGTCTCTGTCTCTGTCTCTGTCTCTCTCTCTCTCTTTCTCTCTCTCTCTCTCTCTTGGTGTCTCTCGTCCATCTCTCTTCTCTCTATCTCTCTTATCTCTTCTCTCTCACTTGTTTTTTGATCTGTTTTTACCATAATTGCACTTGAACCTCTTTTTGTTTCATTAGTCATTTGGAGAAACTATTCTGGGAGTTTTGAGTGTTATTTTGGAAAAATCAACTTTCATAAAGGTATTGTTTTGGGGTAATTCTATTTACACATAGTACAAACTTTCAGTATACGCCATAAATAGTGTTCGGATATAAATATTACAACAAAAGTCAAAAGATCGAATATATATTTATGAACATAAACTAGTTGTTCGGATATAAATAATTGAATGGAATATATTTGAATAATTTATTTTTATTCATAATTTTAATTCTGAACATTGGACAAATAGCCCATTTATTAATAAATTATGAAATCAATTAACAGTGTTTAATAATGTTAGAACTTTATTTCAATTAATAATTCAAGTAATTTTATTATTATGCAAGAGAACAGTTAGAAATTTCATTTTTACAATTAATTCTGTTAAATAATTTTTTTTGATGAAGAGTTTATTTATAATTTTCAAATTATAAGAGACAATTTCTATTTTAAACAAATGCCAAGAGTGTATTATAATTTATCCTCGTTTATCTATTTGTGTTTTTTCTTTCCACGGGCAAACTTTAGCAATCTTATCGGTTTGCATTTTTGATAATCTTTTTAATTAGCTCATTTTCATTTTTAGTGAATTTTATTTAAATTAAAAAAAATTCTAAACTCTACTCCAAGAAACGAAATCAAAATTTTTTTAAAAAAAAATAAAAAAAGCTTAGAAAAGATAAAAAAAAAAAATAGTAGATTTTGTTTTTGCCTACTTCTTTTATCTTTATTTTTTTTAAAAAAAATTTACTTTTAAGCGTGTATCTAGAAATAAAAAATGACTAAAATATTTTTAAAAAATTACTAGAAACAAAAAATTCTATTTTAAAAACTCAAAAATTGTTTACATTTTATTTTATTTTCTTTCATGATGTAATTTATCTATTTTATCTTTTTTGATTCTCTCGATAATTCTATCATATATTTAATTATTTATTCTATTTTTGTGAGAGAAATATTTTTGTATTTTTGAAATTCAAATATACTATAATAATAATAATAGTCCCTACATTGCACAAATTTTTTTCAACTATTATATATATAGAGAGAGGAATGGCAATGAGCCAAGGTAGGGCCAGGATTATACTCCTTGTTCCCAATCCCCGAAAGTATAAAATTTCCCGTTCCCGCCCCGATGCCGATGAGGAACCCATCATCCCCCGCCCCGACCTCGACCCCTAACGAGGACCGGGTTTTCCCGACCCTGAAAAATCCAACACCCAAGTATTTGATCATAATTTTGGTTGATTGTCTCTCTCTTTAGTCCACATCCAACATGATATCTCTGCAATGCAATTTTTGATTTATTCCAATTTTAGTAGAGAAGAGCTTATTGAATCAAAATCAAAGCTCAAAAAAAACCCAAATGACAACAAATCTATATAGATCTAAATCATTACAGATCTGTTCAATGTTATTACAGATCTGTTTCATCATCAACAACAACAACATTCATCATCAAAAAGAAGAATAAGAACCAGAACAGATCAACAATTACCAACAAAAAAAACAAATCAACAAGTGCACGAGCTGAAGGCCATTCAGATTTGGTTATGAAGGCGGCAGATCGGTGTGGATCAACGGCAAATCTGGAGAGAGAAAATAGAGAGAGATCGATGCGGATGAAAGTAAAGAGTGATTGATGGCAGATTTGTGGTAGTATGTAGCTCTCAAACGACGGCGAGGCCGCTAGCTTGATGATCGAAGACAGCGACGTTGACGACAAGACGATAGAGACAATGGCGACGATGGTGAATGACGCTAAGATCAGCGAGAGTCAGCGATTGATGTAGATCTGAATAGATTTGTTCTGAGATCGACAGCAATCTGATGCCTAGTTTTGCCATGGAAGCTTTTAGAGAGAGAAAACTAGGGCTTGTGTGAAAGAGAGAAGGCGGAGAAAGGAAAGGCATCGGAGTCGCTATGATGTTCTTGAGGCAACGATGAGTGATGCAAGATTGAAGGAGAGACAAAAATTTGAGTAAGAGAACGAGAGATAGATGAGAGACGGTTTGTGTGTAAGGATGTATTAGAGTTTGGTTTATATATATATATATATAAAGAGGAGTATAATAGTAATTTCAGTTCGGGAAAAACGGGAACGAGGCCGGGGTTAGAGAATGTATCATCGTCCTTGGCCTAAAAGTTGTCAAGGATTCATTTTCGAATACCATTTCGGGCCCGTCGGGGGTATTTTTCAAAAAAAAACCATTCTAATCCGGGTCGGAGGGCCGAGCCCCCGTCAGGTCGAGTTCATATTGTCATTCTTATATATATACTAGGTAGATAAGCCCATGTAACGCACAATGAGTTGTCCATTTTTTTTTGTGGCGACGTTATACATTTTGTGGTTGATTTTGGTTTTTGTTTTTTGACCTTCACTATATTATCTCTCTATCATCATCACCTTCATCACTATTGCCATTGTCACCACTCTCATTACAATATAAAAATTATAAATTATAATTTAAAAATAATAAATTTTAAATTTGATCTTATATTCAACACTTAATTTTTCAATTTAATAAATTTATCATTTAATTTTCAACATTCAGCTTTCAATTTTTAATTTTATATGTTGTTTGATCTTATTTGTATGAATTTTTATTTTGTCAAAAATTCAACATGCTAAAGTTTAAAATGAAATTACTTGACATATAGAAAAAGAAATTTTAAAAAGGAAAAGAAAAAGAAATGTTACATTGAACAATTAATTGCTCGTTTAATTTTGTAAACATAAAAAAGTAAAACGAACCAAATTTGAACAAATTTTAAAACTCAAAAAAGTTTTTAAACCAAGCTTGAATAGTTAAAATGCTGGTAAAAGTTACAATTAAAACACATATATATATATATATATTGATACATATTTAAGAGTTTTAGTTATGAGTCCGGATTAAAGTAATTTTTTTTAATTATTGGTATTTAATTTAAAAAAAATTAAAGATACAGTAGTCAAAAGTTGCAAGTATAACAACCATACAAATAATCACTCTAACATGACTTTTAAAATATAAAAAAACTCAAAAAAAATCTCTCCTTTTGGACTATTAGCCTAATTTAATGAACTAAAGTTTCTTACATAATTTTCAAAAGCTCACCACCCAAATTAATTCACCAACCATACTAAAGGGAAAAATAGAAAATTCAAAAAGAAGCTAGGGCCAAAATAGGCAACAAAAGACAAGCCCTGTCAACAAAGCTATTCTTATATATATGGATATGGATATACATATATCGAACTTTTGCTTAAAAAAACTAATATATTATAATGGCTACTTTAAGCTATACTTTTCATATGTTAACCTCTATTAACAGTTTAAGTTCTAATTAAAAATATTTATTTTCTTAAATTTATTATAAGAAAAGAAAAATTACCTAATAACATACATAGGCTTTTATATTGGGAAAATTAGTGATAAGTCTCATTATTTTTTTATTTTTTATTTTTTTATCAACAATGACAAAAAGACTATTGATGAGAATCAAGGTATGACCTTAGAATAACTCTAACCATACTCTTCATTTTTTTATTGGTTAAAACATAAAAATAAAAGAAAAGGTAATTCTTCATTTTGCGTAATTTCTTTTTTATCTATGTCACTACAAAAAAATTAAGGTTTTAGAGACTAAAATTTAGAGAAAAATTATTTTTTAAGGACCAAATATTTTTGTTGCGAAAAGTGTTATTATTATATTTTTAGCAACGAAAATTAGACATTAGTGATAAATTATTATCTTTTTTAGACCAATTTTTTTTATCTCAAAAAATAAATCCTTTTGAGACCAAATTATTTTGTCCCTAAAAGTATATTTATTAGTGACATTTCAAAATTTTGTTGCTAAAAGTCTTATTTTTAACTTTTCGGAATGACCTTTTAGCGATTGTTTTCACGAATATCATCTGATTTTGATCCATGCGTTTACCAGATTTGCTTCACACAGTTAAATAATCCATAACCAACTAGGCATAGCTTACTCGGTCACCATGACTCTTTTAGGGATTTAGTCTTAAGAGAAGGTTATGAATTCAACCCTCTTTAAGAAGAATTAAATTAGGAAGCAAGCACTTAGTGCTTTGTAAGGGTAAAAAGGATAATTTTTATTGGCAATAATTTAACTTATAACAACTAACTTTCACCGATAAAAAATAAAAAAATAAAAAAATCCATGTAAGAGAACAATAACAACAATAATAGTTGTACTAGACAATGAATAAACAAAAGGAAATGAATTTAGTAACTCTCCTTAGCTTACTGGTTAAGGCTTAGGGTTTAGGGGTGTAATGCCTCTAAAGTCTCCGGCTCAAAAAATCTCTCATATGCAATTAATTTTTGGAACCCACCCATACCGGGCAGCCTTGGCTTTTCTTGTGATCCCTGCATGTGGATGGCCATATTTCGATAAAAAATAAAAAATAAAAGCTCTCCTCTTTCGGTCTTCTCTTCCTATAGATAGTTAGGCTTCGTTTGGCAACATGAGTTTGTAGTTAAAAAGTCATTATAAATTGTCACATCATTCTCTTTACTTTTTATACGTCTTTTAAAAAAATGAAAAAATATGAACTGAAATAATCAATTTCCAAATGGCACATTATTATTCTTCATCTAGATAGCTAGGTTGCGTTTGGCAATGTGGATTTGTAATTTAAAAGTCAGTATAGATTGTCACATAATTCTTTTTACTTTTTGCATATATTTTCATAAAAAATAAAAAGATCAACTAAAATAGTTAATTCTCAAACGGGGCATTAGTATTGGTCTGATAATGGCAAATTCAAGCCAAAATAAAAAATAAAAAAAAGGAAAACTGATAATTTCAAGAGTAGATCACCCAGTTTTTTTTTAACAGTTCTATATTACTGGCTACATGCAAAAACTATTCTCATTCATTACTTACTTCCTTAATGAGTATTAATCATGAATATTTACACTTTTTTTCAGTAGTATATATATAAGGTGACAGAAAAACCGATGACATAAACCATTTTTTTAAGAGACCTAAGTCAGAAAGAGTTTTAAATATTTACTGAAAAAAAGTGTAAAACAGACTTGAGTATGCTGACTAATAATAATAGATCAGAGAGATAATTATCCATACCTCCAGCATTTATTATGGATGCAACCCAGTTTTTGTCTCCAAGGATTGGATCCTTGCGCCTCCCAGATTCATGAATCACTTCTTCTATTTCCACTGTTCTTTGTCTAGCAAGTGCTTCCTCCATTGACAGCTTCTCCTCAATATTCTTGCCAATGTCACTCTCTAACAACACAACCTAATAGTTCTCTCTATACATATAGGCTACGCATGTTCGCCATATTAGATTGGGTGGGAATATTATGAGTACGATTAGATTATATATAGGCTATGCATGTTTGCCATATTAGATTGGTGGGAATATTATGAGTGCAATAAGATTGAGTAAAAGAATTACTAATGTAGTGGTATTAGGTTGGAGATATAAAATAAATTGTGTTTGTTTGTATACTGATTTGATGACATTAGTTAACTTATAATATATGAAATTATGTAAAACCCTCATTATATAGAATGTGAATTTGAACCAAGGGATTGTATTGAGTGGTCCTAGAACATGGTCACGTAGTGTTCCAAGATGTTGTGATTAGTGAAGAAAGTAGGGCATTGAATAGTTTTTCGTGTGGTTAGTCATTTGGCCATAAAGTCTCTCCTAAGGGGAGATCTTGGGTTTCACTTTTATTAGTGGAATGAGATGCAAGTTGTAAGTGCTTGCATGGAGAATGTGTGCGTTTAACTCCCCTAAGTGCCTTTAACAACTAATCACTAATTTTTTTTTTTTTGATCAGCAAAATAAACTTTATTGATGAAGAAAGCAAGATACATGCAAAAACTTACACTAATCACTAATTTTTGCCGATTAAAAAATATATATAGAATGTAACTTTGTTATTTTTGAAAATTGAGATGCAACATATCTAATTTTCTGAAATTAGAGTAGCAAGACCACCTTCAGCATGGGAATGCTTATCACCATGGCATTTTCTAAAACTAAGCAAGTTTTTTTGTAAGGCTTATAAAACTGTATATTCTGTACGAAAATGAGTACAATAAATAATGTATATATTTTTAAGTCTATATATGTATATATATGAATTGCTGTAGTTCACACAAACTATTTGAGTGTGCTGATTAAGTAATTGTGTGTGTAGCTTGGGCAAATGGCACTTTTATACTTGTCTAAGAGGATTTGTTTAAATCAACTTTGTCCACAAACAAGCTTAATTAGGGAAGGTATACCTTTTCAGAACTTTACTTGCTTATCAAGTTTGGTATTAAATACATATACTTTTGCGGACTATCCTTTTTATTGAATTCCTGTCTCTCTCACATGTTTTCAACACAAAAGAATCAAACACATGATTGATGATTGTACCAAAACATTATTTAATCGGATTTTGCTGCGGCAACAAGGTGCTTGCATCCTAAAAGTTGCACAATTTTCACTTTTTGGTTTTTCTAATAAAAAATTTCATTGCGTGATAAATATATATATATATTATTTTTTTGTGAAAAATTATATATATGTATACATATATATATTGGAAGACAATCATGAATTTAAAATTGTGTAAAATTGAAACAGGTTTGAATAAAAAATTGAAAAAAATAATTTTAAAAAAATTCATAAATCTATATCGAAGCAATTATAATATCATAGCACTATTTTGAGAAAATTACAAACTGGACTCTACATGAATTCTCACTTCTACTTTACAAGTGCAAGAAAACTAGAAAAGTATGACTCTACATCAATTCACATTTTTACTTTATACACGCAAAATTGTGTCATCCATCATTAACAAACACATTTTGTTTTTTTTTAAAGAATACAAGTAGATAGTAGTGTTGGAATTATTCTGTACAGTTATAGTTCCCAACATTTGAAACACAGGATAAACAGAATGAACTAGTCTCTAACTTTTTTTTTTAATCGGCAAAAAAAATTTTATTGATGAAAAAAACAATTTACATCAATAAAGAGGAGATTGGAGCTATAACAAGTACCAACCTCCTAGTTGGTGAGAAACCAACGCACAAAACAAAAGCTAAAAAACCAAAAGGTTAAACCAAATCCCTTCATTCAAAATTACCCTAGCAGCCCTTCAATCCAATATAGCAGCAAACCAGCTGAGGCCCCTGATTCACACAGACCATTCACGAAAGACACCCCATTCACACAGACCAGAGCAGATTTGCACAGCCACCACGACACCCCATTCACAGAGCCACAAGCAGAATACAATCCAGAGCAGTCACAAGCAGATTACAATTTACAATCCATAACAGTGCTACTCTGAGTTGCAGCTTGCAATAGGACACACAGCAAACCACTGCTACTGCACTGCACACCAGCAACCAGCAGCAGGTCCAGATGTTTAGACTCACCCAAATGATATTTGAATCAATCTCAACCATTAACACCCAATTGTTGTTTAATCTCCTAGTTATTTAATCCAACACAGTAGCAAACCAGCTGAGGCCCCTGATTCACACAGACCATTCACCAAAGACACCCCATTCACACAGACCAGAGCAGATTTGCACAGCCACAAGGACACCCCATTCACAGAGCCACAAGCAGAATACAATCCAGAGCAGCCACAAGCAAATTACAATCCATAACAGTGCTATTCTGAGTTGCAGCTTGCAATAGGACACACAGCAAACCAGTGCTACTGCACTGCACACCAGTAACAAGCAGCAGGTCCAAATGTGTAGACTCACCCAAATGAAGTTTGAATCAATCTCAATCATTAACACCCAATTGTGATGCATCACTCCTCCGAAGATTCATCAAGACCAGTTGAAGCTCAAATTCCATTTCTGATGCAAAACCAACCACTGTACCTGATGCAGCTGAGCATACCTTTCAACAACTAGTCTGTAACTTGTGCTTATTATGAGAAAGAAGTAAATATCACTACAACAAAACTAACTATTTATGACATCATATGCATTAAATATATGTCATAGCTAGTACATTTTACGGCATTTTTTTTTTTTTTTTTTTTTGCAAGCCGTTAATGTTTTGTCAATAATGGCATACATACCATGTAAGTTTTTTATTCATATATTTATAGCATGCAAAAGTATGCTGTAAAAAATATATGTTTTTACTACTCACAAAAATATATCGTAAAATATTTGCACTTAAGACGACATACATTTCATGTTGTAAAATTTTATAACTTTACACGATATACATTAATATGTCGTGAAAACTTCTGCAAAAAAAAAAAAAAAACTCAATCCAAATTTTTTTTATGGCATACAAAAGCACGCTGTAAAAAATGTATATTTTCACGGCATACAAAAACATGTCATAAAATATTTGTTCTTAAGACAACATACATTTCATGTCGTATAATATTAAAACTTTACACGACATGTATTAGCATCCCGTGAAAACTTTTATTAAAAAAAAATTTCAATATGATTTTTTTTTTTATTAAAAAAGCTAACAATTTCTAACCAAGCTTTTCACCTTAAATTTTCCTAATTGAGGACAACATAAAAAATAATTTATACATTATTTTATAATTTAGTGTCTCTTTTAAGGGATAATTGCACCCGGTGGAATTTTGGGGAAAAAATTACATATTCATGAAAAAGTTTATAATTTTAATGATTAATATTTATATGACTTCTCACTAATTTGTAATTATTATTTTTTAAAATTACCTTGATTTGATATTTTTCATTCTTTTAATAATTTATTTATTGTTTACTTTTTAGATGTGCCTAATCTAAATACAACTAAAAAATAAAATATTTGTAAAAAAATATAATAAAATATAATATATATGAAATGTATTAAATTTTTTATTTTTTTGAATTTAGTGATTTTTTTAAAAAAAAATTTAAAATATTTTTTTTAAGTATATGTAAATTATTTGAATTTAAAAAAATATATTTAAAATATGTAAAAACTTGCAATAACTAAAACTAAAAAATTGAGGCCCCGTTAATCTCTCACTCACTCTCTGGGTCTCGATCTCTCTCTCTCTCTCAACCCTCTCTAAACCCTAATCTCTCTCAACCGATCGAATCAACCTTCTTCAACCCCGTTTGATCTAATCTCAAAGCGATTGATGATTCATCTCAGATCCAATCTCAGAGCGATTGGTGATTTATCTCAGATCTAATCTCAGAGCGATTGGCAATTTCGATTTTGAGATTTCGAAGCTCCACCACCTCCATCATCTGCACCGGTGAAGGAAGCGAGCACCATCATCTACTAAGGTGAGCACCACCGTCTCTCTCTCTCTCTCTCTCTCTCAAGCTTTTCCTTCCCGTCGAGTTTGGTCAGATAACGAAGCCAGTGCATTTGATTTCAGAATTTTGTTGTTTAAGCAATTTGCTGTATAATAATTTGTTGATGGAATCTCAATTAAATTCCACTCCAATTTTCTTGTTCCATGTTCATGCTTCATGTTCTTGCTTCTTCATCCTAGTCACAGCAACCTCCTAATTTGCCTTTCAGTCTAAAGTTTATTATGGACTCAATCTTGGGATTTCAACATTTCATTGTATCAAATTTGTCTCAATTTCATCCAAAATTAGAATCAATTTTCTTAAAACAAATATGATCATATAATTGTTAATGTTTGAGTAAAGATTCAGGGGATCTCTAAAACCAGTTTGACATTCTGTGTGATATGGGAGGACCCTATGTACACAGGCAACAAGTGGCCACACTATGACCTCCTGTAAGAGTTTGAGACTCAAATTTGCTTCTTAAGGAATTTTTGACTTGTATCTTCTATTTATTTTTCCTCTTTTACATTCTGTTGGGTTGAAAATGAAGTGCTGCAATCAGTTTTATAAATGGGATGATAGAAATAAAGATTTAGATAATTTTCTTTTCTTCACGATTAAAATGAACAATATTCAGACTGCTAGTTAATTTAATGTGTTTTGCTCTCTGTTTCAGTTAAGTTTATGAATAAAATTATCTGCAAATTATTGCCTCATTCACTAGCCCAATTCAACTAATTATAGTCCTCATTTTTTTGTTAGACACGATGTTTTATTGCTTCACTGCAGATGAGGAATCAGAATGTGATGAATTATTTATTAGTTGAATCTCGTCTCTCCTTTCCAGTCCATCGGGAATCATGGTTTCTGCTAAACCCCAAATCCTCTTGATGTTAAGCCTTTTGTCATTTCCATATATCTCTCCGACACTACCCAATCATTTCTCTACTAGTTATAGCTCCATAATTATCGTCCTTGACTTTAATGTATCTACTTGAACACCATTATCTCCTCCCCTGTAACCAACTAAAATGTTTATTGTATCTTAAGTTCGACTTGATAATGTGGATCTTTTTATATGTGTCTTAGATAATGCAAGTTTGAGGTGAACTTTGTTTTTGATTGATTGCATTCTGTAGTAAGAAACTCATGAATTTGATTGATTGCATTGAATTGCTGACCAATTTCTTTTTTCTTTTTTTTTAATTTGCTTTAAACTCAATCTATTTAATTGATGCTAATTTTTCATAGGATCTAATTCATGCTGATCGTATTGCTAGCCTTTTCAGATTGATATGATCTGTATTTTGTTTATTTGAAATCACTAAATAAATTTAGCAGGAACTTGGTGGAATTTCGAACAGTGTGAAACTGAAGGATTTTGTAATTAGATTATGTTTGAGATTATTTTTTATTTTGCTTTTTCAATAAAATCCTGGGGGCAAAGTGGAGGTTGTAGTTTCAAAATATTTCTGTCTAAGTGGAGTTGGGTTTTTTTGAGGATTGGAAGGCATGCAAGGTTTCCTTGCTTATTATGTGAAAAAATTGCAAAATGAGTTAGGGTTTAGGGATAAGTTTTTGTGTTGATTTATAGAAGTAGTTATGAGATAAGCTTGTTGAGGACAATCATAGATCTTAGTTACAAAAGCATTTGTGTCAAGACTTAGCTGAATAATTCTAGCAGAGGTATAGTTAACATAGAAGATAAAGATATTTTGGGTTTTAGGACTAGCACTGATTATCATTAATTTAGAGGAAAGATGATAGTGGAAGGGTGGGATGAGAATGTGGGAAGGGATTGTGAGATGGCCTTGCTTTCAAGTGAAATGTTACTTTGGTTCTTTGTAAACTATTCTTAATATAGGCTTTGATGTTATTTAAATGTCTAATATATAAGTCACCACCATATAGTGAAGAAAACTCTGCATTCTGCAAGTTTCTGATACTATTGTGTTTCAGTGTTATTAATTATGATTTGTTTGGAAATATTGGAGAATACTGCTTATAGATTGTGGAACTGTTTTCATTTGGGAGGCTTGGTGCTTGTATTAATTGATTGACACTGATTTTTTGGGAGCCTGTTATGTTCTGACGTCTTAATGCGTCCGAGGATGATCAAAATATGATATGATTGTTTGCTAGTAGTGCTAATAGAAGATGGAACTGAGACCTGAATTCAGCATTATATAAATTGGCTAGTTGGTGAATAAATGTTTCCATGAAACTGAATTCAGCATTAAAGTTAAAAATATCTACTTGAATAAATGTTTCTATAAGTTGTTTTTTAGTATGCAATGGAATAGTGTCAAATTTGGACACTAAGGACAAGTTTTAGAGTGTCATCATGTTCAAGACTATTATATATCTTCCTGCATAATTCGTATAATTGCATAACTAGGCTAATTGAAGATTTAACTTTAATTTTTTGTGGTCTTTGTGCAGGACCAGATAGATGAGTTCTAAACACGTAACAGTATGGGTGAACCACATAACAGTCAACGTGCTGTTGTTGAAAAGTTACCCTATTGTGTTATTTTTCCTTTATAATTTGTCTAAGACACATCTTGCTCACCTGTGCATCCTGTGTGCACATAAGTGGGCATTGATGGCTAATGGCTTGTGTAGGGAAGGAGATTAATATTACATGCAAGGGAAGGAAACACATTAATGTAGGTTCCTTGAATTTTTAAATAGTTCTATGGATAATGCTGTTTTGTTTGGTCTCTAAGCTCTTAAACTTAATATATTTAATGTCTTTTATCAGTAATTAGTTTGCAGATATAAAGACTTTCCTTTTTATTGAATACATATACTTTTAAGGACTTTCCTTTTTATTGAATTCCTGTCTCTCTCACATGTTTTCAACACAAAGAATCAAACACATGATTGATGATTGTACCAAAAAATTAAAATACCTCAATGTTATTTTGTGGAATCAGTGAAAAATGGGAGGAAAAAATTACACAAATATGAAATAAGGTGCAACTCGAGCTGCATTCCCACAGTGTTATAGTTGTTTAATTTTTTATTTCTTATTTTTTATCCTACAGTATTACGCGTTTTGGGGGTAAGTACCAGTGGTCCCTGATTGGGTTATACAAGATAATCGGATTTTGCTGCGGCAACAAGGTCCTTGCATCCTAAAAGTTGCACAATTTTCACTTTTTGGTTTTTCTAATAAAAAATTTCATTGCGTGATAAAAAAAAAAATATATATTATTTTTTTGTGAAAAATTATATATATGTATACATATATATATTGGAAGACAATCATAAATTTAAAATTGTGTAAAATTGAAACAGGTTTGAGTAAAAAATTGAAAAAAATAATTTTAAAAAAATTCATAAATCTATATCGAAGCAATTATAATGTCGTAGGACTATTTTGAGAAAACTAAAAACTGAACTCTACATGAATTCTCACTTCTACTTTATAAGTGCAAGAAAACTAGAAAAGTATGACTCTACATCAATTCACACTTTTACTTTATACACGCAAAATTGTGTCATCCATCATTAACAAACACATTTTTTTTTTTTTTAATTTATAAAAGAATACAAGTAGATAGTAGTGTTGGAATTATTCTGTACAGTTATAGTTCCTAACATTTGAAACACAGGATAAACAGAATGAACTAGTCAGTAACTTGTGCTTATTATGAGAAAGAAGTAAATATCACTACAGCAAAACTAAATATTTATGACATCATATGCATTAAATGTATGTCATAGTTAATACATTCTACGGCGTTTTTTTTTTGCAAGCTGTTAATGTTTTGTCAATAACGGCATACATACTATGTAAGTCTTTGATTTATATATTTATAGCATGCAAAAGTATATTGTAAAAAATATATGTTTTTACGACTCACAAAAATATGTCATAAAATATTTGCACTTAAGACAACATACATTTCATGTTGTAAAATTTAATAACTTTACACGACATACATTAATATGTCGTGAAAACTTCTGCACAAAAAAAGAAAAAAAAAATCAATCCGAATTTTTTTTATGGCATGCAAAAGCATGTTGTAAAAAATGTATATTTTCACGGCATACAAAAACATTTCATAAAATATTTGTTCTTAAGACAACATACATTTCATGTCGTATAATATTAGAACTTTACACGACATGTATTAGCATGCCGTGAAAACTTTTATTAAAAAAAATTTCAATCTGATTTTTTTTTTTGATTTAAAAAAGCTAACAATTTCTAACCAAGCTTTTCACCTTAAATTTTCCTAATTGAGGACAACATAAAAAATAATTTATACATTATTTTATAATTTAGTGTCTCTTTTAAGGGATAATTGCACCCGGTGGAATTTTGGGAAAAAAAATTACATATTTATGAAAAAGTTTATAATTTTAATGATTAATATTTATATGACTTCTCACTAATTTGTAATTATTATTTTTTTAAATTACCTTGATTTGATATTTTTCATTCTTTTAATAATTTATTTATTGTTTACTTTTTAGATGTACCTAATCTAAATACAACTAAAAAATAAAATATTTGTAAAAAAATATAATAAAATATAATATATATGAAATGTATTAAATTTTTTATTTTTTTTGAATTTAGTGATTTTTTTTAAAAAAAAATTAAAATATTTTTTTTAAGTATATGTAAATTATTTGAATTTAAAAAAAATATATTTAAAATATGTAAAAACTTGCAATAACTAAAACAAAAAAACTGAGGCCCCGTTACTCTCTCACTCACTCTCTGGGTCTCGATCTCTCTCTCTCAACCCTCTCTAAACCCTAATCTCTCTCAACCGATTGAATCAACCTTCTTCAACCCCGTTTGATCTAATCTCAGAGCGATTGGCAATTTCGATTTTGAGATTTGGAAGCTCCACTGCCTCCATCATCTGCACCGGTGAGGGGAGCGAGCACCATTGTCTACTAAGGTGAGTACCACCGTCTCTCTCTCTCTCTCTCTCTCTCTCTCTCTCTCTCTCTTTCTCTCTCTCTAGCTCTTCCTTCCCGTCGAGTTTGGTCAGATAACGAAGCCAGTGCATTTGATTTCAAAATTTCGTTGTTTGAGCAGTTTGTTGTATAATAATTTGTCGATGGAATCTCAATTAAATTCCACTCCAGTTTTCTTGTTTCATGTTCATGCTTCATGTTCTTGCTTCTTCGTCCAAGTCACAGCAACCTCTTGATTTGCCTTTCGGTCTGAAGTTTATTATGGACTCATTCTTGGGATTTCAACATTTCATTGTATCAAATTTGTCTCAATTTCATCCAAAATTAGAATCAATTTTCTTAAAACAAATATGATCATATAATTGTTAATGTTTGAGTAAAGATTCAGGGGATCTCTAAAACCAGTTTGACATTCTGTGTGATATGGGAGGGCCCTATGTACACGGGCAACAAGTGGCCACACTATGGCCTCCTGTAAGAGTTTGAGACTCAAATTTGCTTCTTAAGGAATTTTTAACTTGTATCTTCTATTTATTTTTCCTCTTTTACATTCTGTTGGGTTGAAAATGAAGTGCTGCAATCAGTTTTATAAATGGGATGATAGAAATAAAGATTTAGATAATTTTCGTTTCTTCACGAGTAAAATGAACAATATTCAGACTGCTAGTTAATTTAATGTGTTTTGCTCTCTGTTTCAGTTAAGTTTATGAATAAAATTATCTGCAAATTATTGCCTCATTCACTAGCCCAATTCAACTAATTATAGTCCTCATTTTTTTGTTAGACACGATGTTTTATTGCTTCACTGCAGATAAGGAATCAGAATGTGATGAATTATTTATTAGTTGAATCCCATCTCTCCTTTCCAGTCCATCGGGAATCATGGTTTCTGCTAAACCCCAAATCCTCTTGATGTTAAGCCTTTTGTCATTTCCATATATCTCTCCGACACTACCCAATCATTTCTCTACTAGTTATAGCTCCATAATTATCGTCCTTGACTTTACTGTATCTACTTGAACACCATTATCTCCTCCCCTATAACCAACTAAAATGGTTATTGTATCTTAAGTTCGACTTGATAATGTGGATCTTTTTACATGTGTCTTAGATAATGCAAGTTTGAGGTGAACTTTGTTTTTGATTGATTGCATTCTGCAGTAAGAAACTCATGAATTTGATTGATTGCATTGAATTGCTGACCATTTTCTTTTTTCTTTTTTAATTTGCTTTAAACTCAATCTATTTAATTGATGCTAATTTTTCATAGGATCTAGTTCATGTTGATCGTATTGCTAGCCTTTTCAGATTGATCTTATCTGTATTTTGTTTATTTGAAATCACTAAATAAATTTAGCAGAAACTTGGTGGAATTTCGAATAGTGTGAAACTGAAGGATTTTGTAATTAGATTATGTTTGAGATTATTTTTTATTTTGTTTTTTGTTTTTTCAATAAAATCCTTGAGGCAAAGTGGAGGTTGCAGTTTCAAAATATTTCTGTCTAAGTGGAGTTGGGTTTTTTTGAGGATTGGAAGGCACGCAAGGTTTCCTTGCTTATTATGTGAAAAAATTTCAAAATGAGTTAGGGTTTAGGGATAAGTGTTTGTGTTGATTTATAGAAGTAGTTATGAGATAAGCTTGTTGAGGACAATCATAGATCTTAGTTACAAAAGCATTTGTGTCAAGACTTGGTTGAATAATTCTGGCAGAGGTATAGTTAACATAGAAGATAAAGATATTTTGGGTTTTAGGACTAGCACTGATTATCATTAATTTAGAGGAAAGATGATAGTGGAAGGGTGGGATGAGAATGTAGGAAGGGATTGTGAGATGGCCTTGCTTTCAAGTGAAATGTTACTTTGGTTCTTTGTAAACTATTCTTAATATTGGCTTTGACGTTATTTAAATGTCTAATATATAAGTCACCACCATATAGTGAAGAAAACTCGGCATTCTGCAAGTTTCTGATACTATTGTGTTTCAGTGTTATTAATTATGATTTGTTTGGAAATATTGGAGAATACTGCTTATAGATATTGGAACTGTTTTCATTTGGGAGGCTTGGTGCTTGTATTAATTGATTGGCATGGATTTTATGGGAGTCTGTTATGTTCTGACGTCGTAATGGCTTCGAGGATGATCGAAATATGATATGATTGTTTGCTAGTAGTGCTAATAGAAGATGGAATTGAGACCTGAATTCATCATTATATAAATTGGCTAGTTGGTGAATAAATGTTTCCATGAAACTGAATTCAGCATTAAAGTTAAAAATATCTACTTGAATAAATGTTTCTATAAGTTGTTTTTTAGTATGCAAGGGAATAGTGTAGACACCCCATTTTTGACCGACCTTAAGACTCAGACGTCATCAATTGAGCGCTTGGTGATGTTGCATATTGTGCTCGTTCTGAGGTTGCGGAGTCCCGGCTACGAGCCTTGCCTCCGGACTTCCGGACTCTTTTGTGCTTTGCCTCGGTTTGCGAACCAGGCTCCGCTTTCTCTGTTTTCTCTTCCCAAAGGGAGGGAGAGGTCTCGTAGACCATCTCTCAGTGGCCGTAGGCTACGTTTTGTGGTCGCAAGCCATTTTTCCCATTTCGGAGCCCGGTTCCTGGTTTTCGGAGCCGTCAGGCCGTGTGCCTCGGTTCGGGACCGTCTAACCACCTCCGTTTGCCCCGATTTTTGGCATGCATCCTATTTACTCCCTTTCGAGGGATACTGGGGTCCGAGAGACCAACTTCGTGGTCAAACACCACTTCCAGTGCCTAACAGCCCACTTTCGGGGCCCCAAACTGCGTGCTTCGGCTCCCGAACCTTCGTTCTACATTTTTGGGCTCCGACCCAAACTTGAGATAGTCATATTTTGAGGTCCTTTTCATGTTTGATTAAGGACTTTTTATTGTTTGAGATCTCCTACTGCCACTTGCTTCTTTACCCTCTTTTAGGCCTATTTTGCACGGTATTTTAGGCGTACTTGTGGGCTGTGTTGGACTTGGTCGTAAACTACAAAGTGTCTTGTTTTGAGCCCCTCTTCAACTTTGTTGAAGGACTCTCGGCCGTTTGAAACCCGTAGCTACCACTTTCCCTTTTGGCCTTTTTGGCGGGAAACTTGACTAGTTTTCCCCCCTTTTTTTTCCCTCCATTTTTCTACACCTTTTTGCCTATATATACAGCCCTCCAGATCTGTTTTAAGGGTTAGAAATTTCTGTTTTGAGCTCCTACATTATATCTCTCTCTCTCTCTCTCTCTCTCTCTCTCTATATTCCAAGTACCAAAACCCTAAAAATCCTACACCATTTCTTCACCATTTCTTCATCATCACCTAACACCACTATCACCACTCCATTTCCAGCGGTTGGAGGTGGTTTTCAGAGCTTAGGAGGCAACATTTTTGGTCCAAGAGGCAACAAAAGGGTTGGTCTACAAGGGTAAGTTCATTTCCCCTCTTTTTGATCTCTTTTTTGCCTCATTTTTTTTAGCCTCTTTGCTTGTGGTTTTGAGCTCCGACCAAAACAGAAAATATCATTTTTTTGAGTTTTTCTTCATCTTTGTTTAAGGACTCAACCATGTTTGAGTTTTCCATTTGGTACTTGCCTCAATACCACCTTGAATACCATTATTTTGCATGCTATTTTTAGTTCGTGTGTGATCTGTTTCTGAGCCTGATATGAATTGTGAGTAGGCCTATTTTGAGCCCCTCTTCAACATTTAAGAAGGGCTCAACCCTGTTTGGCCTCTCTATCATGCACTTGCTTCATAATCTCTCATATTTACCGTAAATTTGCATGATTTGTTTGACTTACGTGTAGTCTGTTTTGGGGAATTTCGTGAACTGTGAATAAGCTTATTTCGTGTCCCTCTACAACATTGTAGAAGGGACCAACCTTGTTGGGGGTCTCCATGTTATGCTTGTCTTTATATCCTTCTTTGGCCCCCATCTTTGCATAATTTTTAGGCCTATCTTGCTTCTGTTTTTGGCCATGATCAGAACTGAAAATAGTCTTAAAATGACCCACTCTTCATGTTTTGTTAAGGGTCTTATACTGTTTGGTGAATGCTTGGTATACCTCTCTTTATAGCCCTCTTTTGGCTCATATTTTGCATGCTATGTTGAGCATATCTACATACTGTTTTGAGGGTTGTCATAAGCTGTAAATGTTCATATTTTTGGTCCCTCTTCAGTGTTGTAGAACTGTATTTTTCAGTTTGAGCATTGTGTATACCATTTGCTTCATTATTCCCCTCTTTTCCCCCATTTTTGCATGCTATTTTTACCATACTTGTAGTTGTTGTTTGGCCTTGCTTTGTACTGGAAAAATGCTATTTTAGGGGCTTCCTAGCATCTGTCTTTACACTTCATATCCATATTGTGCATGTTTGGCATAGCTGCAAGTCATTTCGGGTACTTAGCATAGCATTTCGGGCATCGGGTGTAATTTTGCCATAATTCGGGGGCTGTTTTTGCATCATTTTGGCTTCTGAAACTTGCATTTTCTATATGCCATATGCCACGTCTCATTTCCATGTCATTCTGTGCCTTAGGGCCATTGCCTTGGTTTGCGTGCCCACGGGCACGCATTTTGAAGCATCTCATTTTTCATCCTTCCGCGTCCTATGTGGCGTACGAGGCTCGCTCATATTGGTATAAGCCCATCATTGCATTTGCATGCCATTCCATGCCTTTATGTCATTGCCTCGGTTTGTGTGCCCGTGTGCACGCATTTCGAGGCACTTCATTTTCCTCCGACGGCCTCTTATGTGAATGTGGCTGAGGTTCTCTCATGTTAGTGTAAGTCCAATTGCATTGCGTATGCCATTTCATGCCTTAGGATCATCACCTCGGTTTGCGTGCCCGTGTGCACGCATTTCGAGGCATCTCATTTTCATAGCATTGTGCATGTTATGATTGTATTTTAGTTGCATTCATGCATATCATGCATATTGCATCGTGTTCGGGATAGGAGTTAGCCCGGGCACGGGAAACGAGGCACGTTTCGTACTCCGAGTGACGGAACGGGTCTCAATTCCCAAGTCACCGACACTCCGGATTACCCATGATGAAGTTAGGTTTTGTTGTAGCATTCATCTGCATTCATCCTATATTAAGTTGTGCAATCCGATTCCTCGGCCATCATGCATCGAGATGCGTGATTGGTGGCACGAGGATCGAGGCATGCATATATTTGTGAAATACATTGCCATGCCCCTTTCCTGCTCTCTGTCGCAGCAAAATGAAGAATCAGCAACTTTTCGGAGCCTGGCACGCATTTCGAGAAACATTGTAAACAGAGGCTAATCGGGGCATCCCAGTGGATTTCCGCGCAAAGCAGCTCCACATGCATCATTTCATTATCCGGGCGAGTCAAGGCGATCCACAGCTTGCATGATTCTGACTTTCTTAGTTAATCTGTAAATTAATTAGAAATCTGTATATTTATTCAGATCAGATTATTCTTTCATTCGGGACTGTATTATTTATTTGGACCCTCTGCGCGAGGGTATAATTGTAATAAGTGTGGGTGAGTGTGATGTATGTCTTCCAACCCCACGTCTTTCTTCCCTTTTATTTACCCGCTTACGATGGTTAGATGTAGGGCATATTTCAATTAGCATACAGTATGACAGCATGTTTGCATCATTCATCTGTTTTGCACGCACCGGGCTCGGCGCATCATACAAACTGCATTTGTATTTCAATTCCAAGTTGAATACATGTTAGCTGTAGCATTCCATATGCCATGTTTAGAATAGCCGAGCCTGCCATAATTTGCATATTTGCATGTGTTGCATTAGGCAATTCTGTGTATCTAGGATCATGCATGGATTTCTAACAAGCTTCTGTTTTGGCTTGGAGTACTCGGTAAGTTTTATGCTTTAGCATTCTCGCATGCATGTGAGTGCTGCCATGAATAGCATGCTTACCATGAGGCTATGTGCTTATCTGATATAACTGCCTTGAATGCCTGTGGGTGGAGGTTGGGTTATTTGAATTGGAACAATTCATCAAATGTTTGTTTTAAGCCCACTAGATAGTGGCAAAACCATTGTTTTCTAAGCCCACCTGAGGGTGGCAAATCCGCGTCTTAGCCTACTTGCGGGTAGCACCATCAAACCATTTTCAAACAAACAAACATGAAATGTTTTGTTCCAATTCAGGCGATTCAGTCTATACTTGTATGCTGTGCGCATCACATAGTAACCTAGGCTAATAATCGGAATAAGAACTCACAATGTTTTCAAAATCAGATATCATGGTTAGTAGAGGCCGGTTTTTGACCGGGCGAGCGGGGGTGCTCACGAAGTGACCTTCCCCAATCGTACCCAAGTTCCCGAGCCGAGGCAACTTTGGTGATGACGGACACGTGGCCTTTGGCATTGAGTCAGGGTTTCCTAAGTTTCCCATTAAAAAATATTTAGGTGGCGACTCTGTATCTGGCAAAGCAGTCCATGTTTGGCACTTCTTTCAAAAAATCTGTTTTCAAAAACGATTTGCCGGATTTGGACTCTTAGGTTCAGGATTAAGAACCGTGACATTTGAGTCCTTCGAACTGTAGTGACTCAATATCGAACTAGAACGGGGGGGACTCGCACTTCCCTTCCCCCGGGATGCGTTCGGGGACGTCTACAAATAGTGTCAAATTTGGACACTAAGGACAAGTTTTAGAGTGTCATCATGTTCAAGACTATTATATTTCTTCCTGCATAATTCATATAATTGCATAACTAGGCTAATTGAAGATTTAACTTTAATTTTTTGCGGTCTTTGTGCAGGACCAGATAGATGAGTTCTAAACTCGTAACAGTATGGGTGAACCACATAACAGTCAACGTGCCGTTGTTGAAAAGTTACCCTATTGTGTTATTTTTCCTTTATAATTTGTCTAAGACACATCCTGCTCACCTATGCATCCTGTGTGCGCATAAGTGGGCATTGATGGCTAATGGCTTGTGTAAGGAAGGAGATTAATATTACATGCAAGGGAAGGAAACACATTAATGTAGGTTCAGTTCTATGGATAATGCTGTTTTGTTTGGTCTCTAAGCTCTTAAACTTAAGATATTTAATGTTTTTTATCAGTAATTAGTTTGCTGATATAAAGACAAGATGCTGGAATAAGATTGTTGTGCTGATCTTGCTAGTTGGCAATAAAAACTTTGTATCTCGGCTACTAGGTAAGAGCATTGTTTCTTTGGTAAGCTGCTTCGTGCATTGTGGAAGTAGTGGCCCAAATAAATTCTGACATAGTGTTTATGAAAGCTGAATAAACTTGGCCAACCATATACATCTCTCCACTACTAGTTTTGTACACCAGAGAGACTTGTGTGATTGAACTCCTATTTCCTAGTTCATGTTTACTGGTGCACTAGTAGCAGTTTTATGGTGTTTACACAATTATCTGGTAGAATTTGTCCTTGTTTGGCTCTACATCTCACTGGTATTCAAAACCACATTTTTGGCTGATGTGAAGCTTAGGAGTAGAATTCGAATTCCACTTGTGTTTTATGGTGTTTCATATTTCTTATTACTATTTTGGGCTTGACATTGCATTGTTTAACTGTCAATCGCTCTGCAGCCGTTGAAGTTCCAAAGTATGTGGACACCGTTACTCCTGAATACAAACCCAAGTTTGATGCCTGGTGAGAACTCGAAATTTTTTTTTTTTTTTTTTTTTCTCTGATTGATTGTCAGTCTATTCAAGACCTCCATCAAATGGGGACTAAACTAGGCAAATCTTGTTTTTAGTAATCTATTTGTAAAGTTGTTTGTTCAGTAAAAACTTCAAAAATCTTTGAATTATTGCCTGTAGACGCCCCATTTTTGACCGACCTTAAGACTCAGACGTCACCGATTGAGTGCTTGGTGATGTTGCATATTGTGCTCGTTCTGAGGTTGCGGAGTCTTGGTTGTGAGCCTTGCCTCCGGACTTCCGAACTCTTTTGTGCTTTGCCTCGGTTTGCGAACCAAGCCCCATTTTCTTTGTTTTCTCTTCCCGAAGGGAGGGAGAGGTCTCGTAGATCATCTCTCAGTGGCCGTAGGTTACTGTAGACACCCCATTTTTGACCGACCTTAAGACTCAGACGTCACCGATTGAGCGCTTGGTGATGTTGCATACTGTGCTCGTTCTGAGGTTGCGGAATCACGGCTGCAAGCCTTGCCTCCGGACTTCCGGACTCTTTTGTGCCTTGCCTCGGTTTGCAAACCAGGTCCTGTTTTCTCCGTTTTCTCTTCCCAAAGGGAGGGAGAGGTCTCGTAGACCATCTCTCAGTGGCCAAAGGCTACATTTCGTGGTCGTAGGCCATTTTTCCCGTTTGGAGCCCGATTCCCGATTTTCGGAGCCGTCAGTCGTGTGCCTCGGTTCAAGACAGCTTAACCACCTCTGTTTGCTCTGGTTTTTGGCATACACCTTATTTCCTCCCTTTTGAGGCACACTGTGGCTCGAGAGACCAACTTCGTGGTCAAAACGCCTCCTCCGATGTTTAACAGTCAGTTTTCGGGGCCCCGGGCTACGCGTTTTGACCCCCAAACCTTCGTTTTACATCGATTTGGGTTCATTTTTGGTGGAGACCTTATTTTCATTGTTAGGAAGGTTGTAGAAAGGTAGGAGGCCAGCAATTGTTCTGGAGACCAGCTTTATTCCTTCATCGCTCTTCATTGCCCGTTTTCTTCACTAGAAAGCTGACTTTTTTCATTCTCGGGCCACTTTTTCTAACTTTCCTACACACCATTGTGTTGTACACACCTGGGAGGCCACCAATATGGATAGGCCGGCCATCAACTCTTCCTGACCCTTGTGAACCCCTCTAAAAAATTGGTTTTTCTCTCTCCTGGGTTGCATTTCCTGGTTTTTCTCCACATAGCTGTGTTGTACACATATGGGAGGCCACCTTTCTAGGGTGGCCGACCAATAATCCTGCTTGACCCTTTTGCACTTGGCCGGCCGGCCAGGGGAGGAGGGAGGTGGCCGGCCGGCCACCTGAACCTTCTGAACCTGGCCGGCCATGTTCCTCTCTCCTGGTTTCTTACAACTGTACATCTGCCCTTTTGGGAGGGAAATTTGAATTTGGTTTTCCCCCCCTTTCCTCCACTCCTCCCTCTATAAAGCCAGCCCCCCCAGCTCCATTTTAAAGGGTTAGAAAAATCCATTGGAGCTCTTGCATTAAAGCCTCCCTCTTTCTCTACTCCAAGCCTCAAAATACCCTTGCTCTTACACCATTTCTATACCAACTCATAACCTATCAACCCACATTCCATTCCAAAAACTTGGAGGCTATTTTCAAAGGTTAGGAGCACACTTTCTTGGACCAAAAACTGCTAAAAACTTGTGCTGCAAGGGTGAGTCTCATTTCCCTTTTTTTTTGCCCTATTTTGCATGCTATCTTAGCTTTTGTTGCTTATATTTTTGGGCTCCGACCTGAACTATAAATAGTCATATCTTCAGCTCCCCTCCATGTTTGATCAAGGACCTCTTGTTGTTTGAGGTCCCCTACTACCTCTTGTCTCTCTATCCCTCTTTTAAGCCCATTTTTGCATGATATATTAGCCTTGTTTTGGGGCATTTTTGGGCTCCGAGCCAAACTGTAAAATATCTTTTTTTGAGCTCCTCTTCAACTTTGTTGAAGGGCTCTCCTCTGTTTGAGGCCATCTACTACCACTTGTCTCCTATCTCTCTTTGTAGGCCCATTTTTGCATGATAGTTTAGCCCTACTTGTGCTTATTTTTGAGACTTGATATAAACTATAAAGTGCCTTTTTTTAGCCCCTCTTCAACTTTTTTGAAGGGCACCTTGCTATTTGGGGCCAGCTACTGTCCCTTGTCTCTAATCTCTCTTTTAGGGCCATTTTTGCATGATAGATTAGCCCTACTTGTGTTCATTTTTCAGAGTTGTCATAAACTGAAAAATATCTTGTTTTAATCTCATCTTCAAGTTTGTTTGAGGTCCCATTTTTTTTTTTTTTTGAGATCATATGCCTCCTTGTGTGCTTGATTGTCTCTTATTTTGAGCCCTACACCTAAGCTCTTGTTGCATGCTTTGTTTGGCCATCTAGCCACTGAAATCCAGTGTAGTTTTAGTGGCTAACACACTATTTTTAGCCTCCAAATTAGAGGGGGATGACCCCCCTCTCACCTTGACTTGTTTGATGGTCATTTTGGCCTTCCAAAGGGACCCCTCTTTACATACTTTGAAGTCACATTTCAGGGTCAATTTGATGAGTTTTGGGACTATCATCTTTGATTTTCAGAGTTGATTTGGCTATGCTAAGTGTCCTTGATGCATGTGCTTAATAACCCCTTTGTATGCCCTCTAAAAGAACCCATCATTTGTGCATGTGTTGGTTGCATTTCAGAGGTTATTTGGGCATGTTTTGGCATATTTTATTCACTGATTTTTTCTAGTTTGATGAGTTCTCACTTACTTCATGTACATGCCATGTAAACAATGTTTGCTAGTCAAAATTGCATGCTATGTTAGGCCATCTTGCTAGCATCTTTTGGTCATGCTTTGAACTAGAAATGTTCGTGTTTTGGGACTGCCTTGGTTCTGTCTTTATGCTTCATGATCAAATAATGCATGCTTGGTATAGCTATAGGTCAATCCATGTGCCTAATTTTGTGTTTCGGGACCATTCCATGCATCGGGTGCCCTTTATTCATGTTTCAGGATCATTTTGCATCACATTTCAATACTGAAACTTGCATGTTTGTATGCCATATTTCATGCCTTGCCATGCCTTGTTAGAGTGGCATTTCGTGCCTTAGGATCGGTCCTCGGTTTGCATGTATGTGTGCACGTATCTCGAGTGTCTCATTTCCATCTCATGGCCACTGATGTGAGTGTGGCTAAGGTCCACTCATGTTGGTATAAGTCCATCATGCATTGCGTATGCCATTTCAATTCATAGCATTGCGTATGCTAGGTTGTATGTTAGAGCATCGTGTATGCCATGTCACATCGTGCATTGTGCATGCCATTTTATAGCATTGCGTATGCTAGATTGCATGTCAGGATTGTATTCATGCATGTCATGCATATTGCATTGTGCTTGGGATAGGAGTTAGCGAAACACGGAAGCGAGACGTTCGTGCTTGAGTGATGGAACGTGTCTCAATTCCCTATCGCCGACACTCCGGATTATCCATGATGGAGTCTCGGTCTTGTTGTGTTTATGTGTGCATTCATTTCATATTAAGTCGTGCAAATCGAATCCTCGGCCATCGTGCATCGAGATGTGCGATTGGTGGCACGAGGATCGAAGACTACGCTCCCTGAAGAGTAGTCAAGCATACATATGTGAAAATACATTGCCATGCCCCTTTCTTGCTCTCTGTTGCAGCAAATCAAAAATCGGAATCTCTTGGGACTTCGTGCAATATTCCGGGCTTAATCATAAACAGAGGCTAATCGGGGCATCGCAATGGATTTCCGCGGCAAGTAACCCGAACATGCATCATTTATCATCCGGGGCAGAGTCGAGGCAGTCCCTAGCTTGCATGCTAATTTACTGCTTTCCTAGATTAATTTGTTAATTAATTAGGATTTTGTATTTATTCGGACTGTAATTATTCATTTGGGACTGTATAGTATTTATTTGGACCCTCCGAGCGAGGGCACAATTGTAATAAGTGTGCGTGCGTGCGATGTATGTCTTCCAACCCCACGTCTTTCTCTCCCTTTTATTTACCAGCTTATGATGGTTAGATTAGGGCATGTTTCAATTAACATACAGTATCATAGTATGTTTGCATTCATTCATCTATTTTGCATGCACCGGACTCGGCGCATCATAACAAACTACATTGTATTTCCATTCCAAGTTGAATACTTGTTAGCTGTAGCATTCCATATGCCATGTTTAGAATAGCCGAGCCTATCTTAATTGCATTCTTGCATGTGTTGCATTAGGCATTTCTGTATAGTTAGGATCATGCATGGATTTCTAACCTAACTTCTGTTTTGGCTTGGAGTACTCGGTAAGTTTTTATGCTTTAGCATCCTTGCATGTGTGTGAGTGACTGCCATGATAGCATTCTTACCATGAGGCTATGTGCTTATATGATATAACTGCCTGAATGCCTGTGGGTGAAGGTTGGGTTATTTGGATTGGGACAAATCATCAACTGTGAGTTTTAAGCCCACTAGATAGTGGCAAAACCATCTTTTCTAAGCCCACCTGAGGGTGGCAAAATCTGTATTTTAAGCCTACCTGCGAGTAGCAAACCATTTTTCAAAAAACAAACATGAAATGTTTTGTTCCAATTCAGGCGATCCAGTCTATACTTGTATGTTGTGCACATCACATAGTAAATCTAGGCTAATAACCGGAATAAGAACACATAACGTTTTCAAAACTAGATATCATGGTTAGTAGAGGCCGATCTTTGATCGGGGTGAGTTACTGAAATGACCTTCCCCAATCGTACCCAAGTTTAGAGCCGAGGCAACTTTGGTGATGACTTTGCGGACCTTAGGCACGAGTCAGGGTTTCCTAAATTTTCCAAAATAAAATATTTAGGTGGCGGCTCTATATCTGGCAAAGCAGTCCATGTGTGGCACTTCTTTCAAAAAAATCTATTTTCTCAAAACGATTTGCCGAATTTGGACTCTTTCGTTCAGATTACGAACCGTGACAATTTGAGTCCTGAACTGTAGTAAGCCCAACAGGAACGGAACGGGAGTCATCCCTCCCGGGGTGTTCGGGGACGTCTACAGTTACGTTTTGTGGTCGTAGGCCATTTTTTCCGTTTGGAGCCCGGTTCTTGGTTTTCGGAGCTGTCAGCCGGGTAACTCAGTTCAGGACCGCTTAACCACCTCCGTTTGCTCCGGTTTTTGGCATGCACCTTGTTTCCTCCCTTTTGAGGGACACTGTGGCCCGATAGACCAACTTCGTGGTCGAGCGGAACTCGCCAAGCAACAGGCCGTTGTCATAGCCCAACAGGCAGAGACAATTGCCAGGTTAGAGCAGCAAACTGGAGTATCTACTTCACACCAGGCTCCTCCTCTACCAAGAGTTTCCATACTCGGGGAGGCAACCCACGTCCAGGATGATACGGACATTCCAGGCCCCAGCTGTCTAAAACACCCACCAACCTGCCAGACTCCCTCTTTGAGTTCGAGACGGACCCCACAGCATTGAAAGTGAGTAAGCTTGAGAAATTGTTCAAAAAGTCTCAGGGGGCCCGCTCTATTCCCGATATAGAGGATGGTTATACCGACTCAGTGGTGACCTTGCCAAAGCGATTTTAAATGCCGCATATCGATCGATTTGATGGCTCTGAAGACCCAATGGTGCACCTCCAACTGTTTTCTGATATCTTGAGGCCAATGGGTTTGACCACAGCCCAGAAATTGTCACTATTCGGCCGAACCTGCAGGATAGCCGCAACTGGTATGCAAATTGGAGAACTCGTGAAACAGAATCGAAGAGCTGGCTGAGGCCTGTATTGCTCAATACTCCTACAACACACAGATTGAGGTCACAACTCGTGATCTTGAAGTCACCCGCCAAGAGCCAAAGGAGGGTTTCTCAGAGTTCGTGACAAGATGGAGAGCAAAGGCCTCAATGATGACTACAAGGCCTTCCGACAAAGATCAGATCAGGATGATTGTTCGGAATCTGCATGGCAAGTTGCTACAAAAGATTGTCATTCTGCCTCTGTTTACCTTTCCAGCCCTTCATGAAATGGGGGTTCAAATCGAGGATGCCATCAGACAAGGGATCTTTGCAGAAGATAATGAGCCTTTGAAGAGAAATGTTGCTGGCAGTTCCAATGCTACTACTGATGGTAGCACAACTATGAAATGCTTAGAAGTAGACACTATCACCACTTCCCTCAATGACCAAAAACCAACCACTTCAACTCGGCCCCAAGCCTGAAAATTCCATCCTCTTTACATGAGTCTCTCCCAAGCTTTGAAAAAGCTACAAGAAGAAGGGCACCTAGAACTCCTAGAACCCCAACCCCTTCCAAATCCTCTTCCACCAAGATATGACCCAGCTAAATACTGTGCCTATCATCAACAATACGGTCATGATACGAACCGTTGCATCCGCCTCCGTCATAAGATTCAGGATCTTATTGACGAAGAGACCCTAGCTCCATCTAAAGGACCTCAGGTTAGTACTGATTCGTCACCTCCCCATCTCAACCTCATCCATACACTACCATCCACCTTCGACCCCAGCATATACATCACCCTAGCCCATCTACCCAAGCCTGAGGTGTTCATTCCAGAAAGCATGGACTTATGCATGACGGATGCACCTGGACCCCAATCATCTCAAACCTGTGAGCCCACTACTTCTGAGCTGAAGAGAATGATCAAAGATCTTCAGAGAACTGTGACAGATTTGGCCTCCGGGACATTGGCTCCGTCATCGACCACAGCACATGCTAGGAGTTTCACGACAAAAGGCTCCCCAATCTTAGGATTGGTTGCATTTGAAGAAAGCCAAACCCTTGGCAAAGGGGAAACAGGTGGTAAGAACAAAGTAAGGGCAAGCATTGGTCCCCATGAACACCTTCAACGGGCTGTTGAGGAGGTAAAAGAACTATTTTGAGAAATTGTTATATGAGGAACATGTAGGAAGCTCAAAAAGGGAGGAAGTTATAGGTAATATGAAAAATTAAGACTATAGGTTAATCTCATTTACAAATTGATTGTCAGAATCAAACATTCCAAAATATTAACTTGATTATCAGAATCAAACATTCCAAAAATATAGGTTAAACGGAGAGGGAAAAACTATCTCATTTATTTAGTCCTCCAAATTATAATAATTAATTACACTAAGAAACATGAGCATATATGAGAGTTTTTGTTTTATTTATTT